>JAOTQJ010000072.1:7862386-7908079 GCA_025642045.1 Solanum sejunctum
TTTTATTCTTAAGGACCTAAGTTAAGTAGAATGTTACATAGGTCCCAATACTTTATTAAATCGAACCAATTAAGGACGTTCGGGGTTTAAATTGTGTTGCGGGTCCTAACAAATACTTTAAAGAGAAATCTATGGGTGGAAGGATACCCATAAATCAAGCTTACATACCTTAACAAGCTTTGGTGGAAACGAACGTGAAGCCTTGAGAAGAACCTTAGAAATTGTAGCTTTGCCTTGCCCTTTTTTCTTGTGAGAGTAATTGCCTTAGGGAAATTTCAGAATTGAAAGAATGAAGAGAATAGGGATTTCTTAGGGTTTAGGATCTGATTTAAGGCCCTTTTGGATCCCAAAATGACTTACCTTAGGAATAGGAATTAGAGAATTGACCCTTATTAAAATTGTTGGATTTCAACCTACGAAAGCCCATTTATGGGCCATGGAATGAGCCACAAATCGTATGTCCTAGTCATGTTGTTAACTTTTCCAAAATTCTTGAAACTCATTTGTTGAACCCAAAACCATGAAACCATTTTACGGGCTGTATAATGGCTTACGGGTTGTGGTTGGATTCATAGAGTCCTTCTACACTTAGCCATTTTTCTCATTTTCTACAACCTATCAATGAAGGGATACAATGGGCCATACATTATTCTTTGGGCCATGCTGGTAAATCGTAGATCACTTCCAGAAAACTCCAAATTTCCTTTATGCTTGATAGTCCCACTTACGATCCTATTTATAGACCATTTTCCTTTCTAAGGGCCATCATTGGGTCCGTGGGTTACCCCACACTTGAAAACTTTTTTCCTTTCTTGAAGTTCATGTTAAGGACCAAACCTACAGGCCATATCTCCACCTACAAACTATAAGTCGCCCTCGTGATACTGACTTTAGGTCATTTTTAGTCTAACATTTCTGCTGTCTAAGCTTCTAAAGTAGGGGTAATTATACTATCTCCCCTTGAGAACATTCCTCCCCAAAAAGTACTTAAAGGCAGACTCTAAGGAGTGAATCATCAGCTAACAACTCAATATGCACGAAAAAATGTAGCTTAAGCATCATTTCATGAAATTTTCTAAATCCCTACTTAAAACATGTCTCAAAACAATCCACAAACATATAAATAAATGCATGCATCATGTAAACTAAAATTCAAGGAATTAGAGATTTTAGGAAGTATTTCCTAATGCCTTAGGCTTGAGTAGAGTGGAATAGATACAGGAAATCATTCATTATATCCACTTCTGCTTCCCATGTAGCATCCTCAATTTATTGATTTCTCCAAAGTACTTTGACGGACACTTCCTTATTCCTTAGCATTTTCACTTGCTGATCTTGAATCTCAACTGGTGCCTTTTCATAACTCAAGTCCTCTTTAATGTTGACATCATGCAAAGGAACTATGGAGTTTAGAACACCTATGAACTTCCTCAACATCAACACATGGAAAATTAGATGAATCAAATGCATCTCATTGGGTAGATCAACTCATATGCCATCTTTCCCACTCTTCTCTCCACCTTATAGGGACTTATATACCTAGGGATCAATTTCCTTTTCTACCAAACTAGATCATACCTTTCCTTGGAGACACCTTTAAGTAGACCCAATCGCCAACTTGGAACTCAAGTTCCCTTCTTCACATATCTTAGTAGAACTTTTGTCAGCTTTCGATCATTTGCAATTTTTACCTAATGATTTTAATTTTTTCCATAACATTTATCATCAAGTGGATTCTTATTAATTGCACCTCACTGACTTCGAACCACCTAATGGGCAACCTATAACATCTACCATTCAATGCCTCAAATGGTGCAATCTTAATATGTAGGCAAGCTCGATAAGTGGCAAATGCTCATCGCAATTTCCCTTAGACTCCAACATGCAAGTTGTCAATATGTCCTCCAAAGTCTAAATAGTCCTTTCAACTTGCCCCTCAGTTTGGAGATAAGTGGTACTCTTTCACCTTAGTACCAAATCCCTTTTGAAAAGACCTCTAAAAGTGAGATGTAAATTAGACCCCATAATCTGATATGATGGACAATCGAACCTCATGCAACCTCACTAGCACTCTAATATACAAGCTAGCATAATCTTCAACATTAAATGTAGTGTTAACTAGTAATAAGAGAGCTTACTTTGTCATACGACTAACAATCACCCATATAGTGTCAAAATGCTTTTTAGTTTTTTGAAAACCCACTATGATGTCAATATTGATCTCTTCCCACTTCCAAGTGGGAATACTAACGTCTTGTGCTATGCCACCCAACCTTTGGTGTTCAATCTTGACTTGTTGGCAAATAAAACACTCAGACACAAATTGTTCAATGTCCTTCTTTATTCCATTCCATGAATAAATATCCCTCAAGTCTCTATATATCTTTGTAGTGTCAAGATGAATAGAATATGGAGAATTGTGAGCTTCTTGCATTATCAACTTCTTCAACTCATCATCATTGGGAATGCATTACCTCTCTTGATATTGGTGTACGCCATCTTCCCCTTGTGAGAAAGTTTCTATCTTTCCATTCTTCACAAAGGCTTTCAACTCAACCAAGGCAGGACTAAGGTCTCACTTGGCCTTAACCTCCTATTGCACCATTATTTCTAGACTCATTCAATTTTACTCTCAATCTAGCCAACCTATGAACATCTTTGGATAACTCCCTATTTGAATCATCTACAATGTAAGACATGCTACACATAGAAACTCTACTAAGGGCATCAGCTACCACATTTTCCTTTCTGGGGTGATACTTTATGCTCATGTCATAGTCCTTGAGTAGCTCTAACAACCTCTGTTGCCTTAAATTGACATCCTTTTGAATGAACACTAGTTCGAGTCTCTTCTGGTCGGTGAATACATCCACATAAACCTCATATAGCTAATGTCGTAAAATCTTCAAGGCAAACACCACCACTCCAAGCTCAAGGTCATGAGTAAGGTAATTATTCTCATGTATTTTCAATCATATTGAGGCATAAGCAATTACCTTACCATTTTGCATTAGCACACATCCTAACCCAAACCTTCGTGCAGTACCATAAAAAATGAACCTATCATTTCCTTCTAGCAATGTCAATATTTAGGGCTAAAGTTTATCGATCCTTTAAAGTTTAGAAGTTGTTCTCACACTCATCCATCTACGCAAATTTTGCTTTCTTTCGAGTCAACTTGGGGAAAAATGGAAGACAAGTCTTACATAAACCTTCTATAGTGACTGGGTAGGCCCATGAAACTCCTCACGTCAGTAGGAGTCAATGGTGTCACGACCCAAGCCTAGGGGCTAAAGGTGACACGGCGAATGAGAACCTAAAGGGACTCAAACAAGCCTCTTAGCATATCAATCACACATCCTTGGTCGTGGAAGAAAAGTAAATGACAACAAAAGATATATAAAATGGAAAGTGGTACTAAAGGAAGTCTTGAAGCTAAACAAAGTATAAGAGTCAAGCTCCTAGAACAATAACATGATAATGTCTAATATACATATCTAACTCAGAAAGGAGCGGGGCCTAAGACACTTTACGGGCTCACCCCTCATAATGAAAACTGTTTAACATAAGTACGACTCAAAAATAGCAAGAAAAGTATATAGTGTCTTCGAACTTAAGGAGTCATCAAAGTTTATCTTCATAGAACTGTACTAGCCACGTAGAGGATGGTCAAGAGGAGTTTCGATCCCTACATAGTGATATTATGTAGGCATAATGTATACATTATTACATCTAAATGTACTAATTATGTATAATGCAGTGCAACAAGACATAATCTAATATAATCAAAATACATAGAAATAGACAATAAATAAGTGAAATCTTAGTATGGAATGCATGGTTAATGATTGAAGTAAAACATACTTGTAAATCATTCAACTTGCATAGAACATAATACATATGTAGAAAGAGACCTTAACCGACATGAGTAAGACCAAGCGAGCTACAACTTAGAATCCCGATGATTACCCTCATTGGTAAAGAAGTGATCTACTTACCAAGGTAAACCATACTTCACCTTATAGGAGCCTGTCCCATTTTAGAGAAGTAACCCCCCTTATAGCTACTTGTCCCTTTCGTAGTGGATTTTATGATAGAGTGCACTAAATAGATCCACTAGTATAGCAAGGGTATAACATAATCCTATGTTGGCACATAGTTTGAGGAAAGGAGTATGGACCCTTGAAAATAGTCCATGCCGATATCCAATCCATCGGAGCGAAGTCTAATCCCTCGAAACACTTGAAATAATCATAACCTTAATAACTTATAATAAACATGAAAACATGATATGAGTAGCTCTTAAGCATACTTGACCTCTAAGGGTGAGCCTAACTTGAAACATGAGAATAGATCATCATATAACCTAATAACTTGTAATAAACATGGAAACATGACATGAGTAGCTCTTAAACATACTTGACCTCTAAGGGTGAGCCTAACTTGAAACATGAGAATAGATCATAATCATTCATGAACCCTTGCTTTAACATGAATGGCTTATAAGAAGTAAAATCTGAAAAATAGGGCTTAACTTCACACTTGCATAATAGTAGATAATTTCATGAATTCATAACATACTTGATAGCCCATATTCATCATGAAGTCACTTGACTTGTAAAACATATAAATAACTTTAGAATTCTTGACTTGACATTTCATCGAACACTTGGTGGGCACATATGAGTATATGTTCAAATCATGCAAAATGCAAGAATATAGATCATGAAATTGTGAAATCATTGCATCTTAAAGTCATGTAAATCAGCCCACCAATATCATCGTAAAACCCCATCATGGATAACTTGTAAATCATATCAAAACTTCACAATAGCTCATAGATTTCATAGCTTGAATCATGTATAGTCTCAATAGACAAAGATCACTTCATAGTATAAGATCAAAATAGATATTTATGCATAATCAACAATATTTGACAAGATCCCAACATATTTTATGCTCATATTTCATCATAATAGATACCATAAGTAATACAACTTGAAATCATGCAATTTTTCATAAAAAGGGAGATTGGGCTCCACGGGTGAAAGAACCTAATGATTGAAACCCGCATAACTAAAGTTGGGGAATTCCTTGGTGTATACTTGAAAGAGGCTTGAAGCTTGAATAGAGTCCTTGAGATCTTGAATTAAACTTAAAACACTTGAATTTGGATGAAATATTTAGTTATGTCTTGGAGAGGTTTTTGAGAGAGTTTTAAGTGATATAGAGTTGAAAAATGGCTAAATATAGGTATTTTCATGCATAAACAGGCATGGGGCTATGACCCCAAGGCCTTTGGGCTGAAATGAAAAACCAAGAAAAATAATACACTGGTCCGCGCCCTTTGGCGCGACGTGGACCAGACGTGAAATTCCCTACAACACTAATCTATGCCCCTGGTGCATCACGGTCATGGCGTGGATATCCACTGAAAATCAAAAATTAGCAAAAATTATATTTTTTCTGCAAGTCCTCTAAAATCAGGTTTATGTAGATTCCCTACTCAATCTTTTCCCCTGATCGAGTATATGAAGTTTGATCTTTTATATTACACATGAATTTTGAGGTATATAAAAATTACAATTATGGGCTTTTTTGAAGCACATTTTCAGAGCATTTTTGGGATGATTCAATATCTCCCCCTTAGGAATATTCGTCCCTGAATATAACAAATGCATTTAAACATCATTTTCAAAAATCTTAACATGAATGTCAAAAATCACCGTAAACATGTCAACATAAACATGAATGCTTGCAAAATGACATAAGGGCTGAAACTTATGACTTGAAATCATATAGGGGATTGAAACTAGTACCTTTGGCTTAAGTAGAGTGGAAGAGATATGGGTATCTCTTTCTCATGTCTGCCTCTGCTTCCCATGTGGCACTTTCAACTTGTTGGTCCCTCCAAAGGACCTTGGCGGAAGCTACATTTTTGTTTGTCAACCTTTTTATTTGTCTATTCAAAATCTCCACCAAGACCTCCTCATAAGTCAAATTATCTTATGCAACACCCACAACATCCAAGGGCACTATAGCACCTGGGTAACCCACACACTTTCCCAACATGGACACATAGAAGACCGGATGAACCATGTCCATCTCCATAGGCAAATCCAACTCATATGCAACCTTACAAATCCTCCTTAAAACTCTATAAGGACCTATAAACCTTGGGCTCAATTTACCCAAATTGGACCACAACCTTCATGGATGAGATCTTCAAGTAAACCCAATCACCAACCTCACCAAGGTACCTCCCCCATAGTTTGTATCCACTCTTATGCAATCAGAAAGAATAGAATAAATCACGAGCCTCGTTCAAAATTAATTCCCTCAAGTCATCAACATTAGTCACACATAATCTACCTTGGTACCTAAGAGTACCATCTCCCCCTTGGAAGAAAACCTTCACTTTATCATCCTTCATCGAGGTCTTCAACTCTTGCAAGGCGGAGTGAAGATCTTGGTTTACTTTTACCTTCTCAATTGAGGATGATGTAGAACCATCAACAACTACTACACCATCATTTTCCATTTCATTGTATCGAACCACTAACCTAGCCAACCGGTGAACATCCCTGGCCACCCCCTTGCCATTGTCATCATTATGAGCCAAACTCCTCATGGACACTCTACTTGGAGCATCAACTATAATATTAATTCTGTCGAGATGGTAATGTACACTCATGTCATAATTCTCAAAGAGCTCTAACCACCTTCTTTGTCTCAAGTTAAGATCTTTTTGGATAAACACATATTAGAGACTCTTATGATCGGTAAATGCATCAACATGGATGCCATACAATTAATGATGCCAAATTTTCAAAGCAAACACCACGGTGCCAACTCAAGATCATGGGTGGGATAATTCTTCTTATGCACTTTAAGTTGTTTAGGGGCATATGCTATCATCTTACCATTTTGCATCAACATACACCCCAAATCGATTATAGAAGCATCCCAATAAATCACAAACCCTTCTAACCCTTCCGAAAAGGCCAAAATAGGAGCGGAGACAAGCTTCTCCTTTAAAGTTTGAAAACTCTTCTCGCATCCATCGTACCAAACAAACTTTGCCTTCTTTTGGGTCTGAAACACCCCTAAAAGTGACCAATATGCCTAAAAAATGCCCAAATTTGTAATTTTTATATATCTTAAAATTCATGTGTGATATCTAAAATTCGACTTCATATTCGTTATCAGGAGGAAAACTTGAGCTGGAGATGGGTATAACCTTGATTTTAGAGCAACTGCATCAAAATTTGATTTTCCAAAGTTGACGAAAGATTGAATCAAATCTGCGTGGTGGATGCGACTAGGGCGTGGACCAATACATTTTGTTGCTAGTTTTTGTGGTTCCGTCCAAGGCCTTGGGGTCTTTGGCCTAAGCCTTCCTATGCTTAAAAACACCTATACTTAGTCATTTTTCAACCCCATATCATCCAATACATCCCCCAAAATCCTCTCTAAAATTTAGTCAAATATTTCACCCAAATTCAATTGTTTCAAATGTATTTCCGAATTCAAGAAATTTATTCAAGCTTTAAGTTCTCATTCAAATCTTCATCAAGGAAATCTCCAAAGTTGATACATGTGGCTTTCAACCATTGGGTCCTTTCACCTATGGTGGCCAACCTTCCTTTTTATGTAAATTGCATGTTTTCAATTTGATTGACCTATGGGTACTTGTTACTATGTATTGATTATAAGCTATGTTGGGATTTCATGAAATGTAGATTGTTTAACCATGTTTTGAGCTATGAATCTATGACCCATTATGAGATTTGATGAGGGTTTTAACTGTATCTTGCATGAAGGTATTACTAAGTGTTGGTGGGTTATTTACACTTAAGTTTTCTTACATGATTTCACTCTTGAATTGCATGAGTTTGAACAAGCATTACACACCCACCAAGTATTTCATAAAATGTTTGGCTAAGGGTTCTTGAGTTATTGATGATCTATTGCATGGCCTCTAGGTCAAGTGACTTTTGATGATGAAAGGAATGTACGTATGTATTGATTCATGAAAAGTATCTATAGTATTACAAGTTTACCATACCTTGTTAAGGGGATGATATACCTCAACCACTTTGATGGGGTTGCTACGCCCATCTACCATGTTGAGGGGTATATACCTTGACCACTTTGATGGAGGGTGTTATGCCCATCAACCATGTTAAGTGGTATATACCTTGGCTGCTTTGATGGGGGCTGACATGCCCATCTACCATGTTGAGGGGTAAATACTTTGGCCACTATGATGGAGGGTGACATGTCCATCTACCAATTGAGGGGTATATACCTGAATCACCTTCCAAAGGGGTGACATGCCTTGGATTCCAAGTGCTAGTTTGCTTGGTCTACGATAATGGTCTCTTTCTACACATGTTAATGTGTAATGATAAGTTAAGAGGCTTGTTTACAGACCCTTTGGGCTCCCCATTCGTCCTGTCATGTGTAGGCCCTATTTTGGATCGTGATGAACTTGGTATCAGAGCACTAGGTTGTTAGATTCTGGGAGTCCAACACACAACATCGATTAGAGTATTATTCATGGCTGTGTTGTGCACCACAAGTATGAATAGGAGGCTGTGAAATATTTTATAAAATATTTCACTTCTTCATGATCTATGTCGTGCAATAGAGTTAGATACCCTAAGGCTTATCGCTAACCCCTAACTGTTATATTTCAGGATATGTCTCAAGCTACTCAAGATGGTGATATGTCAAATACAGAGGTTCTTAATGCCTTGTGGGTAATGGCCAAAGCTGTGACAACATTAGCAACTTAACTCAACCAACAAGTGAGTGCGCTGAGGGCTTCAAATGGTAAGAGGTGGGGTAGTGAGGCCAAGAATGCCTGTGTTAAGGGTAAGTTCCAAAGTCCCAAATGTAGAGGTAGTGGTGGTGTAGTGCCTCATACAAGGTGTCCAATATGTGGTAGAGGCCATGATGTCCCATGATTGAGAGGTACTAATACTTCTTATAGTTGTGGGGAGATGGGTCATACGGTAAAGAAGTGTCCTCATAAGCATAAAAGGGGTGAAAGAGGTGATGAGGGGTTGGATAGGCCTAGAAGCCAAAAGTATAGGGAGGAACATAGTGACCTATATTTGAAGAAGTCTAATGCTTGCTTGGGTTGTGGTGGATTTGGGCACGAAGTTAATAGTTGTCCTCTTGCGCAATCGAAAGAAGGTGATGGTGGTATGACTAATCCCAAGTGTCAAGGGTGTGGGAAGAACCATTGTTGCCCATGTTAGAGGAACACTAGTGCTTATTTTGGATGTAGTAAAGTGGGTAACAAGGTAGTGGATTGTCTATTCGTTCGAAGGGGGTGTAAGAAGGGTTGAATTTTAGATTGAGGTGGTCTGTTGATCAAGTGGCTCAAGGAGAGGATTAGATGCCCGATGCTACTATCGGTAAGTTAAAGTTCCCCTGGCTTTGATGTGCATCATTGATAGGCCTGATGTGCCACTATTTCTTCTCTATTCTTTTTGGTTGTTAATGGGGATTCTTATGTGCCCAAGTTGTTGTGTGGAACTTTGATGTCTATCCTTTTGTTGAGTATATAGTTGCTAGGAGGTTCATAGGTGTTGATCCAAGTTTGTATAGCATTAGGTCTTGCTTTGTGGCTTGTTGGAGTTGGTATGGTGGATTTTAATGTCATTATAGGGATGGAATTGTTGCATACATGTTATGTCTTCATGGATGATAGGACCCATAAGTTAGATCCCGACTCCCTAATGAGTCCATCATTGAGTGAGAGGTGGTCAAGTGGTAGCAAGGGAGGTAGGTTCATTTCATGTCTTAAGGTACAATTGATCTCTAAAGGGTTGCATTTATCATCTGCGAGAATTGGAGGCGTAGAACCTAAGTTGTTTATTTATAGAATTGTTGTTAGTGGTAGACGATACCTTGAATGTTCCTTTTTGATATTTTGAAATTAGGGTAGTGTCTTTTGGTTCAACTAGTACACCGGTTATGCCTAAAAGTCTCATGATTAAGATCTTTAGTCCCTACTCTAATAGGCTTATGGTGGTTTTGGTGAAGATATGATGGTTTGTTTTACTAATAAGGTAGTGCAGGTTAGTCATTTGAGGGTAGTGCTACAAAGTTTAAGGAAGAAAGTTGGATGTTAAATAGGAGAAGTGGGAGTTTGGTTGTAATAGGTTGCCTTCATGGTATTAAAGTGGACCCTAGTAAGATGAAGGTGATTAGAGATTGGCCTAGACCTTTGAACCCATCGAATATTAGGAGCTTCTTGGGCTTAGCAGGCTAATACAAAAGGTTGTGAATAGGTCATCTTCTATTACTTCTACTATGACTTAGTTGACCCTAAGTAAGGCTAATATTGTGATCGATGTTTTGATTTGGGTGATTTGATAGGTCGAGGAGTTGCTATCTCTTGTATAATTCCTTTGTACTAATTGAATTCATGTATATGACCTAGATGATTGCGTGAGTATAGTGGCTAGAAGAGATCTATAAGGGTTGCTCTATGTTATCGTTGCGTAGAGTCATGTCTTCTGATCTTGGTTAGACTTAGTTTGATGTATTGGAGGTCTTAGGGTAGTTTGGGCTACTTGCATAGCATGCTTCTGATGAGTGTAGTACCCATAAGGTTGTAATATGATAATTGAGGATGGTCGGTCTATTTGGTCAACTACAATGGGTTAGTCACTTTTCTAAGATTAATCTTTTGTATGGGTTTTGTCCCCAAGTGAGGATGTGGGTAGGTGATATCCCTAAGTGTCTTTTCGGACTACGAGTGAGCATTATTAGTATTGATGGAGTTGTTTGCTTTTCTTATGCAGTGGTGGCATTTGTGGTTTTCTTGAATAGTGTCTTAAAACCCTACTTTGATATGTTTGTGGTGGTCTCTAGTGATGAGCTATTGATTTGTTTAGAGCTTGTAAATCATTTGGGGGTAGTGTTGCAAGTCTTTGAGGATGAGAGGTTGTTTGCTAAATATGATAGGTATGCATTGTAGATAACAAGAAGATGGTTAGAACTCCTTAAGAATTATGATATGAGTGTGAATTATTTCCCCGTTAAGGCTAATATTGTGGTTGGTGCTCTAAGTAGGATGCCTATGGGTAGCCTAGCATATATGGATAACGATGGCAAAGAGGAGACTAGTGGGGTCCATCGATTGATTAGGTTAGATTTTAGGTTGAGGGGAGTTGAGAATTGTAGTATAGTGTTCTTGGTGGTTCCAAATCTTCTTTGGTTGAGGAGGTCTTGTTTAAGAAAGGCCTTTATTCCACCTTATTAGAGTTGGAAGTTTTGGGTGGAAAGATGGTAGAGTGGAGGTTGTCTCCCAAGGGGGAGATAGTAGTTCATGGCAACAAGTGAAAGAGGTGTGGTTAAGATTGACAAATGAGCTATAGTTGTGAGTCCTTTTAGAGTGTGGAGAAAGTTGGTAAGGTTGCATATGGATGGGATTTGCCTAGGGATGTGGATATGATTCGTTCAGTTCTTCATGCTTCTTTGATTGAGGGGATGTGTTAGTGACTTTAGTGCTATAGAACTCTTTCGGTTTGTAGGTGTTGTGGAAGGATAAGTTGGCTCAGGAGAAGGCCCCGGTGGAGGTATTGGATAGAAGGGTGGAAAGGTTGATTAATAAGGATATGGTGTTCGTCAAGGCCCTTTTAAAAGGATCATCAAGTCAAAGGTGTCTCTAAGGAAGCCAAAGTGGTCTTAATGGAGTGATATTCGTAGCTCATTCACTCTAATCAAGCCTAAGATAACGACAAAGTCCTTCATGACTCCAAGTCGCATGTTTCAGCCCCCATATCATTTGCATACATTTATGTTTATATTGATAAGTTCATGATGATTTTTACACTTATCGTGAGATTTTAAAATGGAGTTTAAATGCATTGTTACATCCTTATATGGGTTGAAATTATTGTACTCGTGTCTCTCATATACGGTTCTTTGACATTTGGGGATGAATGTTCCCAAGGGGGAGATATTGAAACAACCCCAAAAAAAGCCTGAAAATGTGTATTTGAAGTGTCTGGAACCATTAATTCCATATATCTTAAAATACGTGCATTGTTCCAAAAATCCGACTTCATATTCTAGTTTAGGGAAAAAATTGAGTGGAAAGTAGGTCTAACCCAAATTTTAGAGCAACCATAGCGAAATCTGAATTTTCAAAGTGAGCCAAAGAATAGTGTAAGTGCGTGTTACTTCTGCAACACGCACTAGTGTTAAAACTGTCCTGATTTTTGACTTCGGTCTAAGACGTTTAAGTTTTGGGCCTAAGTGTTCCCATATGTGAAAATACCTATACTTAGTCTTTATAGACCCTTATATCATCCTAAACATTCCCCAATACTCACTCAAACACTTAGATTAATATTCCTCTCAAGATTTAAGTCCCAAAACGCTCATCTGGATCTAAGGATTTCCTTCAAGCTTCAAGTCTCCATTAAAGTCTTCTTCAAGAAATTCTCCAAAGTCAAGGTATGTGGGTTTCAACAATTGGGTCCTTCCTACCATGGTGTCTTAATCTCCTTTTTACTCTATTTGTATGATTTAAAGTTAATTTTACAAATGGGTTTACTAGTATGAACATGTCTATGAACTATGTTGAAGTTATGTAAAGTGGTGACTATTTTGCTATATTTTGAGCTATAAATCTTGGATCTATTGTAAGATTTGATGAGGCATTTTGATGTATATTGCTTGGGGGTGTTGCAAGGTGTTTATTTATGGTTTTACAATGGATTTTCTTGCATGATTTCATCTCTAAATTGTATAGTTTTATACTAGCATTTCATACCTGCCAAGTGTTTGACAAAATATCCGATTATGGTTTCTTGAGGAATTTACGGTCCAAAGCATGATATATGATATCAATGACTATATGATGATGAAAAGAGCTTATGCATATGATATATTCTATATAAAGTATTACATTAGACCTTGCCTGATCCGGGAGGACTAACAGCCCAGGTAACCTTGTCAGGGTGTTTGTATCTTGATAGCCAATCAAGGGGCTAGTGTCTTGATAACCTAGATGAGGGTTTGTACTAATCAACCTAATGACCTTACCACCAGTGTGATGGGGCATCATCATCAACCTACCAAGAGGTTTGTACTTTGAAAATCTTGCTTGGTGCCTTCTACACATATGATATCCTATATAAGCATGAGTTACTTAAGCATATTTTACTTAAGCATTAATCATACATGCCACAGTGTTATATGATGTCTATTGCCTATTGTTATGCATTTTGATTATGATGCCTATCTCTTGTCACATTGCATCCTACATACTTAGTACATTCAAATGTACTAACGCATACTCTTGTCTACATGATATCACCATATAGGAATCGAAGCCCAAGTTGATCATCCTCCTCCACGTGGCTAGTTCGGTATCATTCAAGCTAGTTGGTGGGTCTTCCATTCCGAGGATGTTGGTCTATGATTCTCTTAATATGTATTGAGATACTCTTCTTTATTGCTATTTTGACTATGAGGGTAAGCACAGTTGCATTGTCTTGGCCTCCACTCTTATCTATGTAATAGAGGTGTTGTTGGACATGCTATGTATCAATGATATGAGCCTTGACTCTTCTATCTCTTGATTATGATGTTATGTAAGCTTTACCCTTACTCCCATTGCTCCTATTTCAACTATTTTATTTCATTTACAAGCTTCCGCCACCAATGATGTGTAATGATAAGTTCAGAGGCTTGTTTGGGGACCCTTCAAGTCCCCCATTCACCATGTCACGTCTAGGCCCTATTTTGGGTTATGATAGATTTCACCTGCATGAATCCTCCGAAGTTCCATAGGTCAAAGCCTAATGAGGATTTTCAAAAGTTTATTGATGAGCTCACTAAGGTGTTGACTATTATGGGGTTGACTTCTAAGGATAAAGCTGAGTTGGCTGCTTATCAGTTAAAAGATGTGGCTCAGGTATGGTACACTCAATGGTTGATGGAGAGAGTTTGTGGTGATGTTGTTAATTGGGAAGTGTTCAAATTTGCATTTCTCGATCATTTCTTTCTTCTTGAACTTATGGAACCTAAGATGACTGAATTTATCAACCTTAAATAAGGTGGTATGAGTGTGACGGACTATACCGTCAAGTTCACTAAGCTCTCAAAGTATGGTCCTATGCATGTGCCTGAGCCTTGTGCAAAAATGCACAAATTCATTTCTAGTATCTCTGATTTGGTTATGAAGGAGTGTCATATAACTATACTTATTCATGACATAGACATGTCCAGGCTTATGACATATGCTAAATAGATTGAGGGAGAAAAGCTTGAGAAAAAGAGGGTGAATGATTCTAAGAGCACCCATTATGATGGCGGGTTCTCCACTCCCAAGGTCATGGTGGTTATGGTCACTTCCAACATGGCCAAGGTTCTAATGATTGGGTTTCTAATGCTAGGGTGCCCCCTCCTAAGGCACAGGGTTTGAGGTTGGCAAATAGCTTCCCTGTGTGTTACTTGTGGGAAGAGTTATTGGGTACTTGTAGGAGGAATTTGGGCGTATGCTTTGGGTATGGTGATAAAAACCACTAGATTTTTTATTACCCTAAGGTTGCTTAGAAGGATCAAGATCAAGTGGCTCAAGGTTCTCCAGGCCAAAAAAGAGCTCCATAAGGTGATGCCCTAACAAACAACAGGTTTTTTCCTTCTCATGCTCGTCAAGAAGTTGAGGAGACTCCGGATGTTGTGACTGGTATATTAAAAGTGTTTGATTTGATGTTTATGCTTTGCTTGATCTGAAGTGCCAATTTATCTTTTATGACTCCTCTATTAGCTGTTAAGTTTGGTTTGAGTCCCAAAATTCTAAGGGAGCCCTTTTAGTTTATACTGTTGTGGGTGAATCTATTGTTGCTCATAGAGTTTATCGCGGTTGTCCTATTTTTGTTTTGCATAAGGTCTTCTTGTGTGCTCTTGTGGAACTAGAGATATTTGATTTTGATGTGACTCTCAGAATGGATTAGTTGCATGCTTCATATGCCTCTATAGATTGTAGAACTTGAAAAGTCAAGTTCCAATTTCTGGATGAGCCCGTTCTTGAATGGAAGGGTCATGACTCTGCCATTAAAGGACGGTTTGTTTCCTACCTTAAGGCTTGAAAGATGATTTCTAAGAGGTGTATTTATCATATTGTGAGGGTCAAAGATGTGGATTATGATTCACCTACTCTTGAATTAGTTCCGGTGGTGAATGAGTTTCTGGATGTGTTTTTCGAAGATTTTCCCGGTATTCTTCCAAACGAGAAGTAAACTTTAGTATAAATCTTCTCCCAGATACTCAACCTATTTCTATCCCTCTTTACCAAATTACACCAACTGAGTTGAAGGATCAGTTGAAGATTTGTTGGATAAAGGCTTTATTAGACCAAGTATATCTCCATGAGGTGCTCCAGTGTTGTTTTTAAGAAAGAAAGAAGAATCTCTTGAAATGTGCATTGATTATAGGCAACTGAATAAGGAGACTATCAAGAATACTGTTTGATGCCAAGGATTGATGACTTGATCAATTTCAATAGGCCACCCATTACTCAAATATTGACCTTCATTCCAATTATCATCAATTGGAGGTTTCGAACTAGGTATGGCCATTTCGAATTTGTGGTAATGCCATTTTATTTGACTAATGTTTCGACCGTATTTATGGATCTTATGAATCAGGAGTTCTATCTATTCCTTGATAGTTTTGTGGTTGTCTTTATCAATGATATCCATATTTATCCCCCAAAGTGAGTGGGAGCATATGGATTAATTGAGGTTGGTTCTTCAAACTTTGAGGGAGAAGAACTTATATGCTACGTTTAGCACTTGTGACTTTTGGTTGGGTAAGGTAGCTTTTCTTGGCCATGTGGTAGTCGATGATGGTATTAAGGTGGATCCAAAAAAGATTGAGGCCATAAAGAATTGGCCTAGACCATTGGCTTCTTCAGATATTCAAAGCTTTCTTAGGTTGAAAGGTTATTATAGAAGGTTTGTTGAAGGTTTCTCCTCTATTGTATCCCCATTGACCATATTGACTCAAAAGAATGCCAAGTTTGTATGGTCGGATGAATGTGAGAAGAGTTTTTAGACTTTGAAGGATCTGCTTACATCGGCTCCTGTTTTGATTCTATCAGATGGTCTGGATGGTTTGTGGGTTGTTGTGATGCTTCTCGGATTGGCTTAGGTTGTGTACTCATGCAACCTAGAAAGGTGATAGCTTATGCATCAAGGTAATTGAATGTGCATGAACGTAATTACCCGATTTATGATCTTGAGTTAGCGATGGCAATATTTGCCTTGAAGATTTGGGTATACTATTTGTATGGGTTGCATGTTGATGTTTTCATTGATCACAAGAGTTTGCAACATGTATTCACTCAAAGGGATCTTCACTTGAGGAAAAATGGTGGTTGGAACTCCTTAAGACTATGACATAAGTGTGCAATATCATCCAGGCAAAGCAAATGTTGTATCTGATGCTCCTAGTAGGCTATCTATGGGAAGTGTAGCCCATGTTGATGAAGGGAAGAAAGAGTTGGCAAACGATGTTCACCATTTGGCTATATTAGGTGTTATTTTGGACAACTCCAATGGTGGTGGTATTCACATTCAAAATGGGGCCAAATCTTCTATGGTTGTTAATGTTAAGGCCAAGCAAGATCTAGATCCATCATTGGTCGAGTTGAAGAAGTTGGTTGCTGAAAAGAAGATAGGGGTTTTCTCCCAAGGGAGAGATGGTATGCTTTGGTATCAAGATCAGTTATATGTTTCAGATATGGATGATCTTAGGAGGGTGATCATGAGTGAAGTCCATAACTCTTATTATTCTGTTTACCTAGAATCTACTAAGATGTATCGAGATTTGAGGGAAGTGTATTGGTGACATGGTATAAAGAAGGACATAGCCAAGTTTGTGTTCGAATGTCCTAATTGTCAACAAGTGAAGGTAGAGCATCAAAAGCCCATTTGTTTGGCTCAAGATATTGAACTTCCTACTTGAAAGTGGGAAGATATGAACATGGATTTTGTGGTTGGTTTGCCTTAGACCTAAAGGCAATTTGGCTCAATTTGGGTTATTATTGACCAGATGACTAAGTCAACTCATTTCCTACTGCTCAAGATTGCCTTTAGTGCTGAAGATTATGTAAGGTTGTATATCTAAGAGTTAGTGAGGTTTCATGGTGTGCCTAGGTCTATCATTTCAGATCGTGGCACCTAATTTACTTCACACTTTGGGAGGTCGTTTCAAAGAGGACATGGTACTAAGGTAAAGTTAAGTACAACCATTCATCCTCAAATTAATGATAAGTCGAGAGGATAATTTAAACTTTAGAGGACATGTCGAGGTATTATGTATTGGAATACAAGGGTAATTGGTATGATCATCTTTCACTCATTGAATTTACTTATAATAATAACTTTCATGCTAGCATTGGTATGGCACCATTTGAAGCTTTGTATAGTAGGAGATGTAGATCTTCGATGGGTTGGTTTAATTTGGGAGAGATGGCCTTGATTGGCTCAAATTTAGTGTTAGAGGATATGGAGAAGGTGCAGTTGATTAGGGAGAGGTTGATGACATCCCAAAGTAGCCAAAAGTCCTATTCAGATGTTAGGAAGAGGGATCTTGAGTTTCATGTTGGTGATTAGATATATGTAAAGTCTCACCTATGAAAGATGTAATGCGTTTCAGAAAGAAGAGCAAGTTAAGTTCCCGATATATAGGTCCATATGAGATTGTTGAGCGGATTGGGAATGTGGTTTATAGGTTGGATTTGCCTACGTATTTGAGTTGTATTCACCCAGTTTTCTATGTGTCAATGTTGAGGAAGTTGGTTGGTGATCCTAGTATCATTGTCCTTTAGAAGATGTTGCGATTAAGGAGAACTTGTCTTATGAGGAAGTTTCAGTTGAGATTTTGAATAGGCAAGTGAACTGGCTTCATAACAAGGATGTGGATTCTGTTAAGGTGATTTCAGAAATCAACAATAGGACTAAGGGAAAGCTTGCATAAATTCCATAATCAAGAGTCAAGAGCCAAAGCTTATACACAAATACACAACATGTCCAATAGACACCTCTAAATACATAGATAGAGCAGGTACAAAGACAAAGTAACCATGCTCACCCTCATAGTCAAATAGAACATAAGATAGTGTCTCAATACATAGATAAGATGAAAACATAAACCAAAGTCCCCAAAATGGAGGACTTACCAATAAGCTTAGAATAGCACCGTCTAGCCACATGGAGGAGGAGGATCAACTTGGGCACTGGTTCCTGCATGGTGATATCATGTAGGCAAGAATATTCATTAGTACATTTGAATGTACTAAGTATGTGAGATGCAATGCAACAAGAGACAGGCTTCATAATCAACATGAATAATAATAGGCAATAGGCATGATATAGCAATATGTCATGTATGATCAATGCATAAGTAAAACATGCTTAGGTAATCCACTTTCACATAGAATATCATATGTGAAGATGAGACCAAGATAGCTTTACAAGGTACGAAGCCCTCTATAGGTTGGTGATGTTGCCACCCTATCACCTAGGTGGAGATGAGTACTAATCCTCATTCTAGGTTGGTGATGTTGCCACCCCATCACTCTGGTGTAAATGAGTATTAACCCTCATTCTAGGTTGATGATGACGCCACCTCGTCACCCTAGTGGAGATGAGTATTAACCTTCACTCTAGGTTACTCGGGCTCTTGTCCCCCCGAATCGGGCATGGTCTATGCAACACTTTATACAGGATTCATCATAAGCTCTAATGCAATAACTCATATAGTAATAATCATGTACATAATCTCATTTCATCATCATAATATCATTCACATCATATCTCATGCTTTGGATCTTCAATTCCTTAAAAAAACTTAACAGAACATTTTATCAAACACCTTGGGGGGTGTAATGGGGGTAAAACAGCATGCAATTTGGAGATGAAATTATGCAGGAAAATCAGTGGTAAAATCTTTAATCAACACCTTGCAACACCCCCAAGACATTCATATCAAAAACCGTCATCAAATCCAACATTAGATCCAAGATTTAGAGCTCAAAACATGCTAAAACAACCATACTTTCATGAACTAAAGTCATTGTACAGTAAATTGTTGAATATACAAGTCCCACATGTAAAATCAACTTTAAATCATAAATAATTAAGAAAAATAGGGTTTAGGCACCATGGGTAGAAGGACTCAATGGTTCAACACCACATACCTTAGCTTTTGTGAAGTTCTTAAAGAAAACTTTAATGGAAATTTGAAGGTTGGGTGAGATCCTTGAAGAAATCCTTGAGATTGGCCTTCAGTATGGAACTTGAATTTAGGGTTAGAAATGAGTCTAAGTGTTTGGGAAAATATTGAGAAATATTTTGGGTGATATGAGGGTGAAATAAGGCTAAGTATAGGTGAAAATGCATTTGGAAAAACTTAGGTCCAACAATTAGAAAAACCTGGGTGAACTAGGAAAAGGCGGTGCAAAAATAACAACTCTCCGTGTCATAGAGAGGTCGCGGATGCCCACTCGAAACTGCACCAAGCAAAATCTCATAATTTGATTCCTTTGCTTTAAATTCTAGGTTACACCCTTGTAACCTAATTTGGACCCCCTGAACAAGAATATGAAGTCGGACTTTCAAAATTCTAAATAGATTTTTAGATGTATGGAAACAAGATTTTGGGAACTTTCAAGGCACGTTTTGGGGAACTTTTTGAGGTCTTTTCAGAAGTAAGAATGGAAATAAAGAGGCACACATGGCTGATTTTGGGATGGGCTCCATATGGCGCTATCAGGCATTGACATATGGACGAGGTGTGTCAACCTGCTGTCACACACACACACACACACACATATATATATATATATATATCCTCTAATTTCGTACCATAATTTCAAGCTCATTTTTCATTTGATTTGGGTGATTCAAAAGGCTACATGACTCAATTTCTCACAAGAAATGTTGTAGTGAAGTCGGATTTAGAATTTGACACGCATTTTGACATAAATCTCTGCATTCTCTTCATTGATATATCGGGAATGAGTGAAAACTTTACATTGCAATATCTCGGTCATTTCTTAATAGAATTAAGTGAAAGTTATATCTGAATTATTCTACATTCCAAGAGGGACGCTGTGGTATGCTGGGTTGGGTGTTTGCTGATTTTGTTTGGTTTTTAAAAATTTTGACTGAGAAAATTTTGAAAAGACTATTTTCTCAATAAAGTTTTTATCTTCGTTTTGGGTCTTTTCTTGGTCTTCTGTGGTCCATTTTGGGTCGAATATTTGGCTAGGGACTCAAGGTAATGTGGATATTATTTTACGCAGATTAGTTTAATATTTTTAGCATAGGCCCCAATTTTCCCCATTTTCACCATAATTGATGTAATTTCACTCGTTTCTTGATATTTTACAGCCAAATTAGTCGTAACGATCTTGTGACTTATGTTTAAATAGTTGAGCAGCATCAAAAAATGATTTGGAGGGAAAAAGGTTGGTTAGATTGACTTGGACCAAGAGATGTCGAATGTCAAGTAGGTTAGGCTTTCTCTAAACCCTAGATTGAGCTGAAATATTTGCATATTTGAGTTGGAATGCATGAAATGTACTATTATGGATTGAGTTGTGGTGTATATGTTGTATATGGTTGGATGTGATTTGTGTGTTGTGCATATATATATATATGATATTATGGGGTGGTAGTTGTTGTATTGAGGGTTGTGTTGGACGTAGTTGCTATACTACTTGAATTCTTACATTATATGACTACAGAAGATCCTGAAAGGGGTTGGCTGGAGCTATGAATATGTACCAGGTATGTACACTGAGCATGACTCTTGCTTGTATGTGTGTATGCTGAGCTTGACTCTTGCTTGTATGTGGGTGTGGTCTGAGGCTACCAGAATATATTAGCTATTGAGGTTGACCTGTGATTATATGCTACCCTATGCACTGAATTTAAGATCTATATCTAGTTGATATGTATATTCATGATGTGACTACACTCATCTATGTCTTTATTGAGTACTTTTGGTAGAATTTGTGTCACGCCCAAAGTCCTGTTAAGGCGTACTGGCACCCGTTGCCGATAAGCCTTGGAGAACCAACCTGTATCCATGCGCTTTCTATACATATTATAAGGGATTTCTTCATTCAACATGCCTTCAAAAAGTAAATAGTAATAACAAGCCAAAATGTAATGCATATGGCTAGGCCGTTGGGGCCACGTTGTCTAAAGTATAAGACATGACCACACTTTAATTTACATAGTCTACAAAGCATCTAGATAAGGAAAAGTATCTGATAAGGGTCGGGATAGGCCCTGCATCGGCTAACTATACAATACAAAATTATAAGTTCTAGACACACAAAGCTCTGAAGCAAACTGGAGCTTGGTAACAACAGCTGGATATCCTGTACTCCTACTGGGGAGATCTACTCGCACTTGTACCTGTACGATAAAATGCAGGATCCCCGTAAGGGACGTCAGTACGAGATAATATATTGAATATCTAAGGCAGGAAATACTATATATGAACTAACAACTCAAATGAAACTATGCACTAGTGTAGGATAAGAGACCACCTGTAGTTATACTATGGGATCCTGTACTTTATGTTCTTTTTATTACTTTACCATTACTGTATAATTTGTGCACAGAAGTTGATCAGTGGTAAATTTATACCGAGATTGGCCCTGGTTAGGAGTTTCCTTTCACCCCTTGGGCTACTCCCCGTGATAGGATCAACCTTGGCTAGGTAATTCTTCCACCCCTCGGGTTACCACCCATTAATAAGCAATATAATTTACTTTATCTTTCCATTACCTTTGAGATAATTCTTTTGGTGGTCATAATATTGGAGTTGTAGGACTGTAGATATAGCATATCACATGTAAATTATCATACAAGACAGTATGACAATGAAAAATAGGACGTTACACAGATAATGGGATGTGTATGAGATGTAACAACTCGTGAACTTTATTTAGCAACAAGAACCCATGTAATTTGGTAGCCACGTATGTATGCAGATTTGAAGGTGACTATGCATGGGAGCATATGAACAAGTGAAAGAGTGGAGACACATTTAATAGTTATGTCAGAGTTAGTAAATACCTTTATGTGCCAAGGAAGAATCTAGATTTCATGCCAAGTAATACAAAATCGAGTAGCCTTACATACCTCTCTATACGACCTCGCTACTATCTTGAGATAACCTTCCCTTCCGCCAAATATTTATCAACAATATAGTAGGTGATAAAACCAGTATTAGCAGCTAATAGATACATCTTGGCAGCCCAATCTCATAAAAAAATGACACACGGGCAGCAAGCGTATAATTATAAACCCAAGCATATTCTTTCAATTTTTTCACCTCTAATTATATTTTCTAATACACATTCTCATATATATATCATGTGCAGCCTATTTTAGTTCCATAAAAGTCTTACTATAGCCCATAAAGCACAACACATAACAATTCTACACAACTACAAATAGGCGGTATAACTTACATCCCTTCGCTATATTTCGACGTCGATAAGTCAAAACTTGTTCCAACTTTAACAAATCAGTTCCCACCATATATACACATAACAATAGTCCTAAAATAGTGCAAAATAGTTCTAAAGTATATGCAGAACATGAAACAACAATCTCCAATCATCAGCCTACAAGTTTTTATTAAGAGCACAATTACAATATCATATAAGAACTCACTTTTGCAGACTGTAAAAAATGGTGCAGCAGCCTGTATACATCATTATAGAACCAAGATTCATTAAGAACAGTAGACTCTCTTCATAATCGATCCAACCAAAAAGAGAAATGCCTCCAAATACACAAGAAAAATGTATAACAACCTTTGGAACACATGCTGTCCAACAATTTCAGCAAAGGTATAATCAACTTAGCCTCTTGTTTTTCATGAGAAAATAATACTAAGCATATAAGTATTCTTACTTACCTTTACCCTCAAGGTGTAAGGTTTCTCCAAGAACCCTAAAAGTCTACTTGTGGCTGCTTTACAAGGCTAAGAAGGTGTAGAGACAAAGCTTTGGAAAACTAATCTTTTTTGTCTAAGTTAAATGACTCTAAGGAGCTGCTTGTAAGACCTTTTAAAACATTTCTTTGGCCGACTTTCTTATACATTTAATGCCTTATTTTATCAAGTAAGTAATATACCATTTTGCCCCTTTCACTTGGGCCTAAAGGGGCTCCAAATTGATGGCCCTTTGCTGCCCATTTTTCACCTTTCTCTTAGTTGGTTTGGGCCTAAATTATCAAAGAAATTGTGATGTCTTTGGGATATTTTTATATTCTTATTGGGCTGAAAATATAGTTCATTTATGATGCTAAAACATGGGCTAAAGCTACACCCTTAACATGAACTTTATTCATAATCGAACTTAGACAAATTCGACGTCAGGCCTCGTCTCCGTCTAGCTAGAAAATTTAAGCTAAGCAAGTAGGTGACTCACCTTCTAGCTTTCTAAGTTATACAAGCACCTCACTTCTCTTACTTCATTTAAGGACACAATCTTCTCAATTTGACACAAAACTTGTATACACTCGATACTCTTAAGCGTTAGACACACATATCGCCTTCTAACATAAGATTCTAGCACTTTCAAAAATAGGCGTTAATTTGACAAGGCCATATCATTTTTCATGTGCATAGGACAAGTACATGTAAGGTGTTGGGTGTTACATCCTCCCTCCCTCTTAGGATATTCGTCCTCGAATGTTGGCATAATTAGACAGCTTAACCATGTTCAACGCAATAATCGTTCAAACACACGTACCTACTAAGGCCCCAATTCTGCATGTTGCACTTCCTCTTTAGCTTCAAATAAGTAAGTGTATTTTGATTTCACTGCATCCTCAGCCTCCTATGTTATCTCTTCTGCTTGTTGGTTTCTCCAGATCACTTTTATTGAAGCTATTTATTTATTCCTTAGCTTCTTAACTTGACGATCTAGAATAGCAATAGGTACCTCTTCATAGGTGAGATCTTCTGTAACTTGTACATCTTCAATAGGAGTGATATGGGATGGGTAAACTATTCATTTTTGAAGCATTGAGACATGAAAAATTGGATGAACCATTGAAATCTCTTGGGGTAGCTCTAGTCCATATACAACCTGCCCGAACCTCTTAATAATCTGATATGGCCCTATGTAACGTGGGATCAATTTTCCTTTCTTACAAAATCTCATAACCCCTTTGGTTGGAGATACCTTTAAAAATACCCAATCCCCTACTGAAAACTCTAGTCCTCTCCTTCTAGCATCCGCATATAATTTGTGATGACTTTGGGCTGCTTCTAGCCGCTGCTGTATTATTCTAACTTTTTTCATGGCTTGTTATACTAGATCTAGCCCAAGCAAGATGGTTTCACCCACTTCAAATCATCCAATCGGCGACCTACATTTCCTTCCATACAAAACTTCGTAAGATGCCATCTTGATACTCGAGTGATAGCTATTATTATAGGCAAATTCAATAAGAGGCAAATGGTCCACCCAACTACCTTTAAAGTCCAATGCACAAGCCTGTAACATATCTTCAAGTGTCTGAATGGCACGTTCTGCTTGACTGTCTGTCTAAGGGTGGAAAGTTGTACTCAAATTTACTTGTGTCCCTAAACTCCTTTAAAAGGACTTCCAAAACTTTACAGTGAATTGAGCTCCCCGATCAGATATAATGGAGATTTGGACTCCATATAGCTTGACTATCTCTTTGAGGTATAGCTTGGTATACTCTTCAACTGTATAATCACTCTTGACTGGTAAAAAGTGTGATGACTTTGTGAGTTTCTCAATTATTACCCTTCTAGAGTCAAACTTCTGAAATAAGTGAGGCAACCCGGTAACAAAATCCATATTGATCACATCCCACTCTATGTTGGAAGCTTTATATATTGCATATAACCTCCTGGCTTTTGGTGTTCTACTTTTACTTGTTGGTAATTTGGACATTGAGTCACAAAGTCTGCAAGGTCATGATACATCTTAGTTGATCTTAGATGGATAGAATTTCTAGAATGATGGGCTTCTTCCATTATCATCTTCCTTAGTCCATTAATATCTGGCATACATAATCTATTTTGGCAATAAAGTACTCCATTTTGTGTAAGGTCAAAGCCCTTTATTGTACTCTGACTCACCTTGTCTTTAAGTTATCGTAAAATAGCATCCTCAAACTATTTTTCTTTCACCTCTATTACCAATGAAGATACAGCTGCATTATGTACAATAACCCCTTCCTTTGGAGTTTCAAGGAGGCGACCCCCCAAACTAGCTAGTTGTCGTAGATCCTTAGCCACCCCTTGACGTACCATGTCCTGATCACCAATATTCATGATTGGTTTATGACTCAGAGCATTGGCTACCACATTTGCCTTCCCTGGGTGGTAAAGTATATCAACGTCATAATCCTTTATTTGCTCTAACTGTCTCTGTTGCCTTAAGTTTAGGTCTTTATGCTTAAAGATATATTGCAGGCTCTTATGATCAGTATATATGTCAACGTGAGCCCCATACAAATAGTGGCGCCATATTTTCAGAGCAAACACAATCGCTACTAGCTCAAGATCATGTGTTGGGTAGTTTTTCTCAAATGGTCGTAGTTGTCTAGATGCATAAGCAATTACCCTACCATGCTGTGTCAGTACACACCCTAAGCCAACTCCTGAAGCATCACAATACACTGCATACCCCTCGGTGCTATCTGGAAGTACTAGCACGGGTGCAGAAGTTAGCTTATTTTTCAGCTCCTGGAAGCTTCTTTCACATGTATCATTCCATTGGAACTTGGTTGCATTATGTGTCAACTTTGTTAGAGGTACAAAAATTAAAGAAAAATTTTCAACAAACCTCCTATAATAACTTGCCAAACCTAGGAAGCTTCGAACGTCCGTGGGTGTTGTTGGTCTTGGCCAATCTTTTACAACCTCTACCTTTTGCAAATCAACTGTTATTCCCTCATCGGACACAATATGACCTAAAAAAACTACTGATTTTAGCCAAAATTCACATTTTTTGGAAAACTTAGCATATAATTGTCTATCACGAAGAACCTATAACACTTGTCGTAAGTGATTTGCATGGTCCTCTTCTGATCTTAAATATACCAAAATGTCATCTATAAATACTATCATGAATACATCCAATAATGGCTTGAATACCCTATTCATCATATCTATAAAAACTACTGGAGCATTTGTTAGCCCAAATGACTTAACAAGAAATTCAAAGTGACCATAGCGTGTTCTGAAAGTTGTTTTAGGTATATCTTTCTCCTTCACCCTCATTTAGTGATAACCTGATCTCAAATCAATTTTTGATCAGATAAATCATCAATCCTGGGAGGGGTATTTGTTCTTAATTATTACCCTGTTCAATTGTCGATAATCAATACACATTCTCAAGGTGTCATCCTTTTTATGTACAAATAACACTAGTACACCCCAAGGGGACACACTAGGTCTTATAAAACCCTTCTCCAATAAGTCTTTTAAGCTAAGCAAGTAGGTGACTCACTTGCTAGCTTCCTAAGTCCTACAAGCACCTCATTTATCTCACTTCATTTAAGGCCACAATCTCCTCAATTTGACACAAAACTTGTATACACTTGATCATCTTAAGCGTTAGACGCACATATCGCCCTTTAACATGAGATTCAAGCACTTTCAAAAATAGGCGCTAATTTGACAAGGCCATATCATGTTTCATGTGCATAGGACAAGTACAAGTAAGGTGTAGGGTGTTACAATTTCCTGATTAAACATGATTTTATATTGCCCTGTGGTTTATATGATTTGGTATACTACTGTTATTTGTTATGTACTTCTGCTACTGGTTAGTGACTGGAGAAATATACCATGTTCTGGGAAAAATTTGTAGTTGCCATTATAAGGGATCCATGTGATTTGTGATACGAGATGTACTACCACTGAGCCACTGGTAGATTAGAAATGGGAGTGTGACCCTGATAGCGAAGTGTAGGTTATGTTCTACTGGCTTCTTCGAACATCTATAAGGAGACCCAATATGTGTGGGTTAGTATTGGGAACTAACACCCTATTTAGAGAAGGGCACATTATCAGTGGGCCAGCCCATGGTTGCCTTGGGAAAAAGTCCTTGATAGCAGTTGGGTTGCAATATGATTCTACGTGGGTGACATCATTCTGATTATCTAGCCTCTTGGACCTTACCTTAGATTGTACCTATGTTGCCCTATGAGTACTTTACACAGAGAAAGGGCCTGATAAGGGCTGAATTTAGGCTAGTGACCTGGGGCAGACATTTGTTCTGACTTAACTCGTATCTATATGATGTGTATAGCATGTTTCTACTGAGATATGATGACCAGGAGATTGTGCATTGACTATATGTCCTACTATAGCTTGACTCTAGTAAAGATATGACTCGGCTAGGTTTGGGTATCCTGGATATTTATGATTTTCCATAATGGTCTATGTTTACTCTAGGTACTGGTGGTTGAAGTGGTTAGGTATACTTGGCCTTAGTGGGGCACAATTCTACAGTGATCTGTGATGTATATACTTTGGTGTATTGTTGACAGCTGTTGTGCATTAGTTCGTTTCATCTGATGTTGCGGTATCTGTTGTGTCTGAAAGAGGTAGTGATTGCGATTATGTGGATTGGATTGATACTGTGGGATACCTAGGTTTAGAGTGTCACCGCCTACATTCACTCTAGGCATGATGCGATTATCATCGCCTAAGTTTACTCTAGGCATGATATGACTTTGGAGTTCTGGATCCAGATAGTTTGGTTGAGTGATTGATTGATTGATACCCCAAGTCCTAGATGACGTTCCCTATTTCCATTCGAGCATCTATGGCCACACCCAAGTATTCGATTTCACGAGTTATGCACCCCATGTTTTGAGTTCCTATGGTCGCACCAGAACACGCGCGATGATTACCTATTCTGCGGGTCGAGCGTCGACTAAGATTTGGGTCGAGGACTCCAATTGATATTTCTTGAGGCTGAGCCCCGTGATTGATATTCTGTAGGGCTAGGCCTCGTGATTGATATTTTGTGGGGCTAGGCCCCGTGATTCATATCTTGAGATAAGACACTATTAATTATATGAGAGGGATTCTTTCTCCCATGGGGGATATGTCCCACCATTATATTTATGGTCAGACCACTTGGCCTAGCTGACTACCCGATCGAAGGCCAGGTTAGAAGACCCAGGGGTTAGAGTCCCTGGGTGATATTAGGGGTTTGAGTCCCCGTGTGATAGTAATTCTAATTGGTCGAGGACCCAGTTACTGTTGTGATATTGGGGGCCGGGGGCTCGAATGTTTACCCGTGGATCCACTCACCTATTCACACCTTGATTGTGCATGGATGTATTTCCTGGGCTTATGGAGGGCTCAAGTGGTGTTCAGGCTTAGACACTAGGGCATTACACCCACATACAACTGACCCTTCTTCTGATGATGCGGAAAGTTGTGCTTTGTGATGGTTCTATGGGATTCTATGATTTTTTGTCAATATTATTATTGTGAGAGGGTGTACCTTTTGGGTTTATAGGGGCCCAGTTGGCATACAGGCATAGATACTAGGAATTTGCACCTGCGTACAAAACTATACCTCATTTGGGGGCAGATGTGGTATTAGCCTATACAGTCTTCGTTAGTCAGTATCGATGATCAGTACTTGGGTTGTTTTAGGTTATAATTGTGCTTCACTTTGATTGGTTTAGTAGTGGTTTGAGGGTTCCCAGACATGTCTATGCCTTGATCTGAGCTGTTTTGCTACACTGCTGCAATGTGTTATATATTTGGACTTTATTTATGTTCACTATTTCACTAGGTCGGTCGATGATATCCACTAGGTGCCTTTCTGGTACTCACCATTACTTCTGCATCTTCCCATGGTGCAGGTCCAGGTACGAGCTATGATAGCTGAGTTGGGGAACTTTGGGAGTGCTTAGGAGTCTTTTGGTGAGCACTGGCAACTTTGATTTTTTTGCAGTCTCCTTCTAGTTGATGGTCGTCTTTTGCATCCAAACATTGGCCTTGTTCAGTAGAGTTTGGCATTTGTAGGTGCAATCCTGGTTTTGTATATTATTATGATTATAGATATATGTATACGATATAATCTTGTGTCTATTGTAGCTCTGTACATTTGACTTTCAAGTTCTGGGTAGATTTCAGCGTATATATTATTATTGCATCGATTTGGTTTGGACTGGAGAGATAGGACAGGTACCCTTAGGTTGAAAATTGGCTCACTTAGAAAATTCTTTTTGATAAAGTTCCGAGACGGTGATCCAATGCTTAGAAAATATTTACTCCAATGCCCATACGGAGGGCCTCACTGACCGTGAAAGACTATACAGTCCGTGAAGGACCATACGATCCATGAGAGGATCCATTTATGAAACTCCTTGGCCAAAATATGGATTCTTAAAGCCAAGGCTACCCATAGGTTCCACCACACGGACCGTATGACCGTATAGGGTCCATGTGTAGTATGTCTTAGTCTCAAACACCACATTAAAGCCCAGATACCCGACACAAGGCAAAGGCCACTTTAAGGAAACTCCACATAATTTGTATACCCCCACAAGGACCGTGAAGGCTTCCCCGAAGTGTCACCTTGGTCCAAAACTTTCCAAAACTAAATTTTCAAGCTTTATTAAGGTTGTACAAAGCCTGGGTCCTTACATCATCTCTCCCTTGGGAACATTCGTCCTCGAATATGCTAGAACTAGGTTTAAAGGCTTGACTTAGAACATGAAACACCCAAACACAAGATACAATGCATATTTCATCACTTGAAAATCATAAAGTCATTAAAACTCATATTAAAATGTATTCAAATCATTCAAAACTTCATAAAAATTATTTTCGTGCACATGCATGCATGTCATGCCATGAAACTCAAGAATGAAAGAATTAGGACCATTTGGAATAGAAAAAACCTAATACCTTAGGCATGAGTAGATTAAAAAAAATGGGAATATCATTTCATCATGTCCAACTTCGCCTCCCATGTAGCACTCTCCACATGTTGATTTCTCCAAAGTACCTTAATCAAAACCACATCCTTGATATGAAGCCGCTTCACTTACGTATCTAAAATATCAACTAGAACTTTCTCATATGACAAGGTCTCCTCAACCTCAAGATATTCCAAAGGCACAATGGTACTAGGATCACCAACCAACTTCCTCAACATAGACACATGGAAAACCGGGTGAATAGAACTCAAATCCATTGACAAATCTAACCTATAAGCCACATTCCAAAACTTTTTGGAACCAAATTTTTGATCTCCATTAAGGTTGTACAAAGTTCGGGTCCTTACATAAATATTCATTTTTCTATCTCATATTTAACTACCTATTTAATTGTTATTCTTTATATCTATAAATCTCACACTTTTCATATTCATAACCTTCAAATATTTTAATTTAAAGTTTTAAGATATTTTTTGATATTTCTCCTATTTTATCTATATAAATCCATCTTTTTTGTTTCGTATGATCCTGGCCCAAAATTATCCTTTTTTCATTTTAAAGTTATGGTGAAGTATTTATATTATTATTATACTATGTGTGATTGATACTTTAGTTTTAATTGATAAAGAACGATCTTAAATGTATATTGCATATGGGAGAAGCAGTCAACAAAAACTCAAAAATTATGTATTGATGCTATATGTTTTCATCGATATTGTATGATTAAAATTCAAAAAATAATGTGCCGATTGTATTTTCTTATTCATCATTTTGTGTGTGTTTTCTCTCTATTAGACTTCTTTAGTTTATATTTTTGTTGGGCTCAAATTCGGTAAATTTGACTTTAATGGAAGTTTGACAATTACTAACAAAAATTCAAAATTTAGAATTGGTTGTTTAAAAGAATTTAATTTTAAATATTAAAATATGTCCTCATTTGACTTTTTTGACATATTTTTAAAAAGCTATTTGTAATTATTGCATTTTATTGAGAAAATGCACAAGTACCACTACCCCCTCTCGCCCCCCACCCCAGATTATAACCAAAAATCGCAGAGATACACTTAAACTTTAACTTGGTCCTATTTACCCCTTGAACTTATTTTTTTCGTAATTAAATACTCTTTAAACTGTCTGCGCTTCTTTCAATTGTGAAGTAGCAATTAATCAATGCAACTTTCGACGTTCATCATGGGTCATCCGAAAACAGTCGCGCTATGTTTTTAAACATAGGGGTCAGGCAGCGTACATCTGACCCCCCCCCCCTCCTTACCCCGCAATGGGCGAGAGCCTTTGAAGCATTGGGGTAATGTTGTTGTTTAAATACTCCTTTTTTGTCTATTTAACATGTCTAACCAGCTAAATTATATTGTGTAGAGTACACACGCAGACCCCACATGCCATGTAGGCAAATAAGGGGCATTAAATTATGAAAAAATAAGTTCTGGGGGGCAATAGGACCAAGTAAAAATTTAAGTGTATCTTTGAAATTTTGGTTATTAATGTTAACAAATTAATATTTTGAATGATCTCTATAATAAATTAAAAAAAATCATCTAAATGAATATAGTTGGTGTAAACATATATCAAAGATTTGGCTCCCATACATGAACACACTTTGCACAAATATTGTACAACACTGTATAGTTGAAAAAATAAATATTATTTTTTATTTCGTTATATACGTATGCAAGATAAGCATTTTAATTAAGTTTTGAAAGAAAATGAACTAGAAGATCGAAATTTCTTACTTGAAGTCAAGTAGCTGTTGTGACATATCGCTCTTAAATTTTCTCCGATAATATTTTTAATCTAAAAATACACTCTGGCATTTTTTTCAACTCGAACATATCCCTAAAACTAATAGATCATATTATATAATAAAATTTGGAGATATAAAATAATTATTCTTTTTAAGTTTGTGTGTTATTTTTTTATAATCAAACTTTATATAAATATTTTGAGTTATTAAAAATGTAATTTAAAATGCACAACTACCCCCCTCCCCCCAGACAATAACCAAATCCCAGAGACACACTTAAACTTTTACTTGGTCCTATTATCCTCTGAACCTATTTGTTTTTATTGTAATTTAATGTACCTTATTTACCCTTAATCACACGCTTAAGTTTTGTATATAGTACACGCGCGAACCCTACATACCATATAGATAAATAAGAAATATTTAATTATGAAAAAAATAAGTTCAGGAGGATAATAGGACCAAGTTAAAATTTAAGTGTGTCTTTGAGATTTTGATTACAGTCTGCAGAGGATACTTGCATTTTTCCCATTTTATTACTCATTGCATGGATGTTTTCATATAACTGTGATCCCTCTAATTGATCTATAAAATTTCACATGGAATATATATATAGAATCTAGTTAAAATAAAAAAGAGTGAAAGTGCCATGCCATCCCATAATTAATGAGCAACAACCTTCTCTGATATTCCTACCCATGGGCGGATTTATCATTTGCCGAGGGATGTCAAGCGACACCCCTTTGTCGAAAAATTATATTGTATAGATAAATCAAATTTTGATATTTACTATATGTAGTATATATATAAATTTGGCACATTTTGACACAAGATGATGGGCTACTTCCTTGGTTCAAGGATTGCACAAGTACTTCTTGACGTCCAGAGCTCGAATCTTACTTGACGAAATTTAGATTTTAGTGTTTTTTATTTAATAAAACAGATGCATTTTTTTATTCTTTTTAATTACCAGTTTTAGCTGAGTTCGAATCTCAACTGAAGCAATTTAATTTTTAGCAATTTTTTAATAAAACTGATGCATTTTTTTAATTAGCAGTTTTTAGCAGAGGTTCTTTAATTGTAAGCCTTTTAGCTTTTTAAAAAAAAAAATTGGTGCATTTTTCATGTATTTTTTTAATTTGCATTTTTTAGCTAAGGTTCTTTAATTTTTAGCCTTTAAAAAATTAATGCATTTTTTTCTTTGTCTTTTAATTAGTATTTTTTAAAAAAAAAAATAACTGATGCAATTTTTAACTTTGTTTTTTTAATAATTGAATCCTTTTTTCTTCTCTAATTTTTAAATAATTGACTTAAATTAAAATAGGCTATTTGACTTTAATATTTTAGTTTTAAAAATTATATATTTTTAGGGATTTAACAAATCCCCAATTTCAAAATCCAAGAGGAACATCAGTGATCCACATCTCTAACAACCTCTACGCTCTAGTCATCTTCGTGACTTTGTAGTTTGTCATTGACTTTGTAGTACTTTATATTTTGACACCCCTTGATGTAAATTTTGGCTCCATCAGAGGACCGTCTCGACCATAAGGCCACTAAAGCAAGTGCCTAAGGCCCTAATTTTTTTGGAGCTCCCACTTTCTCCGAGAAATGTGTGTATATATATATTGTCAAAAGAATTTCATGTATTGATAATTTTAAAAAATGAATAGAAAATACAATATAAAGATCTTTTTAATAATTGAGAAATGAAATAGTTTTTAGTTAATTGTACCATCATTTCTTATATAGCTATCTATTTTATTGCCTCATTTATTTTATGAATGTAATAATAAACCAATATTATTATTCTTATATTTAGTTTTTTAAGAGAAAGGAAAATATATATATATATATATATATATATATATAAGGAAAATAATAATTCATATATTGTTAATAAAAGTCTTAAACATTTTTTCTTCTTCCAATTTTTTTTTTTAATTTTCCTTTCACTATTTTTATTATCTCATCATTGCATATTCTTAAATCTTTCAAACGATCAAACTTTCTGCATTACAGAAAATCTATTGTTATGCGTTAAAGATCACTTTATCTTTTTTGTATTTTCTTCAAATTTCAATCAATAAAATTAATCAACACTACTTTAATATCACTATATTAACTTATTCAACACAACACTATTTCAATATCATAATATAAACTTTTTAAATTTTTAAGTTATTAGGTTTTACTATTCTAAATCTATTATATGTTTTTTATTGAAAATTTTTATTATTTATATTCTAACTTCATAATGTCCGCATATATCTACTTTCGGACCTCATTTTTAAGACTACACTTAAAATATTATAATTATTCAATTTATATATATGGCCTCTGTGAAGTTTGGTTTTAGGTCCCCGAAACTTGTTTTGAGACAACCTGCTCCGCCACTGTTCCTACCAATGAATCAATGTAAAAAAATTGGGACTCCCATAAATCAGGTGGAATGAAAGTTTCTTTACTCCCAAATTAAATGAATAATAATAATATAAGAAATTTGGTGACCTAAAATGCTATAGCAAGATTAAGAATGGTATTGATAGTTGACCATCTTGGTTGGTGATGGTTATGTACAAAGAATAATTAAAAAGGAGAGGAAGATTGGGGTGGTTGGTGGTGATAGCGATGGTGCTGCAGATGCACCAGTACCACTGAATATCATTCCTAACAAATCGACATCACCGCTATTGGACTCGGCATGACTGTTGCCGCTTGCTCCAGTAGTGCCCCCTTTAGATGACATGCTCATGCTGTTGTCCCTGTTTTTTTATGTAAGACAAGGGAGGAAGAATTTACATCAAGGGGTGTCAAAATATAAAGTACTACAAAGTCACGAATGGACATACTACAAAGTCACGAATGGACGAACTACAAAGTCACGAAGATGACTAGAGCGTAGAGGTTGTTAGAAATGTGGACCACTGATGTTCCTCTTGGATTTTGAAATTGGGGATTTGTTAAATCCCTAAAATGCAGGTGGAATTTGGATAGAGAGAGTGGTAAAATTTTGCATGAGCTTTAAGTTTCATGTTTACATGTTCATGCAAGCAACTTCTATGAATAGCACTAATTAATTAGTTGTATGAAGAGTTTCATGTTTGTTTGTTAGGCGTTTCAACATGACTTGAATTATGATTTGAAAAGGAGTTCATTTGAAGTTGAAAATGCAATTTCAATATATAATAGATATGAAAATTATCCCAACTTTTCAAATATGAGTTGAACAGATGCGGCTCTTTGGAGGAGCGGAGAATGAAGCAGTGATTTTACGAAACAATTACGGTTTTTATATACATGGGTTGGCAAAATAGGAAGTAAAGCAGGCTTAAGCAATTACTTTTGCACAAAATGTAGATCTATTTTCAGCAAAATTTATAATAATATAGCAAGTTTAAATTTTAAAATCAGAAATTTGAAGTTTAAATTTCTACGTTAGAGGTAAATTTGGAATTTGAAATCAAAATGTTAAACTAAATTGAAGTTCATTCAATTTTAAACAGCAATCTAAGTAATTGCTTACTATAAAATATAATTATTTTGTTTAACTTGAAGATACTTTTAAATTAATTTTAACGATATGAGTAGACTAGAACGAAATATAAAATTTTGATTAACTGTTTTACATTAACAAGTTTTGTGAGAAATAAGCGCGTGCTTTCATGGCTGGAAAGCATGGCGCAGCAGAGAAGAACAAGACACATGCTAAACAGCTGTGTGGTCCTCATGTCCTTTTTTCCCTGCCCTACAACTTATCGAGAAAAATGAAAGATTCCAATTTCCACCGGGTCCTGTCGTTTGGTAGGAATATTACTATGTATGAGTTATCATGGTATTATTTAATTTTTATTTGATAGAATTTTCAGCTTATTTTTAATTAATAAGTAGTATTTAATACTTCACCGTCTATGACTAATTCGTAATATTTTAAAGGTTGAGACATTTCCAGGACAATAAGCAAATGCCCTCTTGGGAATAAAGACAGCCTTTGCATTACCCCCACATATGTTTTTCAAAAATGTCTGCCAAATAAGCTGACGTTTCTTTATTTTTTTTTTCTATTAGGACCATAGAAATGTGCATCTATAATCATAAGTTGTAATGATACTTTTATAGGTGCTAAATATTATTTTCTCATTCCATTTTAACTGATATTTTTTCTTTTTAATTTATTTTAAAAAAATATTATTTTATTTTAATTAAAAATTATTAATATATATATATATATATATATATATATATATATTATTAAAATAAAATATTAAATCTATATATTACTGAGTATAAATTGTGAACTGCTAATAATTTATAGTGTGTCGTGCAATAGTAAAAGAGAAAGTTGAAACTAATGAAAAAGTATTTTAAATGTTCAGCTATATTCACTAAATAAAAAAGAGTATTTATATGTTGAAAGAAAGTGCTTTTATGTGAAGTTTTGAACTCTTCAACCAATCTGAAATTGTTTGAATCATACAACATTGTTAGGCTGTTGAATCCTGAAGGGGGCAAGTCAAGTATGTCACTGTTGGATCAGTGTACATTATGCCGCAGTTGACTTGAATCTCCTTAAAGAAAGCGAGATATTCATATCTCAGCCTGGATGAATTTTTATTCAATTTTGCCTTTTTCTTTTCAACTCTAATTTATTATATTTGTGGTATATCACACCAACAAAAATAAGTTAACTTTAAAATTTATCTTTATATCCGTAATGAAATGATCCTCAATCTTACAAATAACTAAGAATGTTTCTACAAGATTCAAAAGTCTATCTTCTTTTTCTTTCTAAGGAAAATAATAATTCATATATTGTTAATAAAAGTCTTAAAAACTATTTATTCTTTCAATTTGTTTTTAGTTTTTCTTTCACTATTTTTATTATCCCATTATTGAATATTTTTAAGTCTTTCAAACGGTCAAACTTTCTACATTATAGAAAATCTATTGTTCTGTGTTTATAAAAAAGATCAACTTTATTTTTTTTTTGTATCTTCTTCAAATTTCAATTAGTAAAATTAATTAACACTACTTTAATATCGTTATATTAACTTATTCAGCACAACACTATTTTAATATCATAATATAAACTTTTTCAAACTTTTAAGTTAGGCTTTACTATTCTAACTCTATTATATACTTTTAAAAAAAAAATTATTATTTATATTCTAACTTCAAACAATACTTTCGAACCTCATTTGTAGGACTACACTTAGGATATTATAATTATTCTATTTTTATATGAGGCCTCTCTATGAAATTTAGGTTTAAGCCCTCAAACTTATTGAGATAACTCTGTTCTTAGATCATCTCCAATTCAACACTAAATTTTACATCAAATTCTATTTTTGATATAAAATTTAGTATTTTGGTGCTTCAATCCAACACTAAATTTACAGCAAACCTGATGTGTGAATAGTGTTACACCATCACATTAATTCACTTTTTGAATATTTTAATATTATTTTATTATACCATACTTTTGATCAAACATTATATAAATGTATGCTTTAATTAAACATTTCATTAATTTTTATGTAATATTTTTCTAGTATTAATTCTACATACAAAAAAAGTTAACTTTTTCATAAGAATTTTTTCTATACATGATATTTTAAAAATTAAATTTATGTTAATTCTACTACCAATTTTAATTGGAAATAACTGCAATTAACCTTCACAAGTAAATATGCATAATATAATGTACTTTAGAATTATCGAAAATAATAAACATTCAATAAACTAGTAATTGATATACATCAAAATTAAAATATCAAATACATAATAATTTTTTATTCTGTAATATTTATTTAATTATATTTCATTAATAATTTCAACTTTATTTGTATTATATACTATTATGTATAATATGTTATATTTACTAGTAATTTATATTATTTAAAAATATAAATAAGCGTCATTAAGCATGATTTTAAATCACGATTTGTAATCAAGTATTTTAAAATTGAATTCCTTTTTGAAGATATAATTTTAGATCCCAAAAGTTATTTGAGAGTTTCACTTTTTAAAAGCCAAATTACATTCAAATAAGCTAACTTCAAATCATAGTCAACCGCTTTGAGTGTATGGATCAACTGTAGGCCATTTGAAGGACTGACATCTCTTATTCGTTTAGTTTTTTTTTTTTTTAATTATTGTCAGATTGTATTGGTTGATAACATTACTCAATGTCTCAAAGGCTCTCGCCCATTGCAGGATAAGGGGGGTCGGAGGTACGCAGTCTGACCCCTATGTTTAAAAACATAGCGCGACTGTTTCAAAATGACACATGATGAGCGTTGAAAGTTGTATTGCCTAACTGCTACATCACAATTAAAAGAAGCGCAGACAATTTAAAAAGTCATTTTACTTTATTCTATTATAATCCAAAGCCAAAACATAGTAAATCTTTAGCTCCATCTGATTCTATTAGTTGATCAACCCATAAAAGATGACTCAATTATAGATAAATTATACGTAATAATATATAGAAAGATGAGTGCAGCTACTTTTTAGCCATCTTTCAGTGCAACTAATTTTTATCTGCCTCTAAAGTTAGCTGTATTTTAGTTTAAACTTTAAACTACTTTTTAATTTGTTCGGTTGGTGTGTGAATCATTTTAAATTGACTCAATTCTCGACAAACGGTATAATTATCATGAACAACAATTCGTGACGTTTTCAAGAGAAATAACCCTGTCCTTTCCTACATGCTTTTCCAGTTGCCTTTTCTTTTCCAAATCTAAACATTTGAAAAGTCATTGAATCTTTCATTAGCTACCAATCTTTCTGAATTTTAAAAATAAGTTTAAGTAAAACAATTTGTGAGATATATTAGCTACTTCTTAGACATAGTTGTCTTGACCGTAAGGCCACTAAAGCAATTCCACGGAGTCTCAATTTTTTTGGAAGCCCTCATTTTCTCCCAAAAATTATATATATATATATTGTTAGAAGAATTTCATGTACTGATAATTTAAAAAAACGAATATACAATATAAAGATCATTTTAATACTTGAGAAATGAAATAGCTTTAGTTAATTATAGCATCATTTCTTATATAGCTATCTATTTTATTGTCTCATTTATATTATAAATATAATAATAAACCAATATTATTATTCTTATATTTAGTTTTTTAAGGGAAAGGAACATATATATATATATATATATATATATTAAGGAAAATAATAATTCATATATTGTTAATAAAAGTCTTAAAAACTATTTATTCTTTCAATTTGTTTTTAGTTTTTCTTTCACTATTTTTATTATCCCATTATTGAATATTTTTAAGTCTTTCAAACGGTCAAACTTTCTACATTATAGAAAATCTATTGTTCTGTGTTTATAAAAAAGATCAACTTTATTTTTTTTTTGTATCTTCTTCAAATTTCAATTAGTAAAATTAATTAACACTACTTTAATATCGTTATATTAACTTATTCAGCACAACACTATTTTAATATCATAATATAAACTTTTTCAAACTTTTAAGTTAGGCTTTACTATTCTAACTCTATTATATACTTTTAAAAAAAAAATTATTATTTATATTCTAACTTCAAACAATACTTTCGAACCTCATTTGTAGGACTACACTTAGGATATTATAATTATTCTATTTTTATATGAGGCCTCTCTATGAAATTTAGGTTTAAGCCCTCAAACTTATTGAGATAACTCTGTTCTTAGATCATCTCCAATTCAACACTAAATTTTACATCAAATTCTATTTTTGATATAAAATTTAGTATTTTGGTGCTTCAATCCAACACTAAATTTACAGCAAACCTGATGTGTGAATAGTGTTACACCATCACATTAATTCACTTTTTGAATATTTTAATATTATTTTATTATACCATACTTTTGATCAAACATTATATAAATGTATGCTTTAATTAAACATTTCATTAATTTTTATGTAATATTTTTCTAGTATTAATTCTACATACAAAAAAAGTTAACTTTTTCATAAGAATTTTTTCTATACATGATATTTTAAAAATTAAATTTATGTTAATTCTACTACCAATTTTAATTGGAAATAACTGCAATTAACCTTCACAAGTAAATATGCATAATATAATGTACTTTAGAATTATCGAAAATAATAAACATTCAATAAACTAGTAATTGATATACATCAAAATTAAAATATCAAATACATAATAATTTTTTATTCTGTAATATTTATTTAATTATATTTCATTAATAATTTCAACTTTATTTGTATTATATACTATTATGTATAATATGTTATATTTACTAGTAATTTATATTATTTAAAAATATAAATATATAAAATAATTTTATATTAAATGACTAATAAAAAATAATATGAAAATTATATATAATGAATGTTTTAGAAAGATTTTTATTTTATAAAATAAGAAATAATATAATAATAATGAAGAAAGAGAACAAGAATTCTTTTATTTTATGAAAAGATTCTTTTTTATGTTTAGGTTGGAGGTGCCCTTACTTATTTTCAACATAGTACAAAAAAAATACTATCTTTTTTCTTATTTTACTCTTACAATTAATTACTTATGAAACAAGTACTAAAATCATCTTTAAATTTATCATAAATTATTAGTTTCATTTCTAAATTATTTATAGGCTTAAAAACATCCCTCAACTTAATAAATTAAGCTTAAATACACCCTTCAACTTGGCACGAATTATTTTCGTTCCTAAATTATTGATAGGCTTAAAAACACCTCTCAACTTGGTGAAGTAAGCTTAAAAATATACCCTCGACCTTGATACGAATTATTAGTTTCGTTCCTAAAGTATTGATGGCTTAAAAACAACCCCCAACTTTATATTTCTGTAATTTATTAATTTTGATTTGAAATTGTGTAGAACTTCATTTGCTGTCATATTTTTATAATCCTAAAATCTTCTTATGAGATTGTCATCCGATCATGAAATTTTAACGTTACCTAAAGACCACATTGACACAAAAAAATCATAAATAAAATAGGAAAAGAAAGAGAACCAATCAATTAAAAATGAGAATAAAAAAAAATAGATCTTGCTTTGAGATTGTCATCATGAAAGAAGCGTTAAACAAAAAGAAGAAGGGTATTCTAATAGTTTGATAATTAAAAGTTGCACGAAACTTTTAAAAAAAAAAAGAAAGAAAGAGAAAAATTAAGGTTGATGTGGTCTTTTTTTAACCTTTCACGTGTTTTAAATAAATTGTACTCACTTGTTATGTTATTTGACATGGGAGGGGTGTATCTAAGCTCAGTTTGCCAATTTTGGAGGGTATTTTTAAGTCCGTCAATAATTTAGGAATAAAACTAATAATTTGTGTTAATTTTGAGGATGTATTTAAGCTTAATTCACCAAATTAAGGACTATTTTTAAACCTATCAATAATTTAGGAACGAAATTAATTAACACTTATCTCATTACTTACTTCTTAAATGGCCTAAATTGATAGATCAATATGTTATATTAGTGATTATAAAATGGATAAGGAAATAACATATGGTTACAGGAATTGGGAAAGAAGAAATAGACAAGTACCTGGGGCCACCAAGGACACCAGCATTCGCGGTGAGCTGGTTGATGAGAAGGGCGGATTTGGGATCGACGCTGTAAGCTTTGGCATATTGGTTGCTAAGTCCTTGCCCTGAAGGCACGAAAAATGCGCCATTAACCATAGTGTCCCCGTCGGTCCTCCAATTCCAGTCATCCCATTGCCCATCGTCCGTGTCCTCCCGCTTTGTCACCTGTTTGTTCATCACAAATCAATCCACCACCTTTATTTTCATATTCAAATGACAAAGCATAGCTCTTGGGACATTTGAAAACAGACTATCTACAACAAAATGAAATAAGTTAATTTTAACACATTCACTTTTGTGCTTTTATTCCCTCAATTAAGTTCTTAAAAGTTTGATTGTCGATAATAGTTTCAAGTTTGAAATCTAAGGGAGTACCAATCATAGCATTTTCCGGTTTCTGAGTTGGTAATTAAATGTATACTTGTTAAAGAATCAAATTAATTGAGGCACCAAATGCGACAACTGTCACTAAATTTATAGTCATGTACCTACAGAAATCTAATCATGAGAAATTCATTATTCAAGGTGCGCATCCATCTTGCAGAAAAACAAAAGAAATTTGTTGGACATAGGTGACAAATTTACCTCCTTCAAATTTGGGTCATCAGGAGCAGTATATCGATTGCCTTGGCTGTTAATAGTAGGATTTGCACTTCCACCAATTGCATACATTTCCCAGTGTGTGAAATCGTTGTTCACCACATGTACATATCCTCTTCTGATTCTTGGCATTCTTTGTACTAGTCCTTCTCCGAAATGATTAAACGCTATCGTCACCTGAACAATGAACAATTGTCACAATTACTCACTAAAAGTTACAAAGAAAAATAAAATACAAAATTACTAACCTGCATTCCTGAATCAGGCAAATATTTATCATCATGTCCCAAGAGCATAACATCATCATGATGGCTAAAGTAGTTATTCGATATGGTAATAGCAGTAGAGCCCATGATGGCATCAATCAAGCCGTCCGTACAATGAGATAATGTACAGTGATCAATCCAGATATTATGAGATCCAAAGATGGATATCCCATCACCGTCCGATTTGCCTCTCCACCCAACATGCGTGGGGCTCGACCGTATGTTAGTATTTCCCGAAGGGACACAATTGTAAATATGAACATTATGTATAATCACATTGCTCACATACTGCAATGTAATACAGCCACTGCCGGTGATGTGAACATTTGCCCCACGCCCATCGATGGTCTTGTAGCTGTTGACAATAAGCTCGTGCTTTAACTTTATGACCATGTCTGCTGCGAAGACGATCCACAGAGGCTCCTCTTGAACTGCGGCGTGCCGGAGAGTGCCCGGAGATGGGTTCACCGTGTCTTTGTCGGAGGAGTCGCTCACTACGTAGATCTGACCTCCTTTCCCACCCATTGCACCCTGACCGAAACCAATGGAGCAGTCTGCTAGCCTTTGCCGGTTTTTGGCCCAGTTCGAGTCGCATTGCCAGCAATCGTCTATGGGGTTTCCAGTACTCTGACATTTGTTATCTCTTACATTTGTCCCGAGTAACAGTCTGGACTCATTGACCCTCCTGTAACAGAGAACATAGATATGTCAAAATCACAATTAAAAAAAAAAAATTGTTGTTGTAAAACTCAGAACTTACTTACCTGTGTAGTTGGTGAACCACAGATTCAGGGTAAGGGTGTTGGTGAGGAAGGGTAAGATTGAGATGGGCAGTAATTAGAGGGGAGAAGGAGGAGGCAATGAGGTACATAAATGAGAGAATGAGAGTGGCTGGAGGCATCCTCATCCTTGGAGGAGCAATAAGTTGTGATTCTGTTGTTGCTCTGTAAAACAAACTCTGGGAAGGCATGTCGTCTTCTTTAAAATGCATTTTGGGAAAACGCACCTTGTGAGTAAAAAACTAATGGAGTACCGTCAGTAATTAGTGTGTATTAGGGTTTTGGGCATACTCATGGAGGTTTGCACTATTCTACTAAGACTAATGCTAATATGGTCATATATATATATATATATATATACGTTGAAGAAGATATTAGGTTAACTCACACCCGAAAGCTAGCTCAAACTAAGGAGGATTGTATAAGCCTTATAAGGAATCCATCCATTCCATTAACCATCGATGTGAGACTTTTGTGTCTCAATATCCCCCTCACGCCAATTGCTTAGCATCTAGTGCGTGGATAATTTTTGAGGGCTCAACATTGAATGAGATGGGCCCTGCTCTAATACCATGTTAAAGAAGGTCTTAGGCTTAACTCACACTTCAAAAGCTAGCTTAAAGGAAGTAGAATTGTCTAAAACTTATAATGAGTCAACCCATCCCGTTAACCATCAATGTGGGACTTTTGTGTCTCAACAATATATATATATATATATATATATATTGGGGCGTGGGAGTGATGGCTTTGATGTTCACACTATTGAAGAGTAGTAGAAGATGACGAGAGAACCATTGTCTTTCTCTTCTCTCTCTATTTTGGGACTTAAAAAAATAGATATTTTATTCGTCCATCTTGATCTTTATGCTATTTTATAATATTTAACAATATTTATTTATTTTATAAAATAAGAGATAATCTTATATTTACTTTTTAATGTATTCTTATCATTAATTATAATTATTTTTCTATTATATTTTTCAAGACACAATATTTATTATATTCAAAAAATACTTTGATAAAATTACTTCATCATTTATTACTTCTTAATCCCTGTACTAAGTGAATATTATGATATTTAATAATACTTATTCACTTTATAAAATAAGAGATAATCGTACATTTACTTTCTAATTTGTCCTTATCATTAATTATAATCATTTTCCTATTATATTTTTCAAAGCACAATATTTATTATATTCAAAGAGTATTTTTGGTAAAATTACTCCATTATTTATTATTTTTTAATCTCTGTATTAAGTGAATAGGAGTTAACTAAAGTTGAACAGAGGGAGTAAATCTCACTAAATCAACAATTCCAATACTTTTTTAATAAGAAAAACAAACTGACTTACGATTTGGTTTTATGTGATTTTATGATATTAAAATTCATTATAATTAATTTAATTTAGTTTTTACTTAAATAAAAAAAATAATATAATTTGTAAGTATTTCTTAAATTTTCTCATAATTTGTAGTTTCGAAACTTAGTTTCTACTTGCATATTTAAATGATCTAATAAGTCTATTATAGAGTTAAGTGCTTATTTTATAGGATTATATTAACTTGATCATTGGTGACACTATATTATTGAACTTTTAAAAAAATGATATAGTTGACGTGGTTTAATAAAAATCAAAATCGAGAGTATCAGTGGTAATTCCTTTTGTGCATTAGTTGGTGTAGGAATCAAAATTTTTATTAAGGGGGTTTAACTATTAAAAAAATAATAAATATATAAAAAAGTTGAAGAGAATTTAATATTTATTATATATATATATATATATATCAAAAGGAGATAACGTGTACATTTTAAAATACGTTGAAGTACTTGATAAATGTTGAAAGATACAAAATCATCGATATTGCAAAAGCATGTTGAGCAAATAATTTTACACCAGAGAGCACTTTTCATATTGAAAAAATGATCTTTCTTTTACATCGACAAAGCCGTAGAGACATCGGAATTATTCATTATCATGCCCATTATAAATTTCTAATCAAAGAATTTCCAAAAAAATGCAAAGTTCTACCACTGGAAAGAACAAAATGTAGCACATAAGTTATTAAGGGAATATTCATAAGGATCATCAAACTATAATACGAAATTGATATGAGCATTTATACAAATACTGTTTTGCATTCTACAAATGACTCAAGTCTAGCTAGATAGCTTCTCAGAATCAGCAAACTAAAAACATATTTGAATTTCGCTTATACACATAAAAAAGAAGTAATCTTCACAGAGTGTTATGTCAAATATGTGTTCAGCCTATCAAGAACGTTTTTTCAGTGAGATCTCCAGAAATTAATGCTTATGTTGAGTCGCTACTGTCAATATTGTTTGTCACTAACACTTTATGCATTCAAGCTCTCTTATGTCTTCCGTGTAAACTTATCCACGTATAGGTATTTATGAAAATTATGAATGTTTGGGATGTGATTTCTAATAATGAGAATGATTTGATGGCCAATAGGACTGAGTATGAGATTCACTGCAAATAAAAAACGAAGAAACATACATAAACAAATCCAAATAATAAAGAGGAAGAGAGAATGATCAAGATAGCAAGATAACCGATAAATGATATATTGTACTGACAAGGTCCAGCCATTAGCAGCCATTGTTGAATTGACTACTTGTTCAACAATGGCTGCAAAGTAGCAAAGTTGAA
>JAOTQJ010000072.1:7908179-7932123 GCA_025642045.1 Solanum sejunctum
AAGTACTTGATCCCAAAGTATAATTAAAGGTGGTCTCTTATCCACAATCAGTGCATAATTTCATTTGAGTTATATTTAATGTATAGTATTTGTTGCCTTACATATTCAGTACATTATCTCGTACTAAGTCCCTTCCGGGGGACCTGCATTTCATGCTGCAGGTACAGGTGCTAATAGATCTTCACAATAGAGTTTAGGACATTCAGCTGCCAATACCAAGCTCCAGGTGTTCCGGAGCTTTGTGCCTATTTTGAGTTTATATATTTATATTTACAGTTAATTCAGACGGGGCCTGTCCCGAATATTTATGGATACTTTCTCTCGACTAGAGGCTATGTAGACTGTGTAAACTAAAGTGTGGTCATGTCTCGTACATTAGGCATTGTGGCCCATATGGCCTAGATATATGCATCTCCATTTAGCTTGTAATAACCATTTATCTCCCTATAAGCACGCCAAACATAGAATGTTAATTATAATATGTGAACAAGCGAATAGATATAGATTGGTTCTCCCGAGCCTTATCGGCAAGGGTGCCAGTCCGCCCTAACTGCAACTTAGGGCGTGACACATGGCCAGTGGCACAGGTAGTGTGGCATGCCACTGGTCGTGTGGTTAGTCGTGGAGTGTGTGCAAGTGAGGAAGGTAAGCATAAGAGGGAGTTTTTGACTAAATATTGTGCCATGGCCATCTTCCCGGGCCGTGGCATGCTTCACGAGCCATCAACCTGGGCATAAGGTGGCTTGGCCATAATTTTCTTCCCTAAGAGTAGTTGAATGTACCACTACACAGACCGTGTAGCACCACATGCCCCGTGAAAGTGGCCCATCAAACTGACGTTGATGATAACTTTTTTCCAAGTGTTCCAATTAGAATTTTTTTTATCAAAGTCCCATCTCAAGAGCACTTCACATGACCCGTGGAATGCCACACGACTAGTGAAGACTTCAGTGGGGCAACACTTTGCAATTTTTTCTCCGTTTCACTAATGGCGTTTTCCTAAATTTTATTTTTTCTATAGATTTTTGGGACTTCTAATGATATATTAACCTATCTAAAAGACCTAAACCATATTCTAAAGAATCAAAGTCATTACTCTCATCTGAAGTACACTCTCAAATTCTCTCAAGAGCCTCCATCAAAACTCCAATACAAATTCAAGAAAACTCAAGAACAAGTTTCAGATTCCAAGACCCATTTCTAAGCTCCAAATCTTTCACAACATAATTTCCAGAAACTCAAAGTCTAAGATATGAGGGTTTTAACCAATGAGTCCTTTCACCCATGGTGCCCAAGCCTCCTTTTTACATGAATTTCATATTTTTAGGTTGAATTACTTATGGGTCTTACTTATTATAAATTTAACTATGAAGTATATAGGCATTTCATTTCAGTGTGATTGTTTAAGTATGTTTTAAGCTATGGATCTATGATCTACTTTGAGATTTGATGAGGGTTTTTAATGTATATTGCATGGGGGTATCACTAAGTGTTTCTGGGTGATTTTACATTGGTTTTTCTTGCATAATTTCACTCTTAAATTGCATGATTTTACATGAGTATTTCACATCCACCAAGTGTTTGATAAAATGTCCAATTAAGGTTTCTCTAGTTGTGAAGGCCTAATTCTTGATATATGAGTTAAGTGACTTTATAATGACGAAGGGATTGTATATATGAGTTGTTATCATACAAAGCATCTATTATGTTGTGAGTTCACCATATCCAATTGCGGGGTGATGCCTTAATCACCTCGATTGGGGGTGGTATGTCATCAATCAATTGAGGGGTTGATACCTCAGTCACTTTCGGCGGAGGATGGTCATATCCGTCAACCAATTGAGGGTTAATACCTTAATTACCTTAGATAGGGGTGGTAAGGTATCAACCAATTGAGGGGTTGATACCTCAATCATTTTTGATGGAGGGTGGTCACATCCATTAACCAATTCAAGGGTTGATTCCTCAATCACTTTTGAAGGGTGGTCTACCTTAGATTCCAAGTACTAAGTTTGCTTCGTCTATGATGATTGTCTCTTTATTCACATCTAATATGTTCTATATAAGGATGGTTTACCTCTAACATCATTCACACTTGACATATTGTTATTATGCTATGTAGTGATTATCATTATGCACTTTGCTTAAGTTTCCTATCACTTGTTGCATTACATCCTACATACTTAGTATATTCAAATGTACTAATGCATACTCTATGCCTATATGATGTTACCATGTAGGAATCGGAGCCTTACTTGATCATTCTCATCCTCCCTGTGGCTAGTGCTATCTCTACAATGCAAGTTCGTGAGTCCTTAATTTCAAGGACAATGTCTTTAATCTTATGCTATGTATAAAGACGCTCGTTCCTATATTGTATGTTTTGACTATGAGGATAAGCTTGATTGCTTTTCTTGGCCCCCGCTAAGTTCTATGTTTAGAGGTTTTGTTGGACAAGTCATATAATTATGCTTGTGCTTGACTCTATTTGACTCTTTGATATTTTATGATATGAAAGGTTTTTCCTTAGCCCGTGGCACCCTTATTTCTATTCTCATTTGTTACTTTATTGCTTCCGCGACCAAGGATGTATAAAGATATGCTAAGAGGCTTGTTTGGGATCTCTTCATATTTTCCATTCACTTTGTCATGTGTAGTTCCTAGGCTTGGGTCGTGACAAACTTGGTATCAAAGCACTATGTTGTTAATGGTCCTCAGCATCTAACACACCACATTGATTAGAGTCTTATTCATGGTTGTATGTTGTACCTCAACTATGAGTAAGACGCTATGAGGCATTTTTAGGAAATGTTTTCCTTCTTCATGATCTATGTCTTGCTATAGAAGTTAAGGTAAGGATTCCCCTCTAATGATTGTTCTTTGTCATGCTAGATCATGCCTAACATAAGAAGAAGAAGAGCCTGCACTCCCAAGGAATAACCGCTTCATGGAGAGCTCCGGGATGCTCCCGCCTTTCTAGCTTAAGTCATGGCTAACCAAGTCAATCAAGAGGTCTAAGCCCTTCATGCTCCTACTCTGACATCTAGGGTAAGGGATTACATAAGAATGAATGTATTGGAGTTCAGTGGATCTAAAGTGGATGAGGACCCTCAAGAATTTATTGATGAGGTATACAAAGTGTTGGCTATTATGGGTGTTGGATCGGACGAAAGGCAAAGTTGGCGGCTTACCAACTCAAAAGGGTAGCTCAAATATGGTATACTCAATGTAAAGAGGAGAAGAGGAACAATAATGTGGTTCTATGGGAGGACTTTAAGGTGGCTTTCCTTAATCAGTTCTTTCGTCTTGATCATGGGAAGGCCAAAATGATGGTGTTCATGAAGTTGAAGCAAGGATCTATGAGTGTGAGGGATTATACCCTCAAGTTCAACCAACTCTCAAAATATGTCCACACTTGGTTGCCGACCCAAGGTATAGAATGAAAAAGTTCGTGGTGGGTGTATCCTATTTGGTGAATGAGAAGTGTCAGGCTACTATGTTGATTAGTGACATTGATTTATCCCGCTTGATTACTTATGCCGAATAATTGGAGTGGGAGAAATTGAGAAAGAGAAGGGGTCATGAGGCCAAGAGGGCCCGTTTTGATGGAAAGTTCCAGACTCCTAAGGATGTCCAGTTTCATCAAGGCCAAGGATCTTCTCATGCTTCTAATAAATGATTGTCCAAGGTGATGGTGGTGTAGTGACTAGACTGGTGTGTCCAAACTGTGGTAGGGGTCATGGTGGCCCATGCTTGTTGGATACCAATGGTTGTTTTGGTTGTGGGGAAGTAGGCCACAATATGACTGACTGTCCACGAAATCACAATAGGGGTAAGGATGTTTGTCCTCAAGGATGGGGTTCTAATGCAGTTTCTTTGGGGAGAGGGGGCTAACAAGGGTAGATGGGTGCCCAATGTCATCACCAATATGTTAAAAGTCTCTGATTTTGATATGTATGCATTGATAGAATTGGGTGCCACTCTTTATTTTGTTACCCTTCTTATTGCCAAAAGGGTTCATATTGAGCCCGAATCATTGTGTGAGTCTTATAAGATGTCTACTCCCATTGGTGCATTTATTTTTCCTAGAAAGGTCTATAGAAATTATCCCATTTGTATCTTGCATAAAATATTGCCTTATGATCTTATTGAGTTGGATATGGTTAATTTTGATGTTATTCTTGGGATGGATTGGTTGCATGCTTATTATGCATCTGTTGATTACATAACCCGTAGGGTCAAGTTCTAATTCCCAAATGAACCTGTCCTTGAGTGGGAGACTCATAATGTGGTGGTCAAGGGTAGGTTTGTCTCTTGTATTAAGGCTCAAAGGTTGATGCCTAAGGGGTGTCTCTATCATCTTGTGAGGGTTAGGGATGTGGAGTCTAAAGTCCTTCCCATAGATTTGGTCCTGGTGGTTAACGAGTTTGTAGATGTCTTTCGAAATGACCTTTCCAGCATTTCTCCCAAAGGGAGATAGACTTTGGTATAGACCTTTTTCTCGATACTCAACCCATTTCAATTCCCCCTTACCATATGGCCACAACGGAATTAAAGGACTTGAAGGAGAAGTTAAAGGATTTGTTGGATAAGGGTTTTATTAGGCCTAACAATCACTTTAGTGTGCACCGGTGTTGTTTGTGAAGAAGAAAGATGGTGCTCTTAGAATGTATATTGACTACCGACAACTTAATAGGGTCACTATAAAGAATAAGTATCCTCCACCTATGATTGATGATTTTCTTGACAAACTTCAAGAGGCTAGTCACTTCTCTAAGATTGGTTTTCGATCTGGGTATTATCAAGTGAAGGTGAGGGAGTGTGACATCCCCAAGACGGCCTTTCGGACTAGGTATGGCACTACGAATTCATGGTTATATCTTTTGGGTTGACCAATGCACCGGCTATCTTCATAGATCTTATGAATAGGGTCTTTAAACCCTACCTTGATTTGTTCGGGGTGGTTTTCATTGATGATACTTTGATCTAGTTTCATAGTGAGGAGAAGCATGTGGCTCATTTGAGGGTAGTGCTTTAAAGATTGAGGGAAGAGTAGTTGTATGCCAAGTATGAAAAATGTGAATTTTGGTTGAAAGAGGTTGCCTTTCTAGGTCATGTGGTGTCGAAGGATGGTATTAAACTGGATCCTAAAAAGATGTAGGTGATTACAAATTTGCCTAGACCATTGACCCCATTGGACATTAGAAGCTTCTTCGACATAGTGGGTTTCTACGGAATGTTTGTGAATGGGTTCTCTTCTATTGCTTCTCCAATGACTGAGTTGACTCAAAAGAAGGCTAAGTTTGTATGGATCGATGAGTGTGAAAATAATTCTAGACCTTGAAGGATAAGCTTGTATCCGCTCCTACCTTGTCTCTATTGGAAGGGTTTGTAGTGTATTTTGATGCCTCCTAGGTTGGTTTAGTTGTTCTTTGATGCAAAATGGTAAGGTCATAGTTTATACTTCTAGGCAACTTAAGGTGCACGAAAAGAATTATCCTACTCATGATCTTGAATTGGCCGCATGGTATTTGTTTTGAAAATTTGGTGTCATTATTTTTATGGGGTGCATGTTGATGTGTTTACTAATCATAAGAGTCTCCAATATATGTTCACTCAAAAAGATCTCAACTTGAGGCAAAGAAGGTAGTTATAACTTCTTATGGATTATGATATGAGAGTGAATTATCATCTTGGTAAGGCTAATGTTGTGACTGATGCTTTGAGTAGGGTATCTATGGATTGCCTAGCTTATGTTGATGATGGGGCCAAAAAGGTGGTTAGAGAGGTGTATCGGTTGGCAAGACTGGGAGTTTTGTTGGAAAAGGTTGATAATGGTAGTATTGTGTTTGTTAATGGTTCAGAATCTTCCTTGTTTGATGAGGCAAAAGAAAAGCAAGATCTTGATCCCTCTTTGCTAGAATTGAAAGCCTTGGTGAGAGAGGGCAAGGTGGAGGTTTTCTCCCAAGGGGATGATGGTGCCCTTAGGTACCAAGGTAGGTTGTATGAGCCTATTGTGGGTGGCTTAAAAGAGAAGATTCTTGATGAGGCTCATAATTCTACCTATTCTATTCACCCAAGTTCTATAAAAATATATAGGGATTTGAGGAAAGTATTTTGGTGGAGTGGTATGAAGAGGGATATTGCTAAGTTTATTACCGGTTACCATAATTGCCAACAAATCAAATTCGAGTATCAAAGGCCGGGTGGCCTAACCCAAGATATAGAGGTTCCTACTTGAAAGTGGGAGGAAATTAACATATATTTTGTGGTTGGGTTGCCTAAGACTAGAAAGGATTTTGATTCTATTTGGGTGGTCATTGTTAGGATGATAAAGTCAGCTCATTTCCTACCGGTCAAAACTATATATGGTGCCGATGATTATGGTAAGTTATACATTTATGAATTAGTTAGATTGCATGGGGTGCCTTTGTCTATTATCTCGGATCATGGTGCTCAATTCACTTCTCACTTTTCGAGGTCTTTTAAAAGAGGTCTTGGTACCAAGGTAAAGCTTAGTATGGACTTTCACCCTCAAACTGATGGCCAAGCCAAAAGATCTATCCAAACTCTAGAGGATATGCTTAGAGCTTGTGGTTTGGAGTTTAAGGGTAGTTGGGATGAACATCTTCCATTGATTGAGTTTTCTTATAATAATAGTTATTATGCAAGCATTGGTATGGTTTCTTTTGAGGCTCTTTATGGAAGGCATTGTAAGTCCCTGGTTGGACGGTTTGAGGTGGGGGAGATGGCCTTGTTAGGTCCAGATTTGATTATGGATGCCATGGATAAGGTGAGGGTGATTAGAGAAAGATTGAAAACCGCCTAAAGTCGACAAAAGTCTTATACCAATGTGAGGAGAAGGGATCTTGAACTCAAAGTTGGTGACTGGGTCTATTTGAAGGTCTCACCCATGAAAGGTGTGTTCTAGTTTGGCAAAAAGGGTAAGTTAAGCCCTAGATTTGTGGTTCCTTATAGGGTGTTGAGTAAGATTGGCAAGGTAGCTTATGAGTTGGAGTTTCCTAGTGAAATGGACCGAGTTCATCCGAGCTCCCATGTATCTATGTTGAGGAAGTGTGTGGGTGACCAAAGTGTTATTGTGCCTCTTGATGTTGTGGGGGTTATTGAAGACAATTTGACTTATGAGGAGGTTCCAGTAGAAATCTTGGATAGGCAAGTGAAGATGTTGAGGAACAAGGAAGTAGCTTCTGTCAAGGTCCTTTGGAGGAACCAACAGGTTGAAAGTGCCACATGGGAAGCTAAGTCGGACATGCAATAGTGATATCCATATCTCTTCCTCTCTACTCAAGCCTAAGGTACTAATTTAAGTTCCCCTACGTGATTTCAAGTCTTAAGCTTCAGTCCTTATGTCATTGCATGCATGATTCATGTATATATTGATAAGTTGTATGGTGATTTTTGATGTTCGTGTTGAGACTTTTGAAAATAATGTTTAAGTGCATTTGTTGCATCTATGTTAGACCAAAATCTTCTTGATTACTTTCCTTGTCTACATTTCTTTGATATTCGGGGATAAGTGTTCCCAAAGGGGGGATATTGTGACACCCCGTAACTCCATGCTCTTATGTATCCATGTTTCAAGTATTATTTGTGTAGGTGGGGAGTGTATTAGGGTCATGGGAGACTTCTAGTACGTAGATGAGTTCAAGATTTCTCTACAAGTTGAGTTTTGGGTGTTGGTTCATGCAAGGGTCAACTTTAAACTAGATGGCCCACAACATGTCAAATGAAATTACTTTAAGTTAGCTTTCCAACGCACTTTGTTTTAACTCATTTCGAGTTCTGATGAAGGAGTTATGATTGTTTTCGTGAGACCCTTCCGTGCAGTGAAACCATACGGGCAACTTGATGGGTAGTGAGCTTTGGATGGGCCGTTTGGGCTATTGTGAGCTGGAAAAGACCATTTTTGGTCTAAGAGATGTGACATGGCCAGTGGCATAGGTCATGTGGCTTACCACTGACCGTGTGGTTAGTCGTGGAGTGTGTGCAAGTGAGGAAGATAAGCATGGGAGGGAGTTTTTAATTAAGTGTTGTGCCACGGCCATCTTCATGGGTCATAGCATGCTTCACGAGTCGTCAACCTGAGCGTGGGGTGGCCTGGCCACAATTTGCTTCTCTAAGTGTAGTTCGACGGACCACTACACAGACCATGTAGCATCACACAGACCATGTAGCACCACACGGACCACGTAACACCACATGGCCCGTGAAAATGGCTCATCAAAGTGACGTTGACAATAATTTTTTCCCAAATGTTTCAGTTCCAATTTTTGTTGTCTAAATCCAATCTCGTGGGCACTCCACATGACCCCTGGAGTGCCACACGACCAATGAAGCCTCAGTGGGGCAACACTTTGCCAATTTTTCCTCCGTTTCACTAATGGCATTTTTATAAATTTTATTTATTCTAATGATCTTTTTGGACTTCTAATGATATCTTTAACCTCCCCAAAAGACCTAAACTCTATTCCAAAGGATCAAATTCATTACTCTTATCTCAAATACACTCTCAAATTCTGTCAAGATCGAGCCTCCATTAAAACCTCAATACAAATTCAAGAAAACTCAAGAACAAGTTTTAGATTCCAAGACCAACTTCCAAGCTCCAAGTCTTTCACAACCTAATTTCAAAAAACTCAAAGTCTAAGGCATGTAGGTTTCAACCATTAGAGCTTTTTCACCCATAGTGCCCAAGCCTCCTTTTTACATGAATTTCATATTTCTAAGTTGAATTACTTATGTGTCTTACTTATTATGAATTTGAATATGAACTATATTAGGATTTCATTAAAGTGTGATTGTTTAAGTATGTTTTGAGTTGTAGATTTATCATCTACTTTGAGATTTGATAAGGAGTTTTAATGTATATTGCATGAGGGTATTACCAAGTGTTGCTGGGCGATTTTACATTGATTTTTCTTGCATGATTTTACTCTTGAATTGTATGGTTTTACAGTAGCATTTCACACCTGCCAAGTGTTCAATAAAATGTCCAATTAATGTTTCTTGAGTTGTTGAAGGCCTAATGCTTGGTATATGAGTTAAGTGACTTTATGATGATGAAGGGATTATATATATGAGTTGTTATCATGAAAATCATCTATAGTGTTGTGATTTGACCATATCCAATTGAGGGGTGATGCCTCAATCACCTCAGATGGGGGTGGTATGCCATCAACCAATTGCGGAGTTGGTACCTCAATCACTTTCGGCAGAGGGTGGTCATGTCCATCAACCAATTGAAGGGTTGGTACCTCAATCACCTCAGATAGGGGTGGTAATCCATCAATCAATTGAAGTGTTGATACCTCAATCACTTCCGATGGAGGGTGGTCATGTCCGTCAACCAATTGAGGAGTTGATTCCTCAATCACTTCTAAGGGGTGGTCTACCTTAGATTCCAAGTATTGAGTTTGCTTGGTCTATGATAATGGTCTTTTCTTTCACATCTAATATGTTCTATATAAGTATGTTTTACCTCAAGCATCATTCATACATGATGTATTTTTGTTATGCTATCTATTGATTATCATTATGCATTTTGCTTATGTTGTCTATTTGTTGTTGCATTGCATCCAACATACTTAGTACATTCAAATGTACTAACGCATATTCTATGCCTACATGATGTTACCATGTAGGAACCGGAGCCCCACTTGATCCTCCTCCTCCTCCTTGTGGCTAGTGCTATCTCTACAAAGCAAGTTGGCGAGTCCTCTAATTTCGGGGACAATGTATTTGATCTTATGCTATGTATAAAGACTCTTTTTCCTTTATTATATGTTTTGACTATAAGGGTGAGCCCGGTTGCTTGTCTTGGCCCCCGCTAAGTTCTATGTTTAGAGGTATTGTTGGACAAGATACGTAATTATGCTTGAGCTTGAATCTATTTGACTCTTTGATGTTTTATGATATGAAAGGTTTTCCCTTAGCTTACACCCTTATTTCTATTCTCATTTGTTGTTTTTATTGCTTCCACGACCAAGGATGTGTAAAGATATGCAAAGAGTCTTGTTTGGGATCCCTTCGGGTTCCCCATTCGTCGTGTCTCGTCTAGGCCCTAGTCTTGGGTCGTGACACATAATATGCATGCTATTATTTCTATTAGAGAGAGGGATACCTTTTTTTCCCAAAATTTTAAGGGAGGGATAATTTTGAACCAAATCTAACCAAGGGGTATTTTTGCTCAATTTCTGATAATTTGGGGATACTCGTAACCCTTTTTTGGTTTCGGTTAGAGAGGAGTATTTTTTAGCCAAAAAAATTATTGACAGGTATTTTTGAGCTAAAAATTTATTGAGGGGTATTTTGAGCCAAAATATAACAAAATAATAGATTTGATCTATTTTAAATAGTTCAAGAATATTTTTAACCATTTTCTCTCTAAATATTTTGGATACACGTTAAACAACAAAAGACAATCATCAATAATTTTGTGAGGCCTTTTAACATTTGACAAGTGTTTTATGTATCCCAATTTATCACCACACACTCTCTCTCACCTTCGTTTTCTAAATTTTCCTCCGTTCTATATTCCTCTCTTTTTCACAGTTCTTTTTCTTCTTTATTCCTTGTGCTTCTTACTAATTAGTAACCTGATTAGCTCTTCCTTTCCATTATTCATTTGTGTCCCTCAACTAAAACATAGTTATACCTTATAGTTCTGAAATAAATCTTTGAAATTTTTCATTTTATATCTCAAAAGGGACTTCAAAAACATAAATTTTGAATGATAAATCCACAAAAATGCAATAAGAGGTGTTTATTGAATAACCAAAATCGAACTAGATAAAAATATTTGTTGAATTAATTATTTCTTTTATGTGATTTTATTTATATTTTTATTTTTGAAAAATTGGCATAATTAGTTTTGATTTTAAGTAAAGATAAATAAAAAAAATCAGAGCAAACTGATTTTTGTTTGTAATTAAGTGTTACCTTTATATGACTTTAATTCTATTTTTTCTATTTTCTAATTTGATTTGTGATTTTATTTTGATAATTTTAAATTCAGAAAATAACTGACGAAATGATTAAGTGAGAGCACACCTACAAGTGAAATCCTAAAATTACTTGTCCTTTCAAAAAAATTTAGGAATTAATTCTTTTAAAATTTTGTACGTGATGTGTACTTATCAATAATTTTTAAGTTAAAAGTCTAAAAATTAAATAACAACAGCAACAAAGAAAAAAAAACATAAATCAAGGAAAGAATTATATTAGCATATTATGGAGAAAAGGGCTAAAATTTGAATTGATATTAATTTATTTATGTCCAGTTGATGTTTGACAAATAAAGATGTGTAAGACTTATTAAAAACAAGGGGAGCTAAAATACTAATGAAGAGAAGGGGAAAATTTGATAAAACGGAAGGGAGAGTGTATGGTGATAAACTGATACCCACTAAAAACACTTGGAGCCTCACATAATTTTTATTGATTGTAACTCCCCGTATTTATTTTTCTTTTTTAATTTTATACTTTGCAGGATAAGACTCCAATCTACTTGTAGTGACTAGTGAGTACTAACATGATAACTCTTTCTACCAAAAAAAAACAAAACATTATAACTGTTTTCAGGTGTGAAAAAGCCGCTGTTATATATATGGAGTATCTAACAAAGTTTCCTCGTTACACAAAACAAGAGCCATAATATTTTTTAGTCACAAGAAGTACAAGATGCTTGAGTTTCCTCTTAGCTTTTTCCTATTAGGGGTTTTCTGTTCCTTCCCAGTTTTCCTGTCTGCCCATTTCTTCTACTTTTTCATCTAAAAGATTTTCTTTTTTCATTCCGAGTTTTCCATCTGAAATTAATATATAATCCTTAAATTTCTTTCGGCAATAAATACACAATACTTTAGGCAGACGCTTTGGCTATTCTACTTTTTGTTTTCTCATCCTATCATCCTGTCATCTACCTCTTCGATCGCTTGTTTTTTTTAGATGTTCATTCTCATTAAAATAGGTGATAAAAAAAGGATAAGATATATTATTAAATGAAACGAAATTAAGTGGACTTATATATATTTTCTAGAAATAAGTTTTTACAAAAATATAAAATAAGATTGTATATAATAGATTCTTATAATCTTGTCCTTTCTCAAACTCAATCATCTAGCTGCCTTTTTTTTATACAAATATGCCGTTTAATATGTGGTCTTATTTTTAAATGAACTCACCAATTAACCTAATTAGATTATTACAGAAAAAGTGTTCAAAATACTTTTTAAAGTATGCCGAATTAAACCGATATACCTTAGATAGAAACTCTTGCTCTCTTTTTGTGGTTTCCTCTTTGATTTATTCCATTTGGCTTATGGTTAAGACTAAAACGATAAAATTGAGCGACAGCTATAATGGTGTTCCTAATGTTAATTAAGGGGGTCGGTAATCAGTAATCTACTTTCTTCTTTTTCTTTTTAATTAACATTTGGAGATAAAAGACGTAAGCATGAAATTTTACACCTTAATGAGCAAATCTTAGGCAATAAATAAGCATCACGATGGTCCTCAATGTGTGTCAAGTCAATTTTAGATTGATAACGATTCTTGTGTAGGCTTTCGGGACCACTTAAATGTTGCTATTTTCTTTTTCCACAAAAAATCCCTTTATGTTCATTGTCACCCAATTCTCCGTTCCGCTATTATTAGCACATGGTATATTTAAACAGAATCAAGTATCCAGCCCAGTAGATGTATTTATTATTATTATTGGCACATGGTATATTAATTTTTGCAAATCTGTGAAAAGGACCAGCAAATATTTATTAGTAGTAACTTCGATCACATTAATCATTTTATCTGTGTCGTCTTAGAGCTCCGTTGTTCATTAATGTCTTTTTCGTTTTTGTTTTGCAAGTCTTATATCTCGTGGCTAGCTAAAAATTGCACAAGTTTTAGTTATTATAGATAAATAAAATGGGTTTCTATTCTCTCATTCACACTATATTTGGCAAGGATATTATCATGGAATTTTAAATTTTTACATGTATGTCTATCCACCAATAAACATATGTTTTCATATATTGGTCCATCAAATTTTTTATGGGATACTTTTTGTACTAAAATCATCTGAGTAACTATATCATATAAAGGATGAAACTTTATATTATATATCCGTCATCTATTGGTTATTTTGATCGATCATCCTAACGTGTAACTTACTCTCATTTCATCCCTATCAAGTTAAGGTACAAATGATGGAGCACAATCAACGACGTCTCCCACGAAGTATTCATTATATAAAGGGAAAACGTACATAAATTTCACTAGTTTACAATTTAATTATGTGCCTATTCATGAACTTTTGGAATTATTGTTCGTGCCAATTTTTCATCTTTGCATCTAGACATATCTATCTCAAATACATGAGATCAAAACTAGGTATAATTTATTCCAAATATAGTGTATTCAAATGGATTCACATGTATTTGAGATATATGAACTTGATCGCTTATCTCTCTCCCTCTATTGATTGACTCTCCATATGTATCTATATGTTAAAATATATTTGGAATGTATCTGATGTCTCAAATACACATATCTAGTGTAATACATATGTATCTAAAATACACCTCTCCTCTCTCTTATGTATTTGTGTTTTAGAGTGTACCTAGTAGCAAAATATATGCATCTTGTTATATTTGACTTAAAATCTAATATAAAATTAATAATTAGTGAAATAATATGTAACTGTTTAAAATTATAGGAAGCATTAGGAAATATGATAGGAATATTGGTGTAATTTGGTCATTTTCCCTAATAAAAAATGAAGAGATTCAACGAATAGGACAACTAATTTGCTTAGTGAGCTCAATAATATTTAATTGAAAACTTAAATGAGAAGCTGGTGGCTGTAGTTGATTGTTTTATTCTAGAAACCTTGTTTAATTTGCCGAATAGAAATCATCCAGACATCTACTCCAGTCATGGACTTCAATCTTATCCACAATTCAATAGGACAAGTTTCTTTTTTCCTAAAAAAAAAAAGTTAAAAAGCCACAATCAAATTAATCCTCGTTTAGAATTAGAATATATACCAAACCAATAATTGAAGTGGCTAGTAATATTAAAATACTAGTCACGCCGTGATTTCTTAGACCCATTTCACAACAAACGAATTTTATCAATCACAACCTTATAAATATGTATATATTCACACGCAAACACAAACTAAACAGTTGACAAATCAATCGAATTAAGATTAAGAAAACACAAAATAAAATTAACCCCATGAATTAAGGAATCGATTATACAAGGCTATATTGTCATTTAAATTAGGAGACTAGATAGTAAGATGGACACAATAGCGAGAGTTATATGTTGGAATATACCGATGTTAAATACCCCTAGTCCACAATATGTATTAGAGTAATTTAACGCAAACTTAAAAGGGGAAAACTAGAAGTGCCATCCTAGTTTTAATTGAGCATAACTTTTGTACGAAAAAACACTTATCATTTTTAGGTAATTAAATTTTTGTGTAAAAGTAAGAAAGTAGGAGGAAATAAATAGGAGTGAAAGAGAAAAGCCTCGGAAGGGGAAAAGCGAATGGGGACAAATATAATGGTATCCACGTTGAGACAGCACATTGTCTAGTTTTGTTCACATCAATGAATACAACAAATCCCTCTGTCCAATATTCACTTTTAGAAAATGGAAAATCAATCCCAAATTAAAGCCGTGTCAATCACTCCAACCCCTTTAATCACTACAGCCTCACATATTAATTATGCCAAACCAAATTGAATAACCAGATCAGCACAAACCGGAAATTACCGATGATGACAAGTCAAAATTTAAGATATTCTCAAAAACAATTGACCTCAGAACAAATTCAAAATTCAGATCGAATAATAATTCACATGATATTGAAAAAAAAAAGAATATATATGTGTAATAGATACATACATCAGGATGTATCGATCAATCGATCGATCGTGGAATATTTCAGGACTTATTTTATTTTTGGGCCGGCCGATCAGGACTGAGAGTTAAATTTATAGAAGACACCTTCTCTTCCTGTTAAGCCCACATGATTTTGAATTCTCATCAACAGAGCTGAAGAAGGAATCTACCTCCTCTCTTGCCGCGACATCGTAGAACTCCAAATCTCCTAGTAATTTCCTCTTACATGAGATGGCCCTTTTAGGTTTCTTAGGAGCTGGTGGACAGCTGAGAACTTTGGGGATCAAATTCTGAGGAGTTCCAGGGGTTCGGATTTCTGCTGCGTGTTCCTTAGTAGTAGTAGTACATCTTTCCGCCTCATGATCTCTTGAGATGTTTTCATTTTGTGAGATAAGATTGGATAACTGGATTTCTGAAAGAGCTCGTCTGGACTGGAGATCTCTAGACATGATCCAATTGGGAAAAGTGAAATGGGCAGGGATGTGCGCTTTAAGCTTAATTAAGGTCACTACATATATATATATATATGTAGGTGAAAGAGAAAATTGTTAGTTACGGTTTGCGGTGTGGGGGCTGCACTAAGGAGACGCGTGCCATACAAGGTAATTGAGTTGGACAAAAAAGAGGCCATGTTACATTTCTTTATTCTTACCTAGCCAAAATTCACTTTTTCATATATATTACCATGAGGGAGTATCATCATAGTTTCCTCATAATTAATTAACACTATTGTGTTTATAACTATTAAGGGAAAATGTTTTACTCTGAAATTACAGTCTCTTATCTTCATGTTTATTTATTGTTTCATTCTTCTTTATATAAAAAAGCACTATTCCAAGGTATGGAATTTAAGAAAAAAAATTCATCTAGTTTCAAACGTACCCTTTTTAATATAAAATAAAAAGTTTAAATTTGAAGATTGCTGCAAAATATAAAAGTATATTATCAAATATTTAAACCAAAAAGAAAATCAATTAATATAAAATGAGATAAAAATTAGAGTAACTTCATTACTGCATTATAATCAAACTTATCCTTCTCTCTTCATGGACTCACCGGATTTTTGTTACATGTAAATAACGGTTATAGCTTGCCATTCTTTCTTATTTAGTTTTACTTGTTAGCTATATTTTAATAGTATATACAATGATTCTTGAAGATTTTTTTTATACTCCACAGAAATCCAGTGTATTGAACTTAGAATATTTTTTATAAAAAGAGGGATCTACTGCACAAATCGATCTATATTTCAAGTTTCTATTCAATGAGATTTTACATTATCACTTTCATCAGTATGTTCTCTACAGCTTTGTGTTAAAATACTTCAATCAGATTATTATACGTAATAAAGTCAAATACATATGAATCTGGTGTAGGTAACATGCAATTATATTTATTTATTAATAGGAAAAATAGAGGAGAATAAAGACAGATAAATACAGAGGAGGGGCAGCAAATTAAAGAGAGGGCAGATTCGAGAACATTTTGATGTCTCAGTCAGATCTGAAATTCATGACATTCTGTTTTTTGGGATTGCCATGTGAAGTTCATAACGTGCTTTTGACGCAAAATAAGTGGTTGCTCATCAACTTTGGGTATTGTCATATGCCACTTTTTCTCCCAATTTTGGTTTTGTGATGACACAAATAATTATGTCTTTAAAATTATTATTTTTTTAAATATGAGTTATTTTTTGGTGTTAAAAAACATTTTCAGACTAAATGAAAATAAATTACTCCTGAAGAGTATTTAAATCTTAAAGGGTGGCTTCGACGTTCATTACAGCCAGTGGTATTATTATTGTGACAATTATGTAACGCTGGGAGCTCAAAGAATGAGCTAAGACCTAATTACCTCCATTGATTCGTACTGCTTTGAATTCAATGTATTTAATGATTTTTCACATCAATTTGTATTCATTTATTTTTGTTGACAAACATGTGAAAGTTCTAACCAATAAACTTATGGTAAAATGAAAAGTACTTTTTTATTTTTGTTATGCAAATATCATAGATTAATTAGCACACAATTACAAACAAAGAAAATATACAAGAAAAATAACACAATCATTTAATGAGTTTCAGCTAATTCTAATTCTTCAAGCAAAAGGGAAAAGAGTTTTCCACTATAAAAGAAAAAGAAGGTTACAATGTTTTCGAGTCCATAAGGACTACATTGTGGATTCTCTCTGTCTCATAGAATTCCCAATAATATCACCTATGTATCGATACTAAATAGTCCTAAATCTATAAGGAAAAAGGTTTTCCAATTCTAAAAAAAATATATTTCTTTTCTAAATCTATTAGAACAAAGATTTCCTAAAATCAATAGGGACAATGAGATTTCTATAATATACAGGAAAAAGCTTCAAGACATAATTAATAAATTGTTAGCAGATCTTCTCATTGGCTTGAATTTCCTTCATCAATTAAAATAACATCTCTCTGTCTTGCCCTCAGCCCTTCAAAGTCCTTACTAAGTATTGTGAGGACCAATCAAGTCTAGGTAATGCCTAAACATATTTTGGTCAGGACTATCTTGATCATCTTATCTCCTTGCATTATTATGTAGATACTTTTTTCACAATAACAATCCCTTTAGATATAATTGTTGGTAGTAAAGTTTTATTACTTTTTTCACAATAACAATCCCTTTGGATATAATTATTGATAGTAAAGTTTTATTGATAAATTCGTATAAAATTTGGATAAAATCTTAAACTCATGATATATTGATCAAGTCAAATATTGATTAATATAGTCGAACTAATATTTAAGTTAAAAATATATGAATTAAATAAAGTCCAAATTATATTTGGGCCACTTCATTAAGTTGACAAGTTGAGTCGAACTCATACTCTTCGAGCTCAAGGTCCGAGTCTTTAAAATAATTCGGGATACCAAATAAATATCACTAAAATCCTAGCTTACACCTATATAATTAAGTCTTCATAAGAACAAAAAGACACAAAAATACAAAGGAGAAAAGCTTTGCTCTTTAGTGGTGAGGTAAAAGTCTTCTGCATACAAAGAAGTCTTCATCCCCAAATGGCAAGCCACAAGAACTTCATTGTTTCAATAATAAGGTAATGTTCTTGAGTTGCAGATCGCAAGAAGAAGAATCAGAGGATTACTTGTCTCGGTTAGATTTCATAAAGTTTATAACCTTTGCATAAATTATTGAAATATATTTCATTGTTTGTCGCTATTTTTCTATTTTGATTACTATCTTTTAGAAATGAAATTGAATTTCTTATAATTATATCTCAAATAAAATAATATCTGACTACCATATATTTTATCCTCTCCAAATATTGAAGTCACATAGCCTATTTCACTACTTAGTAATTTTCATATACTCAATCTTTGTGGTGGAGAGAGCAACACAATATTACAAAGCAGCCTTCCAACTAATGGCAATACCAGAAAGAGTAAGACATAACCTGTCAGAGACCTTATCTTATCCAAGTATCCTTTGCAATCGAAATTCACATAACATACGATCAATTCATTTAACTTGTCTTTGAAAAGAGTCAAGCCTATATCTACAGTACTTTTAAATATCTCTAGATCTACTTCATTGCTTGTCAATATTCTTTATCAATACATGTCATGTATCTACTCACAACACTAACAACATGGAAAATATCAGGATGGGAGTAAATCATAACATATATGATGCTACCAACTACACTCGAATATGAAACACTTGATACTTGAAAATTGTACACTTTTTCTCCAGTCTACTATTCCTAATTCCTTCAACTCTTTTAAAAAAATCATCCTTAATTTTGTTTTATAATCCTTGTAATACTAAGGACGATTTCATTGTGATCTTCCACAAGCTAAATCAGACTTCTTCCTCTAATCAAATTTCTCAATTTTATACTTTTCTTATAGATGATACAAACATCCTAACTTTTGATTATGTGCAAAACTCCAACCAAACTATGATACTAATTTTTTGAAATTGGTATTAATTGTTATGCAAAATCTTTAACCAGGATCTGATATCAATTATTGCAAAAATACTATGGATAACTAAAACAAAATTAGAAATAAAGAAAATAGAAAAGAAAAAGAACATAAAAATTTAATGAGTTTTGGCTAGACCTAACCCTCAAGCAAAAGTAGAAAGAATTTTTCACTATGAAAGAAAAAGAAGTATATATCTATCATCAGGCTTGAATCTCTTCTGATGGCGTTTGAAGATTTTCAATAGATGGACCATGGACAAGAACATTCAAATTGAAGTCTTGATCTCTTTTGAGAATTTGTTGAGCTGTTAGTCTGGCATTCTCTTTGTACATACTTATGATTCTACTCAAGGGTTGAAGCTCTCAATTGATAAAATTATTTTGGATTTTTGCCTCCACTCTAATGTATTCTTGAATAGATAGAGCCGGTGAACATGGATTGTGTTTCTCTTCCTACATTACCCTTATAATTTCATTAATATGTTTTTAACACTTGAACATTTTATACACCTTTATTGGGTGAAGGGGGTCAAGGGTGGCATTTTCTTTTAGCCATAGAATTGAGAATATCATATTCAATAATCATGATCATCAGTATTATGGGTGGTTTATTTTGTCATGGTACTTACTTCAGACTTTATCCTTTTATCCCATCAACCTTTTCTTAAATTTTGGAACAAAATTATAAGTTCTTTTCTTTCTCGTAATATCTTTTCTATTATTAGTTATTCATCATTCTTGATCTTTTCCCTTCTCTTTTGATTTCACATCTAAAATTTAGGCTTTGACTTCTATTCTCAACCTTTATAACTAGATTTTATGCATTTTGGAACTTTCTCCATGGTCTGTTCAAACCTAAAAATTTGTAGTTCTCAATCATGGATTAAGGGCATAAAAACTACAACATTTCCCTGGTATAATTCTGGCATATCATACTAATTTTAGTAATATCTTAACTAAGTTCTTAGTCATTATTTTTTTAGACCTCTTCATTAAATGGCCTCTTCACAATTATACCAAGTCACACAGATTATTAGAGTTTGATAAGGGAGTTTTTCCATTTTAGAATAGTTCTAAGAAGCAAGCCGCCTTGTGTAAATCTCCTCAGGCCTAGTACCGCTCTAAGAAGAAAAAATTAAAAAAAACTCTTCATGTTTAGAAAAGAAAACTAAGGGGTCATGTAGAAAGAGTCCTCAATCGAATATTTTAGAAGTTTGTCCTCATCTTTGCTTTATGATGGAAAGGTCTTTATCATTGAAGTAGTCAATGATAAAGGTACAGCTCCTTGTGTTGATTATATTGTCGAATTAGAGTTAGGGTTTATGGTGGTCTAGAACCTTGAGAACATCTTATTATCAGCTTTCATGCCATGATTCAAGGTAGGCATTAAATGTGACATGACAATCAAAACCCCAAAGGGTCCGAACCAAGCCATCTTAGCATGTCATTCATGAGCATGTATAAGGTAATTAAAGTAAACAAAAAAAATGAAGTAGAAATAAAGTGTCAATTTGACAAAAATAAAAAGTAACTTTAGTTCAAGTTGAAAGAAAACATAGACACCAATATATAAAATATCTTTATTAGTCTTAGATGGGAGCTTAGAGCATATTTCTAGCTCACTGTCAACATAAGAAAAAAAAATCTAGTCTCAAAGCAATGACAAGATCCAAAGACGACAAATAACTTGATAGACTTGCCCTCGAAACATGAGGATTCATCAATCTCCAAAGAAAATCTTGGCTCACCATGAGTGGAGTGGGAAGGACTGTCCGATCCTACATTATAACACGATATAGGCAAGGAAAGTATGTATTAGTAATTTGAATGTACTAAATATGCGAGTAGTCATGGGATATATGACCAATAGTGAAGAAAAATATGAGAAGTAAATATAAGTAAAGCACATGTCAATACGTCTCATCGGTCATTCAAATAATGTGATAATTGTCCTTTTGACACCTTGAATCCATGATTAGGTGACAAAGTATTTTCACCATCTTTCCTTCATTCTTTAAGGACTTTTATAAATCACAATTAAATATTTTTATGAAACTTGGGTGAAGTCCTTTTTCATTCATAATGATAGTTCATATTAAAACTCAGGTGCTTTACATAGTTCTATCTCCAATCAACATTAAAACATGTCATTTAATAAAATCATACATAATCATGAGGAATAATATCAACTGAAATCATAATTAAAGGAACTCATATGGAATTCATGTACACTAGATAGCATTATAGATAATTTACTTGCAAATCTTAAATATCATGTAACTGGCATCCATTTATGTGTAAATAGATTGGTAATCATAATATAAAACATAATCCATGCAATTAAAAAGAATAATTAAAACCTATGAATTTCATACTTGAAATTTGATTGAAAAAACTTTAGAAATTCTTGGGCTCCATGGGTGAAAGGGACCCATGGATGAATTCATATACCTTGACTGAAATGCTAGAGGAAATCTTGGAAATTAATATTGAAACTTGAAACCCATAACTTGAATTTCAATGGAGTCTTATAGAAAGAAGATACTAGAGAGAATTTTGGTGATTTGAGGGATTAGAGGGGAATGGAGTAGAATAACTGACTGTAGATGGTTATGGGTAGGTTTATTAGGTCGAATTGTCATAGTTTAAGAATTAGAAGGGTAGGAATGGGTCAAAATACTCCTAATTAGAATCTGCTGGCCAAGAACTACATGCATGGTCTATGGCCTACGATCCATCTATGGACCATACAATCCCTTTTGTAGAAACTAGCCCTAAAAACACCCCCTTAAAAACTCAACAACAACACTATTCTATGTGCCTGTTACGTCTTTTACAGCCCACTGGATCCCTTTATATTTAAAGTACTAAGATCCTTACATTCTAAACCAAATAACGAACAAGGACCATGGTTGATAAACTATTTGATGACCCATATAAACTCCCTCATAGAACCATCCAAAAATACTAAAGTTTTCCTAAGCGTTAGGGTGTTTATGAACCCTAATTATGGATTGTAAATAATTGATGACCCATCCTGTTAGGTCATATAAGGATTTTGCCACCATAATTTTTTTTCAAGCTCAGGGTCCCTCTATGATCCACTTCTAAAGACCATATTTCCTTCTATGGTCCATAACCCTCACTCTTAGGAATTCACACTTGAAAAATCTTGCATACAATTTTTGTCTCCCCAAGACACCTAACACAATGCAAAAATGGTTGGCATGGTCTTCCTTGATTTTTGAATACACCAATATGTCATCAATAAACACAATAATAAATGACTCTAAGAATGGTATAAACACCTCTTTCATCAAAATCATGAAAGTTGCTAGTACATTGGTCATCCCCAAAGACACAACTAAAAACTCATAATGCCTATATTAGGTTCTAAAAGAAGTTTTAGGCATGTCCTTAGGCCTAATCTTTAATTGATAGTAACCTAAACTTAGATCAATTTTGGAAAACACCGATTACCTTATAATTGGTCGAAGTGATCATCTATATAAGGCAACAAATACATATTTTGTAGAGTGACTTTATTTAACTGCCCATAGTCTATGCAGATAATTATAATGCCATTTTTTCCTAACAAACATGACTAAAGTTGTATATGCCACAAGTTGAAAAATTGAAATAAGGAGAAAAATGCATAACAGAGCCCTTGTGCATGATCTATGAGCACTATCTACAACTAATAGATCACTTTATAGGTCTTCGATGGCACTTGTACTTAGAAAATATTTCTGGAAAATTGGCCAATATATGAAAGGGAACTATGAGTCGTAAATAGAACCACGACTAATAAACAATAGTCATAGATGGGAACTAGAAATTTTGGAATTTGACAAGTTATAGAACTTTTTGTATGAACCAATAAGATGGCCCGTAGATGGGTTTACAGGTCGTAGTTGTGTCTCGTAAATTAGGTCCTGAAGGGGTGAATTTTGGCTAAGTGTCAGGGTTATTCTATGAAGGTGTTCTACAACCTGTAAAACTTTGTATAGTCATATTCTAGGCTCGTGGTTCTAACCTTGAAAACTAGAAAATGGACTAAGTATGGAAGGGGTCTATGAAGGGGTTCTATGGGATACAAAAGACAATACGTGCCTATATAACACGTTTGTGGTTGAGATTCTATGATCACACCCAAATTATACCTCCTAATTAAGGTATATGTGATCGCTGTTTAAATATAGAACCTCACAATAGTAAAGATTGATCCCATAAGGAATATGGTCTAGAATTTGAGTAATTAAAGCAATTTGGATGAATTAATCGACTTGCTTCCAGATTGGTAGGTTTTGATGTAAAAAGAATAATTCAAACCTAAACTAAGATCAATAGTCAATGCACATATTACTAATTTAGTGAGAGAAATAACTAGGATATTGTGTTCTTCATAAATTTCTAATATAGTATAACCTAATAATTATAACCTTTTCTAGCGTGTAGCATGCAGAATTAGTAAGTTATATTCACCTAATTCCTTAGTCTGGCAACTAGGCAAATTTCCCCATCAAACTTGGGTCGTCTACAAGTGACATTACTAACATCTAACCTTATCCAAGTACAATTATGTCATGAACAAAAATGGATCGTAACTAAAAAAATAGGAAATAAAGCAGAAACAAACTCATATGACATAAGAGATCTCCCAAAACCTGAAGTCAAGAGTACAAGAGCATCTAAAACAACCTCAAAAGTAAATAAAATGCTATCTCATAAAATTTGATAGAAGTTTGAAAGGAAAGTAAAGGATATCCTAAGGATCCATGACGACTCAAAGTCTTAGCCTCATCGATAAGATCAGGATGGATGTAGAAAGGTCCAAAAGAGTGAATCAACTACCTTATAGTGGTCTCTGAGCTCGATCTGTACAGATGAAATTGAGTAGGGGTGAGTACACTGAAATGTACCTAGTAGGTTCAACCTACTGGGTAAGAGAAATTGAATCAATCATGTAATAATGAAGAACCTTGTCCCTTCATCCACAAAATAGGTTAGCATAAGATAATATATATATGCAGTAATATA
>JAOTQJ010000072.1:7938202-7950452 GCA_025642045.1 Solanum sejunctum
TATATGTTTCTGTTTGTTCTGGGAGCTGCTGCAGGTGCGGTTAGTCAATAAAACAGAGGAAACTCTGCCGAAATTTCGTTAGAATCTCGGACTAGTTTATAAAGGAATTTGGTTTAGTATGTGTTTGTGTGCCTCTATCGGGCACTGGTCACGACCCCAGGATGGGGTCTGACAATAGTAATTATTAATTTAAACTTTTGATTCTTAAAATTTTATCAATGCAACATAAATTGTAATAGAAAAAAATAATACACTATGTAGAGACTGAATCTAACAATTAACAACTTCAATAAATTAACATATATATATATATATATAAAATCTATCGATATCATATAATTTAATATAAAAAAAATAATATATCTTATACGAACACTTATAACTAGTATATATATAGACACACATTAAGATTTATTTTATAGTAAAGTAGTAATAATGGCTAAATATAATTCATTATGGGGGGTCACTTTCAAATTTGCATAGGATACCATTTAGAGGGAACATTTACGACGTCTACCTAGCAGATCTCTCAATATATGTGTACCGTATTATTTAATTAAAATAATTAGGATAAGCATGTCGCTTGTTGGGATCATCAAACATCTATTGAATCTTTCCACGTGAAATGTTCTTTCCTCACTGCCTCACCACTTTCGCAATCATTAAAATTTCAACTTTCATCTGCACAACTAAATTAATTAATACTTAATTATATAACGTCAACTTATGGATTACTACTACTACTTGTTTTTATATCACAAAAATAATTTAGGATTTAAAATGTATGACTTTGAGATATCATTTATTTTAGTTATTGGGCCCGGCAACTATTGAATTAGATTAAAGCAAGTAATTTATTTGTATATCTACAGATTCAACTGCTATAAAAAGTTTATCCACTGTAATACTTAAGTTAAACAAATTTACCAAAGTAAATGTGTTATTTTAGCATGAATTGGCCGGCTGCATATTTTACTCAACTGAGTGTCTCTGTCGTCGTAAAAGAAGTTAACATTTTAATTATACAATATACATTTATGAACATTGTAAAAGAAAAACATAATTATTTGCTCCCAGCGTGATTAGTGAAGAAGAGTGAAATGATGACAACTATGACACTGGGGGTACTTGGCGATATTCTTCTTCCTCGAAAAAGGCTTAGTGCAGTAAGTACTACTGGGTGTGTCTTAGCTGAATAAAATTATCTAAAGATTAATTACGAAAAAAATTATATATTATTCATGCAAAATTATATATTATTATGCATAAAATAATGTATAAATTTCTTCATAATTAGTTATGCAACTAAATAATTCCCTCCTGAATAGTATTTAATATCCCCATAACTTACCTTCAAATAAATATTGCATATATCTTAGACAATAGTAGTAATATATGTTATTGTAGCGATATGTCTGTCCGAATGATTGTGGGCATGTAATGTTTTCTTCCCCGGCTCTTGGTAACAGTAATTTATACTCTAGGCTGACCTAATACTACATCATGACGCCTAAATTAACCTACTTAACTACCCTTGCCATCAAGCCTTTCCGTCATTAACAATTATACATTTTGTTGTCTTTCTAATAACCCCTACTGTATGTTTGGTTATTTTTCTAGTCCAACAAACCTTCCCTTGGAAGTTGTTTTTTCACTTGTTACTATAACTAATTTATACAAGATAGCAAGGGCCTAATTTTACCTACACAACCAATTATTCCTGAAGGTGGTAAAATGGTATGACATATGACAAAGATAATCACCCTTTCACATGTGGCTCAAGAACAAATTAATTTTAAATGAGAAAGTAATTCCTATTTTCAACTAGAAAGTTTATTGATCCGAAGCCAAAAGAAGTGGAAATAGGTCCACACCAAACACAACTAATCGTAATATTCGTGTTTTGAATTGGGGCAAAACGAAGAGTACCATACTAAGAATACACATGATTAGGCACTTATTATTTCTGGATGAGGTTCCTCTTCATTCTCTTTCTCTTTATTTTGTCTAAGTTACTATTTTGATGACTGATATATAGCATAAGTTAGATTTAGTGACTAAGAGGAGCCTCCTTCGTGATTTCTACTCATAAATGCCTAACTTTTCCTTTTTAAATTAAAGTCCTAAAATAATTAATATTATTGATCACTTTTACCTTTTTTTGATTAATTTTAATTATTTTTAGAGAATATTTTTCATAATGTACATAAACAGTATTTGATTTATTATATTGGAAAAGATATTGGTCAGAATGCATTTTATGTTCCTCTATTCAAGCAATCCACAATGTTAGATTATTATTGTTCCTCTAGGTAACGATCTTTTCGCTTTATATAAATTGCTCTAATAATTAATATTCACTTAATATGAATGAAAATTAAAAGTCTCATAATATAATAAGTAAAAAAACATCCTTAAATACTAACATATATAAATTCTAACTACAATATTTTTGAAGTTCGATTCTTATATAAAATTCTGACGATATCACTTATTCGACTCAAATTTCTCAGCAAGCTATATGCACTCATTCCTTTTCTCATAAATGATAAGTTCAATATTATATCATCTTTAAAATGTAATTAAATCCATGTTTTAGAAAAATGTATTTCGCACCAACCTATATGACAACTAAAATTTTGAGTTTTCAATCATATAAATATTTGGACTTGTTAGTTATTATGATTTACAATACCATTTATGTAACGCTCGGTGAAATTTTCAAAATATCCTAGAATGGAATCGTGCGCATAACGCGTCTTCCCAAGTTCGAGTGAAAAATTCGAGACCGAATTTGCGATTAGCACGAAAGACTAGGTGGGAAAGTGGTCTCAACCTGATTTTGGGGCAACCGGATTGAAAAATAATTTTTCAACTCGAAAACGAGACAATGAGGGTGCGCATTAGGGCTGCAACGCTGACCTGTCGCGGACCCACACTTATATTTTTTTCAATCTTTTGACGAGATTTAATTTTTGAAATTACACAGGTGTGCGACAGGTCCGCGCCATGGACATCTTACCCCGACCTGTTCCACCCAAGTTCAAAATTTTAAATCTTTTGAGGGGTATTCTAGACTTTTTCCAACCCCTCCTAAACTTAAAACACAATCAATTTAGGTCGTTTTGAATACTAAATAGGGTCTAAAACCCCATTCTAAGTCCTTTTTCACAACACTTGAAAGTTAGGGCTTGAGAGAGAAGAAAGAAGAACGTGAGATTGGTGAATTCGAGGGGAGTTCTTGACGGCTGATTTGAAGAACTTCATTTCAGGTATGTAAGGCTAAATTAAAAGCATGTGATTATTCTCTCATGTGCCTCATAGATGGTCTTAGAAGAACTTTGAAGGTTCTTGAGTCTACATACATGACTCTTGAAAAATTATATCTCTTACATGTATTTTCATATGTTGATGATCATCATAAACTTGCTTTCTTGAATTGAATATTTTCATGAGATATTGCATAAATCCTATGTGTTAACTTTTAAAAACATTCATGAAAAAAGATAGGGATTGAGTCTAGAGCCTTGGTTGAGAGAGGTGATTGTGATTATAATTGTGATGTGAGAATGATAATGAGTTGATAGAACTTAATTGCCCCTTGGGTCTCCATAAATGAACTCTAACGATTTGTCTATTCGATTGTTCCCTAATGATTATTCTAAGCCTTGAGCTATTGATTGAGATGTTGATTGATGAGATCATTAAAGTCTCTATGAGCCTGATTGAAAGATTATGCCTCCGTGAGGCTAATTGAGATGATTAGATTGAGATAGTTTGATTGCATAAATTGTTTTATGAGCCTTGAGTCATGGGAGGAGTATCGAGCACTGAAAGAGTAAGAGTTAAACCAACTCACACTTGTCAAACTATGTAACCAAGCGTAGGTGAGAATTAGGACCACCATATCATATTGTATTGAGGTGCCCTCTGATTAGAAGTCCCTAAAATCAATAGAGGACTTATGGATCTGCTGTCTCCATTTGGACTTATCCTTATGGTTTTGATTTGTTCAATACCTGACAAGTACAGAAAGGTAGTGACAATATCAGCGCGATTGTTATACAATCACTAGCTCATAAGTGATTATTGTTGGATAAGAGAAACTCACAAAAAGTTCTCACCTTGAGTACCAAGATTAAATGAGATGAAATGAGTTGAGATGTGTCCTTCTGAGATGAGTCTGATTTGCTTGAAGAGTTGATTGGTTGATGGGTTCACATGTCTACTATTTGTTCTTGCTTTAGATAGATATTTGACATATTGATTGGTTTCTATATTGATTTGATTTTTATTTTTATATTATTCTACCTATTGCAATTTCACTTAGCTATTTTATGTACCAGTACATTCCAAGTACTAAAGTCTAGATTTTTGGACTGCATTGTTTTATGATGTAGACACACAGGATAGAGGTCATCAATAGGTGCATCATTGAGGATCTTTAGACGTTTAGCAAATTGGTGAGCCTCCTCTACTTCGAAGGATTCTTTTCCTATTTTCATCATGCTTTAGAGTTAGAATCACTTAGCTTTTATTTTTATTGAATTAGCCATGAGTCTGTCATTGGCACCACTTAATAGTGATAGAGGCTTCATAGACTAGAGTCGAATGTTGATGATTGGAACTTGTGCGAGCTAGTTTTTTTCTACTAGCCTTTCATTTATACTATTATTATGAGACTAGATGATATAGTGCCCATTTACATTCTGTTAACTTTCGCTGATTAGTAAAATGATTGATTGAATGAATGTGATGAGCCCAAGTGGTTTGCTCAGGGACTAGGAATAGTCTCTGGGAACCGATCACGTCTTGAGTCCCCTCTCAGGGCATGACAAACTTGGTATCAGAGCGTGAGTTCAAGTCTCCTAGGGAGTCTATGAAGTCATGTCTAGTAGAGTATCGTTTATGGGTGTCTTTTCGACCATAATTGATAAACGGGAGGCTATAGGACATTAGGAATTTTTTCCTTTTATTCATGTTCTAAATCATGCTATAGAGTTATACTTTATGAAAGTTCTATTCTAATTCGTGTTTTGCATATTAAAGAATTGTGATCATGCCTCCCAAAAGAGTCGTTAGAGGTATAGGACGTCCCACCAGATGGAATGTGAATCCACCTAAGCCTTAAGGACATGAGGTGCCTGTGGAACAAGTTGTCCCTGTTCCACAACCCCCGTAAGATAATGTCTCTAATGCTGAGCTTCGCCAAGCTATCCAACCTCTAGCCCAGGTCGTCACAACAATTACTATAAGACAAGGAGTGGCCTGATAGGATACCCATGACACTTCTAGAGTTCGAGAATTCTTAACGATGAATTTGTCTGAGTTCATAGGGTCTGAATCCACTAAGGATCGTGAGAACTATGTGGAAGAGCTTCAGAAAGTGTTACAAGTGATGCATGTGGCTAATGTTGACAGAGTGGAACTGGCTGCTTATCAACTAAAAGAGGTGGCTAGACTGTGGTATGACTAGCAAAAGAAGGATAAAGGGGAGAATGCCCCCGTGATGACTTGGGCTTTTCTCGAGGAGGCTTTCTTGGGGCATTTCTTCCCAATGGAAAGAAGAGAGGTGAAGGTAAGAGAGTTCTTGAACTTGAGACAGGGCTCTATGACTGTACAGGAGTATGGGATGAAGTTCACATCATTATCCCGCTATGCTCCGGATATGGTTTCTGATATAAGGGAGAGGATAGGGATATACATTGATGGGTTGAATAGAGGGCCAAAGAGAGATGGGAGGGGAGCTATGCTCATGAGTGACATGGATATAGGGAGATTGATGACTTTTGTCCAACAGACGGATGAGGAGAAGCAGTAGTGTAAGGAGGAATTCAGAGGTAAGAAAGCAAAAACATCCTGCCATGAGGTTTGAAAGAAAGGGAATAAGAATCGAGTTCCAACACCATCATCTGCTAGTGTACTTGCACCTAGAGTCAAAAATGATAAGATTTCCCACAATTTTAGAGCCCATGGGTCTTAGTCCCAAGCAAGTGTGACTCAAGGTTCATTGGGTAAGACAACATGTGGCAAGTGTGGTAAGCTGCACTTGGGGAGATGCCATGAGGAGAGTGATGTATACTATAGATGTGGCCAAGCGGGTCACTATTAGAAAGATTGTCCAAAGTAGGCTGACCTGTGTCAATCTTCTCCACCAGCCCCACCAGCTAAGGGAAATCAGAGAGGCACTACGATGAGCACAAGCGGAGCTACAAATTATTTGTATACCATGGGTAGTTAACATGATCAGAAGAACTCCCCAAACGTTATGACAAGTGCGATTCGAGTCTTTTATATTAATTATTATGTGTTGATGGATCCTAGTTCCATATTATCTTTTGTAACTCCTTATATGGCTAATAGATTTGATAGAACCCCTGAGAGTTTTCTCAAACCTTTTGATGTTTCTACTACCGTGGGTGAGTCTATTCGAGCTGAGAGAGTCCATAGAGCTTGTGTAGTTTCCATCTATCATAGGGATACTATCATTGTTTTGGTTAAATTAGAAATGAGTAGTTTTGATTTGATCATTGGCATTGATTGGCTCCAGGCTTATTATGCCTCTGTTGATTGTAGAGCCCGAACCATTACATTTTAATTTCTGAATGAATCGGTTCTAGAATGGAAGGGTGATTCCATAGCACCTAAAGGAAAGTTTATTTCATACCTTAGAGCTAGAAAGATGATTGCTAAAAGGTGTATCTACCATCTTGTGAGAGTCAAATCTGATGATGTTGAGTCCCAAAATCATGAGTCAGTTATGATCGTGAATGAGTTTCCAGACTTGTTTCCTGAGGATCTTCTTGGAGTCCCTATTAATAGGGAGATTGACTTTAGGATTGATGTTCTTCCTAATATACAACCTATCTCGATTCCACCTTATAGGAGGCCCTCCCCCCTGAATTGAAAGGTTTGAAAGAATAGTTAAAAGATTTGTTAGAGAAGGGCCTCATAAGGTCAAATGTTTCTCCTTGGGGTGCTCCTGTCCTATTTGTGCAAAAGAAAGATGGGTCTCTTAGAATTTGTATTGACTATAGGCAGCTGAACATGGTCACCATAAAGAACAAGTATCCTCTCCCAATGATAAATGACTTATTTAACTAACTTCAGGGTGCCTCTTGTTTCTCAAAGATAGACCTCCAATTTGGTTAACATCAATTGAATGTAAGGGAATGTGACATTCCAAAAATAGCCATTGGGACTAGATATGACCATTTTGAGTTCTTGGTCATGTCCTTTAGGTTGATGAATGCACCTGTAGTCTTCATGGATTTGATAAATAGAGTATTCTAACAGTATGTGGATATGTTTGTGATATTGTTCATTGATGATATCTTAGTGTATTCAAAAGATGAAGAAAAACATGCAAATTATCTCAAAATTGTCCAAAATCTTAATTCGAGCTTAAATCTGTGGCTTTCTTAGGCCATATTATCTGTAGTGATGGTAGTCGAGTGGATTTTCAAAAGATTGAAGGTCAAGAACTATCTTAGACTGAACTTTCCAACTGACATAAGTAGTTTCTTGGGGTTAGCGGGCTACTACCGTCAATTTGTTGAGGGATTTTCTTCTTTATCCGCACTATTGACAAAGTTAACTCAGAAAAAGGTCAAGTTTTATTGTTTCGAAGATTGTGAGAAAAGTTTCCAAGAATCAAAGACTATACTAACTACTGCACCAATCCTAACCTTTCCCTATAGGACAAAAGATTTCGTAATTTATTGTGATGCTTCGAGAGTTGGATTGGGACGTGTGTTGATGTAGAGGAGGAAGGTGATCGCCTATGCTTCTTGGCAACTTAAGATTCATGAGAGGAACTATCCAAGCCATGATCTTTAATTGGCAGTGGTGGTGTTTGTGCTTAAAATCTGGCACTACTACTTGTATGGAGTGCATATGGATGTGTTCACTGACCATAAAGCTTGCAGTATATCTTCAGTCAGAAAGAACTTAGCCTGTGATAGAGGAGATAGTTGGAGTTTCTCAAGGATTATGACATGAGAATTCTCTACCATCTAGGTAAAGCTAACATTATTGTTGATGCTTTTATAAGGATGTCAATGGGAAGCACAACCCACATTGAGGAAGGGAAGAATGAGCTAGCTAAGGAAGTGCATCGATTAGCCCAATTGGGAGTTTAACTTAAGGAGAATGATTAAGAAGGAGTAAATGTTCAGAACAGGTCTGCCTTATCTTTGGTGGCATAGGTGAAAGAAAATTAAGACCAAGATCCTGTCCTACACCAATTGAAGGAGGTTGTCTACAAATAGAAAGTAATGGTCTTCTCCAAAAGGGGAGATGGGGTGTTGAGGTGCCAGAGTAGATTGTGCATTCTAGATATTGATGGTATTCGAGATAGGATCATGGCTGAATCTTATAGCACTAGGTATTCTATTCATTCAGGCTCTACCAAAATATACCACGACTTGAGAGAAGTTTATTGGTGGAGTGGAATGAAGCGAGATATTGCTAAATTTGGTATTAGTGCCCAAACTGTCAGCAAGTGAAAGTTGAACACCAAAGGTCGTGTGGATTAGCTTAGAACTTTAAGATTCTATAATGGAAGTGGGAGATGATCAATATGGACTTCATTACTAGTCTGCCAAAGTCTCAAAAGCAATATGGTTTGATATGGGTGATTATGGATAGGATGACTAAATTGGCTTGCTTTTTAGCAGTCAAGACAACTAACACTACAGAGAAGTACGCCAAGATGTATATCCAAGAGATTGTGAGGTTAATGGGTTTCCCTTGTCCATCATCTTGGATAGAAGATCTCAAGATCTCAATTCACCTCCCAATTTTGGAGATTGTTCCAGAAAGGATTGCATACAAAAGTCAATTTGAGCATATCTTTCCATCCCTAGATATATGGCTAAGCACAATGTACAATCCATACGTTAGAAGATATGTTGAAAGCCTGCATCCTTGATTTTAGGGAATATAAGAATGATCACCTACCATTGATTGCTCCTTATGAGTCTTTATGTGGGAGGAGATGTAGATCACCAATTGGGTAGTTCGAGGTTGGAGAAGTGGAGTTGATAGGGCCTGACCTTGTCTATCAAGTAATTGAAAAGATTAAGATCATTAGAAAAAAATCAAAGACTGCGAAAAGTCTCTAAAAATCCTTCGTCGATATGAGGAGGAGAGATTTGGAGTTCGACATGAATGATTGGGTATATTTAAAAGTGTCACCTTTGAAAGTTGTTATGAGATTTGGCAAGAAAAGTAAATTAAGTCCACACTATATTTGGACCCTATCAGATTGTAAAGAGGATTGGGAAGGTCGCCTATGAATTAGAGTTGCCTTCTGAGTTATATAGTATTAATCAAGTTTTCCACCTGTCGATGTTGAAGAAATGCTTGGGAGATCCTAAATTGATAATCCCTATGGAGAGCATCAGAGTGAAGGATAGTTTGAACTTTGAAGAAATCCGAGTCCAAATCCGTGATCGTCAGATTCACAGATTGAAAACCAAAGAGGTAGCCTCAGTCAAAGCCTTGTAGAGGAATCAATTCATTGAGGAGGTCACACGGGAAACTGAGGAAGAGATGAAAGTAACATATTTACACCTATTCATGCCAATGGATGAGAATTTTGAAGGTAAATTTCCATACCTTTGACCAAATTGATTGTCATTTCTTGTTGATCGTCTATTCTTGAGTCTAAGTAGAAATTTTTGATAGATTTGTGGAGCCAAAAGATTGATCGATATATGAAACCATTGAGATGAGTTTTGAGTCTATTTGTGCTTTAGTATCCATCCTTAGTCATGATTTGAGGACAAATTATCCCAAAGGAGAGATGATGTAATGCCCGGTGAAATTTTCAAAATGACCCTAGAATGGAATCGTGCACATAATGTGACTTCCCATGATCGGATGGAAAATTTGAGACCAGATTTGCCATCAGCATGAAAAACTGGGTAGGAATGTGGTCTCGACCCGATTTTATAGCAACTGGATTGAAAATTAATTTTTCAATTCAAAAACCTAGATAGTGAGGGTGCGCATTAGGGCTACTACGCGAGCCTATCATGGACCCCATACTTATATTTTTTTAATTTTTTGACAGGATTGAATTTTTCAAAATTACACAGGTGCACGCCAGGTCAGGGTCGCAGACTATTACCCTAGAATGTTTCACTGAAATTTAAAATTTTAAATCTTTTGAGGGGTGATGTGCTGTTAAAATACAATCATTTGATGCGTAAAACAAGGAATTTTGTAAGTTCTTTATGCGATGTTTTATGGTTTTTATGTATTTTTGTGTTGTTATTGCAAAAAAGTTAGGTTGGCATGATTTTGGAGGAAAAATTGCAGATTTTGCTGAAACACAGGACATACAAGTTTACTTAGGAGTCATAACCCAAGCTAAGAGTTGTATGGTAATCTCATAGCCAAAAGCAGATAGTTAAAATCAGAAATTTGCCAAGTGGAGGTAGCGCTACGAGGCCACTTTATGAGTCATAGGTCTTACTATGACTCATATAGGTGGACTCGTAGCAGGAAACAGAGAGTTGAAACTTGGGATCAAAAACTAAAGACCTAGACTGTGAGAGGAGCATATGAGTTGTAGCACAAGCAACTACTCATACCAGTGGGTCATACTAGTTGAGTCCAAAATGCTAAGAACCTAATTATGACTCGTAGGTCACCCTACGAGTTTTACCTGCAAGACGAACCATATGCCAACTATTTTTTCTGTGTAATTTTTAGAGTAAATTTGTAAACATGATAAATACTTTATATTAGGGTTTTATTCAGGGAGGGGAGATTTCCATATTTTTGAACATCCCCTTTGAATATTCTCTCAAGAATATTTGAAGGTTCTAGCTTAGGTGTTTTATTTTCTTGTGGAAGGCCCAATTTTGGGGAGTGCAAATCTCATATTGTATTAATTCTCAATATATCTAGCTTGTGGTTTGCAACTTGTGGTGTCTTTACTCTTCATTGCTTTGGGTAAAATTCTCAACTAGATCTTGCATTTACATTTTTGTTGATTTTACCTTAGCCATGACTAGCTAAGAATCCACAACTTGGGGTTGTGGGAACCTTGGGTAGTTGACTTGATATGACCTAGGTTTATTGTACTTCTATGATTGGGGTTTTGCATGTATTGTCTATTTCCCTTCATTTTAATTGTTGTTTGGTAGTTTCCAACACCAAACCCCGCCTACTATCATGATCCCGACCAAGATAGTGACGAATAGGAAAAGGAAAGTAGATGACAGGATTCGATTGATGTGTTTTCTTCTAATCAACTAAACCTGACCAAGGGGAGGTTGACTGGGACAATAGGTAATGGTAGTTAGGACACCATGAAAGCTGACCAAGCGCCATGGTGAAATTTGCCATTCACCTTTACAAGAGAGTTGGAAGAACCTAAGTTACCATCCTCCAGGCAAATCTCTAATTATAGTTACGTTGTCTAGGATAATCTAGTTAATGGACCATGGGGAACACAATTCCCAAGTTGTCCATAACATTGAGTGTTTTCTTGTGTTTTAGTATAGTGTTTATTTGTTTTGTTGTTGATTCACAAACCCTGCCCCCCTTATTTAGAGAATTTAGTTATAGATACTTGAAATAATTGATAGTGTGTGTTAGACCCCGTATTTAGAATCGGTAAGTCCTTAATTAGTTCGATTTGGTAAAGTTTGGGACTAAATGTAAATTTTATTCTAAGATTAGTCCTTAAGATTAAATTGTTGTGGGGTCATGTGTGTGGCTATTTCTAATTGGTCCATCTGGGGGACCTGTGCCTATATATATGTGTGAGCTTATATCTTGTACAAGAGAGATTTCTCACACTTAGAAAAATTTGAGAGCAACAAGAGAGAGAGCTCTCGGGTTACTACAGTAACCTGAGAGAAAAATTCTTTTTTTTCGATTTTTTGATTATTTGATGCTTTACGTTTGGTATATTGAGTCTCCTAAGTGGCATGGTTGCGTTAGTTGGTCAAAAAAGTGCTTGGTTCAATAGATGTGAAGATTTGGGTCTAGTAAGGGACTAGAAAGGTATGTAATTTTCTAGCTTCATTTATGTTAATTAAAGATTGTGGGGGTGTTAAAGATGTGTTGAATTGAAGGGTTGGTTGTTAGTTTGAATTGTGAATTTTGAATTTGGGTTTGGAACTGAGGACAAGTTTGCATATGAAGATATATTATTTTATAGTCATCTGTTTATGTTTATTTGTCATGGAAATAGTCCTTGTAGGGTGAAAGAAGTGTTGGAAAACTATAT
>JAOTQJ010000072.1:7960555-7992289 GCA_025642045.1 Solanum sejunctum
AAAAAATTCAAACAATATTATTAAAAATTTTCACACTTTTAATATAATATAAATATAAATATAAATAGATATGGATAAACTAATTAACTCTTACAAAAGGCAAAATAGTCCCTGCAATCTTAAAATTTTAGCGATTAACAGTGAATTTGTTAAAAAAAAAGAAACTATTATAAAGAAAGATAGGAGTATAAAATTATGAAGAAAAGGAGTACCAAATTTGGCAAAAGGACTCAAGTGTTTAACCAGAAAAGATGGAGCCTGATTTGGAAAATGGAACTATTCTGAGTAGCAAAGCCATGGAAGCATGCAATGTAACTGATGCCATTTTTGAAGGGCTCCCCAATCTTAGACAATAGGTCCTTCTCACCTTTTCCTACTTTTCAGGCCTTTTATATTTATGTCATTATTCTTCACACACAATTTTGAGGTTAATAAAAGTGTTCATCAATTTAAAGAAACAAGAAAAATGAATTGAGATATATAAAATCATCCTTGAAATTGATTGGTAAAGAAATGAGAAGGTACCCATCATTCATTTCCATGTGTTCTTCAATCCCCATACTCTTTCATCCAACCCATTTATACCTTTTCTTTCTGAATTTGTCTCAGCTTGCCTTTCTAGGGTTTTGAAATTCAAACATTTATATATGCATGTATAAAGAATCATCTGTTTCTGTTTCTATTCTGGAAAAGGGAAAGTAAAGAGAGGAGTAAAATATGAAGAAAATCTGAGCTGATGTGTGATGTGTTCTCTCTGTTTCTGCTGGTAAAAGTTGTTTCTTTTTGCCAAAATTAACTTTTTTTTTTCAGAGATTGAAACCCCTGATTTTCATTAAGGGAAATACTGACGGCGTTTCATATGTAAAACATATGCATAAAATCTGATAGTGGTTAGAAAGGGAATTTTAGGGTTAAATGTTGGCAGTGTTGGAGGGAAGGAGTAGAAGCTGATGATGGAGCAAGAATTTGATTCAAAGCTTAAGATGGAGAACACATCACCAAATCCCCAGAGATCAAAGAGCTTTGCATTCAGAGCACCTCAGGAAAATTTTACAATCCAAGATTTTGAATTGGGAAAGATCTATGGAGTTGGTTCTTATTCCAAGGTAAGATTTTAATCCTTTTTATGTCTATATTTTGTATTTATGAACAAGTCTACTTTGAGATTCTGCTTCAACTTTTTTGTTTTTCTTTGTGTGGTCATGTTCTCTAGTTTTTATTATCTTGCTTTTTTTTTTTCTGCTCATTATGGTTTAGCCCCCTTGATGAGTGATATGAAGTGGAGTTTTGGAAATGTAGGCCATGAATTGTCTTTCCATTTGTTGTGTCATTATCCTACTTTTCGATATAATGAGTTTTCTTGTTGATTTCAGGTGTCATTCTGATTCCTCTTCCGGATGTCTCTTTTCATTTTCTTGATTTTCTCCGTCATTCACTTTATAGTCAATAGTTAAAACCAGCTAGTACATGTATTTGTAATAAAGTATCTGTCAAATGCACTGCGCAGAAGGGGGGGAAATGAAGATTGTGTTGCAGAAGTAGTCTCTTTTAGACCAAAGAAAATCTTTTTTGTGAGTTATTCTTTGAGATGTGTTTAAGTTTTCAAGCAATTCTTGGTGGCATTAATTAGTGATCGCACTCCTAAAGCAGAGGTCCAGTTCAGGGCTTGTATGTCCCGTTACACAGTTGAGGGTCGTCTTATTAGCCTATATTAGTAACTAGCAAAAATCTTCTTATATGTGGTCTTTCTCCTTTCACCCATCTTACTTTTTCTCTGGGTGAATAAATCATGAATAGTAATTGAAGTTTTGGATGTAAATTGTGTACACTACTAGGTTGTCAGAGCAAAAAAGAAAGACACAGGGAATGTTTATGCCTTGAAGATCATGGACAAAAAGTTCATCACTAAAGAAAATAAGACTGCCTATGTGAAATTAGAAAGAATTGTACTTGACCAGCTGGATCATCATGGTATTGTGCGACTATTTTTCACCTTCCAAGACACCTTTTCACTATGTGAGTTATTTTTACACATTTTCTGAAATGTTAGTACTTTACGTATTCTCTATCAAGGATCTTTTCCAGTCTCTATTCCTGGTATTTCTTGTCTAACATTGATCTTTCTCCTTCTAATTTCATGTTACCCTACTGTGAAGACATGGCACTGGAGTCCTGTGAAGGTGGCGAGCTTTTCGATCAAATTACCAGGGTGAGTAGATAGAAGAAACTTGATGTCTGTGTTCTTCTAGTTCGTTCCATAAGCATCGAAATTCACAACATAAAACAGAAAAACCTTATCACTAGTGAACCCCTTGTGCAGGGGCTGATTTAGGAAGGTGGAAGGGGTGTCATGTGACATTGCTTCATCGGGAAAAAATTGCTAATTAGTTATAAAATTAAGAAACAGAAGGAATTATAACGGATGTATACCACAAGTGACAGTCCTTGAGCAAACAACGTGTGTAGCTTGGTTGGTTTTGTGCCCAAAATTCCATATATTTATATTATTAATGAGATTATTTTGAATACAATTCATAAAAGAAGAAACTCATTGAAAAGAATTATTATATATTTTTTATTTTATTTTTTTTAGGAAGAATGTAATAATATACCAGAATTAAAAGGTGACACCACTTATGAAAAATTCTGCATACGCCACTGCCTTTATGGCATATTCGGATTTTGTAGCATATATTTTCTTCTTGAACTTTGTAATGTCATTGACTTCCTGAATCTGAAATATTCTTTTGTTCCTTTGGGAAAGAACAATCATCTTTCTAAATATTCCTTGTCTAGCTATTTTGATATTATTGGCTGTGAAGGATTTGTCATGTGCTTAGTGTTATTAGTCGCTTTTTTCTTCCCTTTTCCTTTACTTTTTGTCATATCTAGTTTATTCTGCTTATGGATTTTTGAGACGAGGGTTCCCAGGAAAAAACCTCTCTACTTTTATGAGGTAATGGTAAGGTCCGCGTACATTTTACCCTCCCCAGACCCTACTTGTGGGATTTCACTAGGTATCTTGTTGTTGTTGTTGTTATTGGCAGTGAAGGATTTCCCATTTCTGAAGTGTGTGATCAATTCCACAATCCACTACTATTCTCTTTTGCTTGGAAAGCAAGCAAATCGTTTCCTATTAAACTTTTGTTTTGGTTGGCACAGAAAGGTCGTTTGTCTGAGGATGAGGCACGTTTTTATGCAGCTGAAGTGGCAGATTCTCTTGAATATATTCACAGTATGGGATTGATTCATCGAGATATTAAGGTACTTTTACTTTGTGAGTGCTTTATCAGCAAGCTATGCTAGGACAATATTGAAATTTTTATTTATGGCAGCCAGAGAACTTGCTACTCACTGCAGATGGACGTATTAAAATCGCTGACTTTGGCAGTGTAAAGCCCATGCAGGATAGCAGAATAACAGTACTTCCAAATGCAGCATCAGGTATACCTTGCCTGTTGTGAGGTTACTTTGGTGGAAATCAGAATCATACTGGCATAAAATAGTGTATTTTGATGTCATTGCCATTGCTGAATCAGTGGTCTTTCTTTCCTCCAGATGACAAGGCATGTACTTTTGTGGGGACAGCTGCATATGTCCCTCCTGAAGTTTTAAATTCTTCTCCTGCCACTTTTGGGTATGGACCCTGCCCTTGAAAAAAGCCAAGTCTTTTACTTCTTATTTGTATTAAAAATAGGTTGTAAGGTAATCCACATGCAAAGACATATTGAAACTGTATGTGCACTTTTTAATCTTCTGAATCTTAGCTGATTAGTATTAGTTTCTACATACTTCTTTGCCGGTGTTTTTTGAATTACTCATTTTTGAATTAAAACATGATTATTCCTTTTGGACATGTTCTACCAGAAATGATCTATGGGCACTTGGTTGCACTTTGTATCAAATGCTTTCAGGAACTTCTCCTTTTAAAGATGCGAGTGAATGGCTCATTTTTCAAAGGATCATTGCCAGAGATTTCAGGTTCCCGAATTATTTTTCAAATGAAGCCAGAGATCTCATTGATCAGTTGCTTGTAAGCTATAATTACTCTTTAATCTTTACTTACATTTTGTTGTGATTCCTTTTTTTTTACTTTTCCCCATTCTTCATTCTGTCTTTCTTTTCAGCTATGCATAGCAGTTTCTTTTATTAGTTGATTAATACATTGATGAGCTCAGGCAAATGTTTTTGACTAGTGCACTATGCTGATTCGCTAAACCCTTTCTATTCCACGAGCATAACACCAGCAATATACACCATGTGGCCTTATCTAATGAAGGATGACTTTTGCATCTGGATTGACATAGGTTTCTCTGTGTAATTGGATTGTATGAGCTTGCAATCCCTAAGCCAGCCAAAACTTTGGCTTGGTTTACATGTTTAGGTCTTTTTTTGGGGTGCCCCTAAAACTTAAAGCCAGGATAAGACCTTAGATAGAAATATATTTGTTTGTCTTTTTGGCTTTATGAAACATCCAATGCATGCATCTTCTGCTATTTTGGGTCATGGACTATAGTTTTCTTGTTTGCAGGACTACATACCTTCTCTTTTTATGGAAGGTAGAGAAAATAGTGTCCATGGCATGGATGTGCCTTATCTTAAATAATGTAGAACACAATTGATAAACATCTTCAGCATTCTGCATTCCAATAGAATGTAGTCTTAAAAGTGTATCTTATTCCAAGTAAAAGAAGCACATAAATGTGCCTATGTTTATATTTACAAAAATACACATGTTATAGATTTGTACATATCGGAAAATTTCTTTTGCCAACTAACTTTCATCAACGACTCAGCATATTGATCCTAGTCGAAGACCAGGTGCTGGACCTGATGGTTATGCTTCACTGAAAAACCATCCTTTCTTTAGCGGGGTTGATTGGGATAATTTAAGGTTACAAACTCCTCCACGCCTTGCTGTAGAGCCAAAAGTATGGCAATTTTATGTTTACCCTTGAAGCCTTATCTCAATTTTCTTAAAGGGTTGATTATTTATAGAAGTATTAAATGGATATCTCAAATCTTCAGGGGCACTCTACTCGTAGCAGTGGTGAAGATCAAGATTCTTCATGGAATCCCTTGAATATTGGGGATGGTTCAGCTAGAACCAATGATGTAAATGGTGGTACAACACCTTCTTCTGAAGCTGGTAGCATTACCAGGCTTGCTTCAATCGATTCATTTGATTCAAAATGGTAGGTTTAACACCTGTGGGATATTTTAGCTGTTAACTCTTGGTTTGACTTTTCACAATGGTTAGCCTTGTTTTAAATGGTCCTGCTGTTGCTTGTTGTGGGAGCTCCACGTGTTGTGTAGCGGAAAGAGGTCTAGTCAATCTGTTCGAAAAATATAAGTTTTAGCCTTCAAGGAAAAAGATGGTAGCTTTATTTTCTTCAAATTGCTAGTATCCTCTGTACTTTGGTATTTGTGTTTCAACATGTAAAAAGTGTCATGTCCTATTTGTGTGCCAGTTTCTTGCCTTACCTCTTCAACTTCTGATGCGCTTTATGTTTCGTAATTGGGAAAAGGGAAGCAGTCTTTGCTTTATTAGTTCATTAGGATCAACTTGTAGTGCAAACTAGTGGCATTGAGTGTCTTACATTAAGTTTACTGTAGAAGCTTATTCCTACTCTATACCCTATGTTGTTATGCTTCAACTACTCTTTGGGACTTGTTAAGCGGGACACGGCAACCCTCACTTGCATGCTTTATTACGGGCAGTCTCGTGCACATGGATTGCTTTAGGCCGACTCCTCTGTTTTGTTATTTTCTTCCAACACTTTACCTCTCTCATTCCTTGTCTATCGGTAATGCATGTCAATGTGATGTATCAACAGGAAGCAGTTTTTGGAGCCTGGTGAATCCGTTCTTATGATCTCCAATGTGAAAAAGATACAGAAGCTTACAAGCAAGAAAGTTCAGCTTATCCTAACAAATAAGCCAAAGTTGATCTACGTAGACCCCTCAAAGTTGGTGGTCAAAGGGAATATTATATGGTCCAACAATTCTAACGATCTTAATATTCAAGTCATAAGCCCTTCACAGTTCAAGGTTTTCACAGTTAAGTCCCGTTGCTTTCTCAGCAAACCTGCCTTTTTTGTATTTTTAAGAGCAGCAGTCATTCTTATTTGTTTTAATGGTTGCTTTTGTTATCATTTTCCTAGTTATGGGAGTTTTAACTCAATCTTTTATGTTCATGTACAGCCAAAGAAAGTTATGTCTTTCGAGGATGCTAAGCAACGAGCAATGCAGTGGAAAAAGGCAATTGAAGCTCTCCAGAATCGGTGATATTTATTTATCTGCATTTCGGCTATACTCTTTTTGGGGAAAAGAAATGAAATTGTAGAGGCTACAGGGGATCTAAGACTGTTGGATTCTCCTACAAGAATACCTTATCAATGCAACTCAATTTACAGGTCTAGAACCTAGTAGATAATTTTCACCAGAGTGTTTTTCCTCCTTTCTTTTGGATGAAGTGCACATCCACACTTGTATAGTAATATCTTGTAAAGGCAGAAATTGAAAGAAGTTAGTGAATTCTCAGCTGTTTCAAAACCACTCACAATAAACCTAAACTTTTTCTGAAACCAAACAATTTTTTGTTTCCTAGAGGAAAGTTTGATTCTGAAACAAAAATTGCTGTTTTCCAGAATCAAAACAGCCCTCTTTCTTTTAAATCATTTTTTTGTGGGGCTATTCAACTTCTTGAAACTAAGAATTTCAAATCAAGTTAAAACTCGCACCTTATTATACAAATACCAAACCTAAATGCTTGTTTTAAAATCTTTCTTGGATGGAGTGGGGGTTAAAAGAGAGTGATAGAGAGTGTATGCAGGTTAACTAGAAAGATAATTTCTAACTGCAAAATAGTTATGATTGTGTTTATAACTTCCTTGGGCTAGGGGTGTTCATGGATGGTTGATGGTTATTCATCAAAATCAAAATTCAATTATTTTAAATTAATTAATTTTTAAATTATTTAAATCAAATATAATATAATATAATATACACTTATTAGTTTGGTTATTATTGATTTCAATTTAGTTTGATTTGTTTTGATTCGATTATTATGTTATCAATTATGCATGGAAAAAAAATAAAGATAATTCAGTAAAAAAAAAGGAAAGACAATAATTGAAAAGAAAAAATAGTTAGAATAGACAATAATTCAAAAAAAAAAAATAGTTAGAATGACTAGCATAAAATATACTATAAATTACACAAATATAGAACGTTTAGAAACTTAATTGCTATTAATTCCAATCATTTTAAAAAATTACTAATATCCCGTAATTTTAGTCTCTCTCGTACCACTTCATACAAAGACTATTAATACCCATCATTACCTACCTGACTCCTCCTTTTTAGGCGTCATATCTATTCATTCCTTAATTAATGCCAATGTCAAATTACACATTAACTTCTATTAAAAGTAAAAATTTGAACTACTCCCATTTTCCATTTAGATCGACTTCTCTGTGTCCTTTATCACTAAGATTCTCCATATCCATGGAGTCAAACCCATTTCCTTCAAGTTAATATTTAATAAAAAATAATAATTAGATCGTGTAAATAAATATTATAAATAAATAAGTTATAATGAAGATAATCATAATTTTAAAGTATTAAATTATACTAAAATAAGTCATAATGAAAATATAATAATTTTAAAGTATTAATTCATGCTAAAATAAGTGTAATAAGACTTATTAATTACATGAGCAAACATTAAAGAAAAAATAAAATTAGTTTATATATTTTAATTATCTAACCCAATGTAAAACTAAAGATAAATATTCATTATTATTGTCATTCTTAGTGTTGAATTTTTTTTTGTGCACGTATTAGAATTGATTTGAACTTTGATTTGAGCTTTAGAGTTACTAATATGAAAAAGTTACCTAGATATATCATATTTAAAAATTATTTATCATTTATAGTCATATAAACTAATCTTAATACATGTATAATTCACTTTAAATATATAATTTAGATTTTGAATCAAAATAAGTCTAATACATTTTAAGACATTTACAATACCATCTATATTGCATTTAAATTCATTTTTATACAAAGTATAACACATGATACATCTATGTAATATGCATAATTCGTTTTTAATATATAATGTAATTTTTTTTACCCGAATAAGTGTAATATATTTATAATATATATAAGGAGAGAGAGAGAGATATTACATATATAGTTCACTTTTAATGCATAATATAGTTACTACAAATGATGAATATTTTTTAAATATGGTATACCTATATAATAAATTAAAAAATATATTTTAAAATAATAAATATTTTATAAAAAAAACTCAAAAAGGTAATTCTCAGCGATGGTATACCAATAACATTCAGTTCCCTTGATCCAGATTACCTCCAAAAATGATATGCATCACTCATATAGAAGTACAGAATGAAAAAACATAAAGACGGATATGTGAGTGACAATGATGACTCACCCAAGCCAAGAAGTGGATTTGCACAATCAGATGTTCAAGATTTCGTTGATCTAGGATAGTTTGATTTTCAAGTAGTTTACTGGAGTTTTTGCTTTGTTTTTTTTTTCATCAAACAATTATGATGAAAACAATAGATGCTACTCTTATTTATTTATTTTTGGCAATGAAATCTCTTTTTCATGTTTAATCTTTTTTTTGAATTTCTTACTGTTATTTTTTCACTGTTTGTTTATATAAAATGCAAAGTTGATACAAGTTACAACAACACTGATACAAATAATAATCTCAATAACATTTTAAGATAAATAACACAATTGTGAATATTTTTCACACAAATACTAATACTTATTATTCTATCCCATACTATAGAAATTAGACAATATAAACCAAATTTTTAAAAAAGAAAAAATTAACATTCATGATTCATTATATTATTATAATACTTACTGAACCTAAATAATTAAATATAGTTATCAATATTATTTCACACAATGAGACGTGGAAAACACTACAGTGTTCATTCAGATTGTCAAACTCATTTTGATACAAGCAATGCATATGACATTTTAAAACATTTTCCACCAAAATAAATAATTCAAATTAGAACATAGCACTGTTTTGAGGATAACAATATTTGACATACGTATCAGTAAATAACAATTTCAACAAAAAACATAGCACAATGTTGATAAAACCACTATTAATACACATAGTAGTGATACAGTGGTAAGTGTTTGAACCAAATATTTATGCATGGAACACTAATAAGCACAACCTTATAAGTTTTGATTTAACATATGAATCTTTATTTCCAAATCAACAATAATGTTAAAATAAAAATAAAAAACATGAATTCAAACAAATCTGTCTCATTTTCCTTAGGATTATAAATTATATGTTCTTCTACTGTGTCCTTCATTGCTACATCATCCACAACTGTTTGCACTAACCTTTGACTTTTCACTCGCATTCTTTTTTCTCCCTTTTCTTGGCCTCCTGAGCATTCTTTTGTATTTTGATGGCAAGTCAATTTCCCTTAGTACATCTTTTGATGCAGTCCAATCTTCTTTATCTGGCATTGAAACTTTTGCAACTTCATAGATGTTTGCTAATGCTTCCGGCTTGTAGTAATCAGAGTAATATGGATACATATTGATAACATTTTTAATCTTCAATAAAGCAATCGCGTGAGAACAAGAAATTTCGTTAATTTAAAATCTCCCACAACTATATATTTTTCTCTCTAGACAAACAATATATTTTCTGCCTGAATTGTAAACAGAAAATATATATTCTGAAGAAGGAATTATCTGCCAAATTAAAAAGTACATTAACTACCATAAATCACAACAAATGCTTCAAAATATATCATCCATAGCTATTATAAATAAACAAACATAAGCTATTTTTGTAAATACTTGATTCAACAAATTATACGTACCTTCATCCTCGCACATTTTATGGTATTTTTAACAAGAATATTTTCAAACTTTCTATCCAATGAATCCTTAGTGTATGATGCCTTTTCTCTATTTTTGCAATTTCATGTACCAAATAGTAACTTAGCTTTCTCCAAAAGATCTAGTATAGGTAACCACCTTGCCTCCACAAGACAACCATTTATACATTCTGCTATGTTCGAAGTCATCGTCCTTCTCCTATTTACTGTTGCATGTACTCGTGATCATTTTTCATACCTAATATTTTTAAGGTACTCTTTCACCCTGTGATCGATTTTGTTCACTTTCACCATAATCTTATTAAATCTTTCTTTCTGTAACACTATATCTTTGTTCTTCCTAAAATTTGTGCAAACATTTTTCCAAACATACTAGATGCATGCATAATTTGGCATATTTGAAAAAATATTACTTACACTCTTGATTATGCTTTTGGTTTGATCTGATACAACACACATCTTGTCTCGAACTCCAAAGCATTTCTGAACTGCTCAAAATATCATATCCATGATGCATCATTTTTCATGTCTAGAACACCATATGCTAGCGGCGATATACAACCTTCATTTTGGATTTCAAATAAATATATAATCGGTTAGCTGTATGCTACAGTAATGATACATGTTTTATTTAGAAATTAAGTACACAATAAAGTAAAAAATTATAATACCTGCACCGTCGAGCGTGCTTGCCGATAAAAATGTCCCCTTGTCAGTATCATTTAGATGAGCACCATCGAGAACCACTACTGGTCTACAAAATTGAAACCCTTTCATCAATGGCCTTAATGCTACAAAAAGGTACATGAGCTCATTTTCAATAGTTTTTTTCATTATTATATAAGAATTAGGATAGATAGTTTTCAGCATGTGTATATATATAGGCATCTATCTATTTTCGTTGGTAGGTTTACCCTCAACATCTCTAATGTTCGTTCCTTTGCAAGTCACACTTTTTGATATGAAATATCCACCCTATAGGCAACTCTCACATCCTCGACAATATCATTTGGAGTGTGACTTCTCTTATGATTAATTAACTTAGGTGCAGTGACACCACTAATAAACAATAACATTGCTTCCACATTGTTCATCATTCTTTCTCTCATTGGACATGTGTGTGCGTCATTGAAGTATTTTATTTTGAACATACCTGTGTTCTTCCTGCATGAAGTATTCATACTCCAAGCTCAGTCATCCGTAAAATAGTCCAGCACATAGCTATATGATACATAAATCATTATACATACAAAAAAAATTTTCAATCGTAATCTACATAATATTCACTACTGATACAAACTCAAATAATTGATACATCACACGAATATCACTGATACATGTATTACAAACACATACACATAAGAAACCGACACTACTTATTTTTAAATTATGACTGATATATGCACAACTAAATAACAAGTACACAATGATACAAAAAAATTGTTGTACGCACGAAACAGTGACACAAGAATACTTTGATATAAATAAAATCCAAAATAACTGACTTTAAATAACAATATCACTGATACATATTTTGCTGCAAAGACATACCTGCAAGAATCAGACATTAGCAATGCATAAACCACGATTGATACATACATAACTAAATAACAAATCAACAATGATACAAAACAACTTGATACATGCATGAAGCAGTGATACAAATAGATTGATACAAACAAAATCAAAAAACTATAAAATCACACATGCACAACTAAATAACAAATCAACATAACAGTAATATTTCTGCAACTACACGCCATGAATGATTCAAATGCAAACAAACCTATCAGAATGCTGATACACACAATTTTTTTTTTAAAAAAATAATAATTAAACTTAAATATTGATACCATTCTTATTGATACAATGAAAACCTTACTCATCTTCAGAATCTTTGGGATTGTGTATGAATAGCAAGTAAGGGATAATACCTTTTAGTATTAGATATTTTCAAATTGAAGCCCTTGTTGATTTTATATTTCCCCATCAGAGCAACTAACGTAGCTTTATTATTGAATATTTATTTTTTGTTAATCTCTACATTAGTTGAAAAAATGCCCACATTTGATACATACAACTCACAACAAGAACCAACAAAATCTATTTCAACCAACCAATAATATCAACTTCGTTCTGTTGAATTTCAACATTATTAATCGACCCATTAACTGTATCAACATCCTTTAACTTTTCATCGGTTAAATCAATAGTATCAATACACAGTGGATACATATCAGAACCAAGTCTCTTTTTCTTCACTTCGACATAAAGCTTTACACCCATGTCATTATGATTGGTTATTGGTGATGCATTGCCTTTTACGATATATCGGAGCAATAACCTTTGTCTCTGTTCATCCAACCCCAACTCAGTGGCAATGGAGGCATTAAGATTAACAAACGACTATTATCTCCAATTACAATTTCATCACTCTTGCACCTTACGTACTGGATATTGTTTTTCCAAATTTCTGAATTTCGTAGCAAGATTAATACATTCATATTGATTGAATTTGTAAAAAAATACACACATCATTTGTTTTGAAACTTTTTCGCCTGGATCTTCTATTTAGTAACTTTTTGAATTTAGAAAAATCTTGTCTGTTACGCATATTCAGCTAATTATTTGAAAATTGGAAACGTTTAAGCATGATTCATGGAATTAATTTTAAGTTAACATAATAACTCCATGTTTAGCACAATCAAATTATTTTTTACAAAATATTACGCTTGAATCACCCGAAATTTCACGTATCGACGCGTCACAAAAAAAAAGGAGATTTTTAGTAATTTTGGAAAGAGTCAAAATTACATGAAAATCTCACTATAAAGTATGAGATTTCTATAATTATACTAAAATATACCAACTTTGGCCTAGACAAGGAATATACAATGACATTTTCAAACCCTACAAAGACTTGTCATAGGCATATATTCATATACATGAAATCAACCAGATAAATACCTCTCATCTTGAACTTTTTTGCTTTCATAATAAAATATATATATATTGTTGGTTCAATTAAGATATTTTATTGAAATAAAACTAAAATCAAATAAAATATTACTGATTTTTTTAAAATGTAAATCAAATCAAAACAGACTCAAATAAAATTAATTTATTTAATCAATGTGGTTCAATTTTTTTTTGGTTTTGATCAACTTTTATCCAAAACTATCACCCCTCGAGTTCACACCCTAGGCGTGGCCGGCACAGAACCATTTCTAGTTCCAAGCGAACCACTTGGCCTGATTACTATACTCAGTGGAAGACTTAAATGATAAATGGAATGCTTAAATATAATAAACTAATGATACTGCAAAAGAATCTGAAGAGTGGAAATATCTCATCAATTACTGAAAAAATAAGATTGGAAACTCTTGTCATACAGTCTATGGAATCTCTAACTAGAATAGTCTGAAACATCTATCATGATAGGCCCATGATAATCACAATTGAAAAAAATACTAAAAAAAAAAATATAGATAACGACTCCAAAGCCTCTGACTGAGAAGAGGCCTCACCAATAGCTAGATGGATAGTTGGTCATCAATGGAGTGTTTGCTGAGGAACTCTGTCACCTGCGTCTGCATCATAAAATGATGTAGGTCCAAAGGACATTAGTACGTAGAATGTACGGTATGTAAAATAGCCAAAACAAGAACTCAGGATAAGTTACTACACTCAAAGTAACTAAAGCATGTATCAAAATAGTTAGCATAAGCAATAATTAAAGTGCATGTTGAACGTAAAAGCATATGCTACAACTTTGTATCTAGAAACTAGTTTACTTTAGCTTAGGGAGTTTTTCTAACTGACAACCATCACTATGGGCTTCGTGATCATACAACGTCTTGCCTACACTGCCAGAGCCATCCAATGCTTTGCCAGAGTAAGGGATGAAAACTAGAGGAGTGGATCCATCGCAAAACTAGGCCATCTCAGTGGTAAGTGAGGAGTTCAAGTTGTTATTACTCTTACTCATATCAGTGCTCGATACTACTCCCAAAATACTTTTATAATGCTCATATCTCAAGGAGTAAGAGTTCTCAAAATGCCTTCTTAATCTTTTAGGACTTAGCCCTACTTTAGCTTTTCTTAATTTTTCTCAACTCATCTCTTCTCTTTGTCTGAATTTGTATCAATGCAAAGTGTCTCAAATCATAACTTTATTCTCAACTATCTTGTAAATATTGAAGCTTTAAGTACTCCTTAAACATAACTCAAATCTGTGAATATACTAGCTGGCTTTTCATGAAATATATATAGGGTTGTCATAATTACAACAATACCTATAAATCTTGTCTCAATAGCTTAATTTAGTACTAAAATCAATAAAGATCATGATTTTGATCAAGAAAAATGCAGATAGAAGTACTTTGATGAAATCAACCGGTAATGGAGAAAAACTGATCTCAACTCATAAGCTTGACCTTGGGTAGAATCTTGTAGGTAAAGATACTAAAATATATGTAGTATAACTTTTGGAGGACCTTATATACCTAGGGAATTAGTTTCTGGGAAGAATTGAAGTAGGCTCTTGAAAGCCCTAGCTTTTGCCACTTTGAAACTATGTTCTGAGTTCTTGGAGTGTTTGAATGTTAATGATATGAGGAATTTCATTTTAGGGGTTTAATTAGGTAAAAACTGGCAAGTTTAGGCTTAAAAGGGTGAGAAAAGATGAAAATGTCCCTCTTTAAAATCACTGGTCGGGTCACCTATGAGACCCTCTATGGGTCGTAGGGAACCTTTTATAAACTTTTGGATAAATTTTAAGGTCTCTGGATCACTTTACGAGCCCTATTCTACAACCTATAAAGTATTTTAGGACCCGTATAATGGTTTGTAAAATCTATGGTTGAGTATGTGAAGTTTTAAGACTTTTTTCACGATTTAGCAGATGGGTCATACTTTGATTTACGACCCATAAAGAGGTTTTGGAGAAGTGCCTCTACTTAGGCAGTCTTCAGTAAAACAACCATAACTTTTGACTTAAAACACTAAATGAGGTTAAACTAATTGCATCGATAAGCTAATTCAAATAGCTTTCATTTGGTATATCATTGCACATCTAATTCCTTTTGTGCTAAGAGTTATGATCAATTAAAGTTGACCCTTGTATAATCTAAGGTTAGAAAGTCAATTTAGAGGAAGATTTTGAACTTGACTAAGTACTAGAGGTTTCTTATGACCTTGATACACTTCCCACACATAAATGTGAAGCTTAAAATATAGGTATATATGAGGATAAAGTTACGAGGCGTCACAATATCTCCCCCTTGGGATCGTTCGTCCTTGAATAAAGGTGAAACTAGAGAATATACGCATGTTTGCTACTCATGAAATAGTTTATCAATAAGAAGCTATCTAGATGTATTACTACTTATATTTATTGATGCATCTCAACTCAATGGTAGTAATAAGGAATATTACCTTCATGCCTGTCATTAGAAGGCACGAATAGGCGAGGATATCTAGCGTTCCTCCATAATACTTTAATAGAAGTAATCTCATTGGTCCTTAATTTATGAACTTACTGATCTAGTATCCGAACTAAGATCTCTTCATATGTCAAGTTGTCTTTGACTCCAATACTCTTAATAGGCACAACTAGAGCGGGATCTCCCAAACACTGCTTAAGCATAGAAATGTGGAGTACTGGATGAAATAATAGCTAACTCTAGTGGCAATTACAATACATATGCGACATTTCCAATCCTTCTAATAATATGGTATGGGCAAATATATCAAAATTTGAGCTTTCTCTTTTTCTCGAATCTCATAACTCCTTCCATCAGTGAACCCATTAGGTACACCCTCAATCACCTACCTCAAATTTCAAATTTCTCCTTCTAAGATTAGTATAGGACTTCTATTTGCTTTGGGCTGTCTTTAGTATTTCTTGAATAACTTTCACCTTTTACATAGCCTGATGAACTAAATCAGATCATATCAATCCTACCTCTCCAACTTCGAACCACCCAATAGGCGACCTGCACCTCCTCCATAAAGGGCCTCATATGGTGTCATTTGTATGCTAGCTTGGAAATTGTTATTTTAGGAGAATTCAATCAAGGATAAGTGATCATCCCAGTTACCTTTAAAGTCTAGAACATATGCCATCAATATATCCTCAAGAGTCTGTACGGTTCGCTCCACTTGCCCATCTATCTGAGGATGGAAGGCGGTATTAGGATTCATCTTTGTACCAAGCCTTTTCTGAAAGGACTTCCAAAATTATGTTGTGAACTAAGCTCCTCTATAAAAAATAATAGATATGGGAAACCCATGCAATCTAACAATCTCCTTAATGTAAAGTCTGGCATAGTCCTCAGTTGTGTCAGTCAGTAAAGTCTGGCATAGTCCTCAGTTTTGTCAGTCATCTTGACATGTAGGAAGTGAGTTGACTTGGTCATTCAGTCTACTATGACCTATATCGAATCATGCTGTCTACGAGATTGAGGTAAGCTTGTTATGAAGTCCATATTAATCATCTTCCACTTTCACTATGGAATTTCAATCTTCTGGGCCATATGACAAGGTCTTTGTTGCTCCACCTTAACTTGTTGGCAATTCGGGCATCTGAACACAAACTTTGCAATGTGCTTCTTCATGCTACCCCATCAATAAACCTCTCATAGATCTCTATACATTTTTGTTGTACCTGGGTGAATAGAGTATCTAGCGTTATGAGCCTCCACTACAATCCTTTCTCTAAGGCCATCAACACCTGGTGTACGTAATCTACCTTGGTATCTCAGGACTCCATCTCCCCCTTTTCAAAACACTAATACTTTTTGCTTCTGAAAATCTTCTTTCAACTAAAGGAGGATAGGATCTCAATCTTACTTTTCTTTTACCTCCAACACTAAGGATAACTCTATCCCATTTTTGACAATCGCACCACCTTCGTTAGAATCTTCAATCTGTACTCCCAAGCGTGCAAGTCTATGTACTTCATTAGCTAATTATTTCTTTCTATCCTAAATGTGTGCAGTGCTCCCCATGGTCAACCTGGTAAAAGCATCAACAACTACATTAGCTTTACCTGGGGATAGAGGATGCTCATGTCATAGTATTTCAATAACTCCAACTATCTTCTCTACCTTAAGTTCAGCTCGTTTTGGCTGAATACATACTGCAACCTCTTGTGGTCCGTAAATACATACATATGCCCACTGTAAATATAGTATCTCCAAATCTTTAAAGCAAACACCACAACAGTGAGCTCTAGATCATGAATTGGGTAGTTCTTCTCATATGTCTTAAACTGTTTGGAGGCATGTGCTATCACTTTGCTTCTTTGCATCAATACGCATCCCAACCCAACTCAAGAAGCATCACAATATACAACAAAGCCATCAGCTCCCTAGAGTAGGGATAAGACCCGAGCTGTAGTTAGCCTAGTTTTCAACTCTTGGAAACTTTTCACACAAGCTTCAGACTATACGAATTTAAACTTCTTTTGAGTTAGCTTTGTCAAGGGACCTGAGATAGAAGAGAACCCCTCTATAAAACGCCTGTAGTAACTTGCCAAATCTAAGAAACTCCTTATCTATGTTGGAGTTATGGGCTTTGACTAGTTTTTTACTGCCTCAATCTTTTGGGAATAAACTTAAATGCCTTCACCAGAAGCAATATGACCCAAGAATGCCACAGAAGCTAACCAAAACTCACATTTGGAAAATTTAGCATATAATTGTTAGTCTTTAAGGGTTTGGAGGATAATTCTTAGGTGGTTGGCATGTTCCTCCTTGTTATGAGAGTAGATCAGGATGTCATCTATGAACATAATAATGAACATATCTATGTACTACCTCAACACCTTATTCTTAAGATCTATGAAAGCCACTGGTGCATTTGTCAGTGCAAATGACATGACCAAGAACTAATAATCACCATAGTGGGTTCTGAAAGCTATCTTAGAGATGTCACTTTCTCTAACTTTAAGCTGATGGTACCCAGATCTGAGGTCTATTTTGGAGAAACAAGTAGCACCCTGGAGTTGGTTAAATAGGTCATCAATTCTAGGAAGAGGATACTTTTTCTTTATGGTAACCTTATTGAACTGATGGTAATCTATGCACATTCTAAGATATCCATCTTTTTTACGCACGAAGATAACTAGAGCACCCCAAGGTGAGATGCTTGGTCTAATGAAATCCTTATCTAGGAGGTCTTTTAGCTATGTTTTCAACTCTTTTAAATCTAAAGGACCCATGCGGTACGAAGAAATAGATATAGGATGAGTATTTGGGAGTGTATCTATCCTAAAGTCTATCTTCCTTCAAGAGGGACTCCAAGTAGATCATCAAGAAAGACTTCTGGGAACTCATTCATGATTGAAATAGATTGGAGAGATAGTGTCTTCACACTAGAATCTTTAACTCTAACTAGATGGTATATATAGCCTTTGTAAATAAACTTTCTGGCTTTGAGATATGAGACAAACTAACCCTTAGGAAAAATTGAGCTACCCTTCCACTCTTCGACTGGCTCATTAGGAAACTAGAACTTGACCACTCTGGTTTTGCAGTCTATGGAGGCAAAACAAGTATGAAGCCAATCTATGCCTAGGATGACACCAAAATCTACCATGTCTAACTTAACTATTCAGCTAAGATATCTTTATGGTAATCTGACACTGGACAACCCCTATAGATTCTTTGGGCTAGAGTAGATTCTCCAACAGGAGTGGAAACACTAAAAGGCTTAAGAGGACATTCTGGACTTATCCAAAACTTCGTGGCTACATAGGCAGTCACAAAAGAAAATGTGGCACCTCGGTCTAATAATGCATAGACATCATAAGTAAAAACTTTGAGCATACTAGTAACCACATCTAGTGATTTCGCCTGCTCCTGTATATTGGCCATGGCATATAGACGGTTTATACCCCCACCCGCTCCTGATGTAGCACCCTTCTAAACTGGCTTACCCTGTGGTGCTGAAGAGACTTATTGTAATCTATTATCCCTTGTGTTCTATCTCCCCATAGGATAATCCTTCAAAAAGTGCCCCACTTGACCATATCTAAACCAACTATTTGTGCCCACAAGGCACTCTCCTAGATGAGACCTGCCACACTTACAACAAATTGGATATGAGTCGATCCTTGAGCTACACTCCCCTCTGACTGGCTGCCTTGAAATCTGCAGTTCTATGATCCCTGCTCATTCTTGACCCTAGGTGCAGGTACACTAGCAGACGAAGGTGCTAGTTCAGATGCCATAGGATGAAAAAATGAGTGATTAGCATCTAGCCCTTCTCTTACTTGTCTCCTATCCTGATATCTTGGTCCTTTTGTTTCTGAACTCCTCCCTATCCTATATTTTCTCCTCTTCCACTTGTTGCACATAAGTCATTAAGCAAGCTATGTCCATATCCCTAATTAGCATAGTATTTTCACCCTTTGTATTAGTCATCTGACAGAGCCTTGACATAAATAGATCCATCCTAGTATGCGAGAAAACTAAGTGAATTTAAGGTTGTACTCCCGTACACTCATAGCTTCCTACTTCAGATTCAAAATCCCCCTCCCCTTAGCTTGCCTCTCTAGGAAAGTATAGTCCTAGAAAGGCCTTCTCAAAAACTGCCTAACTCAAAGCTTACACCCCTTCTTCTCTACCTCCCTTCCACAGATCAAACTAGAGTTTAGCTACTCCCTTGAGTTGGTAGGCATGAAACTCAACCCGCTCAGCATCACCCTTGTGTATAACCTGAAATACTTTATGGATCTTGATGTGCTACCAAAATATAATATTTTTGATACTTAAAACTTAGGATTTTGTGTGTTTCAATGCGAATTTAGTTGTTTTCATGTGTTTTTTATGTTTAGATTTGCAGAATTATAGATTACCCATGATTTGGGAAAAAATTATAGATGTTACTGGTTTTTGCTGTTGTATGAGACCCTATACAAGTTGTAGAGTATTCTACGAGTAGTAAAGGTATTTCATCAGGAATTTAGTAAGGGGATATTTGCTAAAGTTGAAGCCTATGAACATGATAGATGATTCGTGGAGCAATTTATGAGTCGTAGACTACCTTTCATGCCCTGAGGATATGAGAAGTAGACTTGTAAGAAATTCATCAGATGAAACCCCCTATACTGGTCGTAAACCACTTTACGAATTGTGAAGGGGTGTCATAGAAGAGAAGTTTAAAATTCCAGTAGCTAAATTACGAGACACCAACTACAAGCCGTAGAAAACACTACGAGTAATAGAGTGCTTTTATAGAGTTTGCCGACTAGTTTTTCTAATTTATTTAGGACTTATTTTTTATTATTATAAATAGTTTTTAGGTTATTTTTCAAAAGTTCTGGTCAGTTCACAATTTTTAGTAGTTTCAATTTTTGTACTAAGAAAACTCAATATTCTTAGAGAGAAAAATTATGAGAGAGTCTTTGAAACGCTTGTGCTTTAATTCAATTTTCAAGCTTATGATTTTCATTGACTTTGGATTTGCTTGTTCTTAATTTAATTGTGTAGGTGTTTAATTATGTCTTCTCAATTCATAATCTCTTCATCTACAGAAAGCATGAGTAACTAAATCCACTACTAGGGTTATGGGAACCATGAATAACTAATAAAGTAAAATCAGATAATTCACAATTCTTAGAAGGTGTATATGCATGCATTAATTAACTCTCTTCATTTTGGATGTTTTCTGATGGTGGCCAACATTAGAACCTGCCAGTGTTACTGATTGGACCAAGGTAGTAATGAATAGGAAAAGAGATTAATTAACAGGTTTTGATTGATGTGTTCTAGTCTAATCAACCTAGGCCAAGGGGAAGTTGTACTAGGACTTATAAGAAATTGTTAGTAATGCACACTATCAAGATGGCCAAGTAGCATAATGAAATTCGCTTCTCACCTTTGTCCAAAGGGCTTGGTGAACTTAAATTATTATCCTACATGCTATACATCAGACAAGAATTAGGTTATCTGGTGATACTGAGTTGGAGAATCATGGGGAACACAACACCCTAGTTGCTCTCCCTATTAATGATTTTTCTTTCATGATAGTTAGTTTATTTTTCTCATTGATTATTGCAATACCATTTTTTGGGGAATTGGGTCAGTTAACTACTCGGATTGCATATTGGTGAATTTGACTTGAGTCTACGTATTCCCTGTGGGTTCAACTCTAACCTTGGTTAGGTTCTATTTCTTGATATCTAAAAAGAAGGTGTAACTTGTGAGACATCAAGATTTTGGCACCGTTGCTGGGGAATATGTCTAGACTTAGTAAATTCATTAGTAATTCAAGTGTTGATCCTTAGTTCCCTTTATTTTACTTTTGTTTTTGTTTTTCTTCTTTGCAGTCTGTACGAGTAGTGTATGCGCAACACTAGGAGTCAAGGCATGACCTTACCTCCATTTGATCCTAAGATCCACAGAATTACAAGAAGAATGTCCACGAGCCAAGCCTAGGGATTAGACGTGACACAGCGAATGGGGAACCCCAAGGAATCCCAAACAAGCCTCTTAACTTATCATTACACATCATCGGTCACAGAAGCATATAAAAGACACAACGAGTAAGAATAAGGGCAAAGTGGCTAAGGATAAAGCTTGCATAACATCATAATCCAAAGACATAGGGTCAAAGCTCATATCATAGATACATAGCATGTCCAACAAATATCTCTAAAACTTATATAAGAGCGGGGGCAAAGACAAAGTAACCCAACTCACCCTTATAGTCAAAATAGAAAATAAAGAAGAGTGTATCAGTACATAATAAGATAAACATAGACTAAGGTACCCTAAGTGGAGGACTCACCAACTAGCTTGAGTAGTACCAAACTAGCCACATGGAGCAGGAGGACAATCAACTTGGGCTTCGATTCCTACATGGTGATATCATGTAGGCAAGAGTATGCATTAGTACGTTTGAATGTAGTAAGTATGTAGGATGCAATGCAACAAGAGATAGACTAATCAAAATGCATAACAATAGGCAATAGGCATAATGTAACAACATGGCATATATGATCAATGCATAAGTAAAACATGCTCAAGTAACTCATGCTCATATAGGATATCATATGTGTAGAAGAGACCAAGCTAGATTTTCAAAGTACAAACCTCATGGTAGGTTGATGATGATGCCACCCCATCACCCTGGTGGTGAGGTACAAACCCCTCACTAAGTTCATGAGTACAAACCCCCATCTAGGTTATCAAGGCACTAGCCCCTTGATTGGCTATCAATGTACTAGCCCCCCAATAAGGTTATCCGAGCTCTTAGTCGCCCCGGATTGGGCATGGTCAATTTATATAGGATATATTATATACATAAGATTGTTTTATCATCATAGCATCAATTATATCATATCTCATGCTTTGGGCCTTTATTTCCTCAAGAAACCATAATCGGATATTTTATCAAACACTTGGTGAGTGAGAAATAGTAGTATAAAATCATGAAATATAGAGATAAAATCATGCAAGTAAATCTATTGTAAAACCATCAGTCAACACTTTGCAACACCGTCAAGTAACATACATCAAAACCTCTTATCAAATCTTTCAATCGATCCAAGATTTATAACTCAAAATATAGCAAAATAGTCACAACTTTACATAGCTTAACATAGTTTATAGACAAGTTCATATTAGTAAACCCATTAGTAAAATCAACTTTAAATCATGAAAATTGAGTAAAAAGAAGATTAGGGCACTATGGGTGAAAGGACCTAATGGCTAAAACCTACATACCTTAGCTTTGGAGAAACTCTTGGTGAAGATTGAAAAATGGAGGCTTGAAACTTGAAGGAAATCCTTAGTTCCGAATGAGAGTTTTGAGACTTGAATTTAGTAGTGAAAAATATGGCTAAGTGTTTGAGTGAGTATTGGGGAATGTTTAGGATGATATAAGAGTGAAATATGGCTAAGTATATGTTTGGGAGCACTTAAGTCTTGGACCAAAGTAAAAAAAAGGCACACTTTTGTACACGACGCAAAATGCTCACTGGAAATTACACTTTGGAATTTCATAATTGCTAATATTTCACTCTTAAATTGGGGTTAGACCCTTCTCCCCTAATTTTGACCCACTGAACAAGAATATGAAGTTGTATTTTTCATATCGCGCACAGATTTTGAGATATATAGAATTTAAAATCAGGGCATTCCGAGGCATATTTTTGGGTGCTTTCTGGGGTTGTTTCAAAGACAATACCAAGAACGCAGCCAATATAGCCCTGAATAGGATCAATATTGAAGGGGATTAAAATGAGAACCCACCTCCTTTAGAGGATATTCCACAACCTTAGGATTTCAATGTCAATTCTTACTAGTAAAATTAGTACAGGTTAAACCCCACGGCTATGGATGTGACTAGAGTTATTATGTTACCACCACTACCGGTAGACACAAAGTTCGCAGTCTCTAGTAGGTTACTTCAGATGCTACAGAACTAGGGGATATTTGTAGGCTTACCATCAAAGGATCCATATAGTCACTTGCACAATGTGGCATTTGTTTGTAAGAGTGTAATAGGGACACAAAATCTTTCTATGGATGTTGTAGGACTTCATGTCTTTCCATTGTCTCTTACGGGCAATGCTGCATTATGGTTATCTAAGTTCCCACAAAGTTCAATCACAATTTGGCAGACTTGTAGGAGGCCTTTTTAGAGAGGTGCTTCCCTAGAGCAAAGAAGCTCAAGTTAAATGACCAAATTAACAACTTTGAGTAACTTCCTGATGATTCAATATGCACTACTTGGAAGTTGTTTATAAAATGTCTAAGGAGCATTCCTGACCACAAGATTGTTGATGACACCTTGGTGGAGATCTTCCACCGTGCCCTTGATGAGAACAGTTAGGCCTATGTTGACACTATCATGGGGGCATGTTTCTAGATCAACCATTTACAAAGATTGCAGAACATATGGAGCAAGTGGTCGTGCATGGGGGCAGTAGGGTAGAGCTTTTACAAAGAGTTCATATATCGTCAGTGTGCGGTCAGAGCAAGCCAAAATTAATGAAGAAATTATACAACAACTTGCTTAACTTCGGACAAGCATAGATGTGGCAATAAAGTAGAACTAAGAACGAGTGAATGCAGTGGTTCACCAATCCCTGCGTGCACCTATGTATGAGGAGCCATACTGCAAGGAGGACACATGTTTTATGATTGATCATATTAGGGGTTTCTGGATCAACTCCCAAGGGTCCAAGTAGGACTATTTGTGCCAATGTCAAGGAAACCAAGATCAAAGCCTTAGCAGAGATGGAGCTTACAGGGACAACCGCAGAGGTTATTATGATAGGAACAGGGGTCCAGATGCAGATTGGGGTTATAGAGAAGGCTTCAAAAATGGTCCTTATGTGCTACCACACAATCGTAATGCAGATATAGATAATTCTAGAATTGAGAAGATGTTTGATTGCCTATTCAAGAAGGCTAAGACATAGGATGAGACCCAATAGGGTATGCAAATAGAGATCTCTAATATCAATCAAAAGATAGAGTCTCATTCTATGGTTATTAAACAACTAGAACAACAGTTTGGTCAAGTGTCAACTCAGTTAAATCAGCATCAAAGGGCTAGGCTACACTGCCTAGTAATATAGTGTAAACTACAAAATATATAGGGCAACGTATGTAGTTACCACTCGAGGTAGAAAGAGCATAATTGACCCAGCTATGTTGGTTGATATAGAGAATGCTCGTGAGGAGTGGTTGCAGCAAATGATGCAGATGAAAGAAATGATTGTGGTAAGGATAGGGTGAGTGAAGCAGTTGAAGCACCATAGCCCACCCTACTTGTCATAGTTGTGTTGTCACATGCACCAGTTTGCATTAGTTCACTAAATAGCTATCTGATCCTATTTTGAAAAGTTGGCATGGGTATCTTAGTCTGAGATGTATATATATGCTATTGAGTTGAGGTCTGTGTGTTACTATGTTATCTATATAAATTGAGTCATTGCTTGAGAACAAGTAATAATTTTAAGTTGAGACTGTTGATGTGTTGCAAAAATACAATAATTTTGATGCTTAAAACTTAGGATTTTGTGTGTTCTCAATATGACTTTAGTTATTTTTATGTGTTTTTGTGTTTAGATTTGCAGGATTATAAATAGGCCATGATTTGGGAAAAAATTGTAGAGGTTGCTGATTTTTGCTGTTGTTCGAGCCCTTACACGACTGGTAGTATTCTATGAGTCGTAAAGGTATTTCGTGAGGAATTCTAGTGAGAGACTATTTGCTGAAGTTGAAGTTTATGAATATGCAGAGGAGTTATAAACTACTTTTTGTGCCCTAAGGATCAAAGAAGTGGACTTGCAGGAAATTCATTAGATGAAAACCCCTTTACGGGTCATAAACCTTTTATGAGTCATAAAGGGGTGTCATAGAGGATAAGTCCAAAATTGCAATAGCCGATTACAATACCTTGACTGCGAGTCATAGAAGACATTATGAGTCGTAGAGTGCTCTCGTGGAGCTTGCTAACCAGTTTTCCTAATTCGTTTAAGACATGTTTTTAATTATTATAAATAGTTTTTTTAGGTTATTTTTCAAAAGTCCTAATCAGTTCACACAAGTTTTTAGTAATTTAGGATTTATTGCTAGAACTCAATATTTTTATAGGAAAAAAATTATAAGAGAGTCTTTGAAACACTTATGCTTTAATTCAGTCTTCAAGCTTGTGATTTTCATTGACTTTGGATTTGCTTGATCTTAATTCAATTATGTAAGTATTTAATTATGTATTCTCAATTCATAATCTCTTCATCTACATAACACATAAGTAGCTAAATCCACAACTAGGGTTGTGGGAACCATGAAGAACTAACAAAGTAAAATCGGATAATTCATAATTCTTAGAAGGTGTATATGCATGTATTAATTAAGTCTCTTCGATTTGCATATTTTCTGATGGTGGCCGACATTAGAACCCACCTAGTGTTACTGACTGGACCAAGGTAGTAATGAATAGGAAAAGAGATTAATTAATAGGATTTGATTGATGTGTTCTCACCTAACAAACCAAACTGGGCCAAGAGAAGGTTATACTGGGACTTATAGATAATGTTTAGTAATACAAACTATGGAGATGAAACAAGTCACATAGTGAAATTTTCCTCTCAACTTTGACCAAAGGACTTGGTAAAGTTAAATTATGTTCTGCATGCTATACAATAGACAAGAATTAGGTTATCCGGCGATATTAAGTTAGGAAATCATGGGGAAGACAATACCCTAGTTGTTCTCTATTATTGATATTTCTCTCGTGATAGTTAGTTTATTTTTCTCATTGATTATTTCAAAAACCCCCTATGGAGAATTGAGTCAGTTAACTACTAGGATTGTATATTGATGAATTTATCTTGAGTCTACGTATTCCCTATTATTTCGACCCTAACCTTAGTTAGGTTCTATTTCTTGACAGCAACTGCTTTATCCTCTAACAAGGAGGTGGAACTTGGGCAACATCAGAGCTCCTCAATGAAATTCTCAGGGTCCTCCTTCACATTAGACCGTGTGAAAGGTGGGTTCATTCTTAGATATTCAGAAACCCTGGTAGTATCTGAACCATCATTCTTGACATCTCCTTATCGACCTCCCTGCATAGTGACTGTCAATGCCAAAGTCTATATGGCTTAGAGATCTCAACATTAGAAATGTCTGCTTACGGTGGCTGCTCGAAAGATATAGCTGGAACTCTAGGTCCCTCTGGAATTGGTGGCTGAGGGTGGTTTGCATTCTGCTTGGCTGGGCGCCCTCTACCTCTGGCTAATTCGATGGCTCTACGTGGAGGTATGAACTAAAAAACAAGGCGTGAATGCACAAATTTGAAAGGTCTTAACAGAGGTAAACTCTGAAGCACAAGAGGGAATAACAATTGATAGTGACACTTCCTAATACCCTGTAGTCTCCCTATCATGGATGTGGCATGCTTCATACTAATAATACAGAGTTTACAAAACATAGTTTCATAGACTCCCTAGGATACTTGAACTTTGGGCCAAGTTTATCACGCCCTGAGTTCATACCCTAGGCGTGGCCGGCACCCAGAACCATTTGTGGTCCCAAGCGAACCACTTGGCTTGGCTATTATACTCCGCAAAAGACTTAAATGATAAATGGAATTCTTAAATATAACAACAACAACAACAATAACAACATACCTAGTGGAATCCCACAAGTAGGGTCTAGGGAGGGTAGAATGTACGCAAACCTTACCACTACCTCATAGAAGTACAGAGGCTGTTTCCTGGGAACCCTCATCTCAAAAATCCATAAGCAGAATAAACTAGATATGACAAAAAGTAAAAGAAAGGGAATAACAAAAAATGACTAACAACCAAAAGCACATGACAATACGTAAATATGATACGATTAACACAAATAACAAATAATGACAACACATGTTATAAATCACTACTACTCCTCTACCCTACTATACTCCATGACTAGATAACCACCTAACCTTATAAACCAATTACCCTACTGAAAATAAGATCAGAAACTGCTGTCATACAGTCTATGAAACCTCTAACTAGAATAGTCTAAAACAACTACCATGATAGACCCATGGTAACCATAATTGAAAAGAAATACTAAAAAAAACATAGATAATGACTCCAAGCCTCTGACTGAGAAGAGGCCTCACCAATAGCTGGATGGATAGCTGGTCTCAATGAAGTGTCTACTGAGGAACGCTATCACCTGTGTCTACATCAAAAAATGATGCAGGTCCAAAGGACGTTAGTACAAGAAATGTACGGTATGTAAAATAGCCAAAATGGGAACGCAGGATAAGGTACTATACTCAAAGTAAATAAAGCATGTATCAAAATATGTAGCATAAGTAATAGTTAAGGTGCATGCTAAACATAAAAATATATGCTGAAACTCTGTATATATAAACTAGCTTACTTTAGCTTAGGAGTTTCTCTAAACGACAACTATCACTATGAGCTTTGTAATAATACAACATCTTGCCCACGCTGCTAGAGCCGTCTAATACTTTGCTAGGGTAAGGGACAAAAACTAGGGGAGTGATTCCATCCCAAAACTGGGCCATCTCAATGGCAAGTAAGGAGTTGTACTCTTGGTACAATCCTATCCTACGCCGGCTATGTAATTTATGAGTTCAAGTTATTATTACTCTGACTCATATCGATGCTCAATACTACTCCCAAAATAACTTTTATAATGCTCATATCTTAAGGAGTAAGAGTTCCCAAAATGCCTTTTAATATTTTGGGACTCAGCCTTACTTTAGCTTTTCTTAACTTTTCTCAACTCATCTGTTCTCTTTGACTGAATTTGTATCAATACAAAGTGTGTCAAATCATAACTTTATTCTCAGCTATCATGTAAATATAGAAGCTTTAAGTACTCCTTAAGCATAACTCAAAACTGTGAATATAATAGCTTTTCATGAAATATATATAGGGTTCTCATAATTACGATAATAACTATAAATCTTGTCTCAATAGCTTAATTTAGTTCTAAAATCAGTACAAACCATGATTTTTATCAAGAAAAATACATGTACAAGTACTTTGATGAAATTAACTGGTAATGGAGGAAAACTGATCTCAACTCACAAACTTGATCTTGGGTAGAATCTAGTAGGTAAAGATACTAAAACATGTGTAGGATAATATTGGAGGGCCTTACGTACAAGGGGAATTAGTTTTTTGGTTGAATTGAAGAAGGTTCTTGAAAGACCTTGTTTTCTCCCCTTTGGAATTACGTTCTGAGTTCTTGGAGTGTTTGAATATTAATGATATGAGGAATTTCATTTTAGGAGTTTAATTAGGTAAAAATTGATAAGTTTAGGCTTAAAAGGGTGAGAAAAGACGAAAATACCTCTCTTTAAAATTGTTGGTCTTGTCGCCTACGAGAACCCTCTACGGTCTATAGGGAACCTTTGGTAAATTTTTGGACAGATTTCGGGGTCTCTGGATCACTTTGAGAGCCATTTTATGACCCATCAAGTGTTCTACGACCTGTAGAATGGTTCGTAAGGTATGGGGATGAAAATGTGATGTTCCATGGCTTTTTCTACGATTTAACAGACAAGGCGTACTTTAATTTATGACCGGTAAAGAGGTTTTGGAGAAGTGACTCTGCTGACAGTCTTCAGTAAAAGGATCATAACTTTTGACTCCAAACTTAAAATGAGGTGAGACTAGTTGTGTTGGAAAACTAATTCAGAGACTTTTATTTGGTATGTCATGAGACATCTAATTCTGTTTGTGATACGAGTTATAATCAAGTAAAGTTGACCTTTGCATAATCTAAGGTTAGAAACTCAATTTATAGGAAGGTTTTAAACTCAACTTAGTACTAGAGGTCTCTTATGACCCTGATACACTTTCCACACATAAAAGTGAGGCTTAAAACATAGGTACATATGAGGATAGATTTATGGGGTGTCACAAAAACGTGAACACCCCTACTTATAGTTGTTTGCAGTCTTATTGATTGAACAATCAGATAAATAATCTTGTATTGATTTCGGCCTTTTATTAATGGAAAAGGGCTTAAAATGCTCTCAATAATTTGTATTGGTACAAAACTACCCCCCATCTATCTTTCGACCTCCAAATACCCCTGACATCGATCTTTTGATTAAAATATACCCTTATTTTTATCAGCTTCCTTAAAGTAAAAAGCATTAAATATTTTATTGATTATGTTTTCTAATTTGATTGGTCTAAATTTAAATTCTTCTCAAATAAATTCTAAGAACTACATATGATTCACATTTTAACTTGATATGCTTGAAAATAATATTCAGAAAATTATTAATTTCATGATATCTTCTTATTGGTCTATTTTAAATCAACCTCTAATTTATTATAACCTAATTCTTAACTGCTGATCCAACTAAAATCAACATTCGCCCCGATCTGATTGTCCATCTAAAAAAAGATTATTATTTTTATTAATATAAAACTTCTATCAATTATCCAGTGGTTTTGTTCATTTTCTTATTTTATTCTTTTTCTTTAAACTATTATTCTTAATTAGGATATCATGGACTCAAAATTGAAACAAAAGAGACATGTTCATACACTTTTAATTTGTATTATTACCATGGCGTGGTGTGGTGGGAATAGGAGAAAAGTTCATTCATTCTTTTATTTTGAATTTTTGGTACACACAAAGAAAAATGTAGTATACATACATAGTTCTTTAATTAAATTATCTTCTATTGAACTAATTATTTCTATATGAGTGTCAATATTTTCCTCTTTTTTCTCCCTTATTTTGTCACAAGTTCATAAATAAATAAATAAAAATAAAGGACAAGATCCAAGAAGGAAAAAAAATGAAAGAGAGAGTTGGGTGGGTGGGTGTAGGGGTGGGAGTAGGGAGTAGGGGGTAGGGGGTGGGGAGTAAAGGACTAGCTTTTTTTTTTTATTATTATTTTTAATTTACTGTGAAACTCAAAATTAGGCCAATCATATCAGTGCATATATTAAGTAATTTCAAATTATTTTAACAAAATAAAAAAGACTTTAAATGCTCTTAAATTATGAGATTTGGTACAATGTTGCTCTCCATCCATCTTATGAGTGCGGACCGTTATAAGTAAGGGTTCTTTTTGCCAAAATTAATGTCAAGAATATTTGAAGACCAAAAAATTAATAAAAATTAATTTTATATCAATTCAAATAGTTAAGAGACATTTTAATTACTTCTCCATTTCATTAATGTTAGATAACTTGCCAATCTACTTATAAAGATCTTCACAAAATCATTCTCATTTGATCTACACATGTTCTTCCCGACTCAAGATTGCGGTAATTCAATAGTAAAGTGAACTCATTAATTGCATTTGTTTTTTCAACAATTCTAAATGGTCTGTTTGGAAAGTCATCTGGTAATTGGAAGTAGTGTAATTACCACCCTAGTAATTACTCAGCCATGTAATTACTATGTCTTGTTTGTTAGCCATAATGTAATTACACTGTGATTACAAGTGTGTTGTTTGGTTGCACAAGTATAATTACAAGATTATACTAAATTTTAAAAATAAAAATTAACTATCTAAAATTAAAAATTTATATTGACAAATAAGGATATTTATAAATAATATTAAATTAAATAATTAAGAGATATATTATCTTTTGAAAATATATTAATTAGTAAATATATGTTCTTAACTATTAGAAAAATTCAATCTATATTTTTCAAATTAGTATAGTTTAATTAAATTAATCATAAAAAATAAAAACATAAATTTTATACGAAATATAAATATTTGACAAATATAATATCAAAATATAAGTATTACAAATATAATATCATAGAAAAATTATTAAAACATTTGACACAAAAGATAATCAATCAAATCTAACTAAAAAATAAATGACTTGTAATGTAAAATATAAAGTCATATACTACTAACATAAATGCAATTAAAAATACAACATAAGTTCTAAATTAAAAAAAATTAACATAATACTCTTATGTCAAATTTCAACATAACATGCATAAATATGATTTAAAGAAATACGTAAGTTTATAATTTTATTCAACAATGAATTCAACCTTAATTTAAAAATTAAAATACTAATAAAATCCTACTAATAAAAAAATTAAACACAGAATAGAAAAATAAAAAAAGATAATGTGAAAATTACATAGAATCACATGAAGTAAAGATTGAGAATGAAAACGAAATGAAATGAAAAATAAATATTATAAAATAAAATATATTTTTACAATAATAAAATAATTAAAATTAAAATTAAAATTAAAATTAAAATTAAAATTAAAATTAAAATTAAAATTAAAAGAACTTAAAATAA
>JAOTQJ010000072.1:8024784-8055316 GCA_025642045.1 Solanum sejunctum
TGATATGGCCCTATGTAACGTGGACTCAATTTTCCCTTCTTACCAAATCTCATAACCCCTTTCATTGGAGACACCTTCAAGAATACGCAATCGCTTATTGAAAATTCCTTTCCTCTTCTCCTTGCATTTGCATATGATTTGTGCCGACTTTGGGCTGTTTCTAGTCGTTGTTGTATAACTTTAACTTTTTCTATGGCTTGTTGTACTAGATCTTTCCCAAGTAATGTTGTCACACCCACTTTGAACCACCTAATTGGTGATCTACATTTCCTTCCATACAAAGCTTCATGAGGTGCCATTTTGATACTTGCGTGGTAACTATTATTATAGGCAAACTCAATAAGTGGCAAATAGTCCACCCAACTATGTTTAAAGTCTAATGCACAATCTCATAACATATCTTCAAGTATCTTAATAGTGCGTTCTGCTTGACCATCTGTGTGAGGGTGGAAAGTTGTACTCAAATTCACTTCCGTTCCTAAACTCCTTTCAAAGGACTTCCAAAATTTGCAGTGAATTGGGCTCTTCGATCAGATATAATGGAGATTAGGACTCTATATAGCTTGACTATATCTTTTAGGTATAGCTTGGCATACTCTCCAGCTATATAATCACTCCTGACTAGTAAGACGTGTGCTAACTTTGTGAGTCTATCAACTATTACACATATGGAGTCAAACTTTTGAGATGATTGAGGCAAACTCGTAACAAAATCCATATAATCATATCCCACTTCCATATTGGAAGTCCTGTACACTGCATGTAACCTCTAGGCTTTTGGTGTTCTACTTTTACTCATTGGCAATTTAGACATTGAGCTACAAATTCTACAAGGTCCTTTTTTATGCCTACCCACCAAAACATTCCCTTCAGGTCATGGTATATTTTAGTCGGTCTTAGATGGATGGAATATTGAGAATGATGGGCTTCTTCAATTATTCTCTTTCTTAATCCATTAATACCAGACACACATCATCTATTTTGATAGTATAGTAGTCAATTTTGTGCAAGGTCAAAGCCTTTTATCATACCTTGACTCACCTTTTCCTTCAGCTGTCGTAGAACAGGATCCTTGAACTATTTTTCTTTTACTTGTATTACCAATTAAGACTCCACAGTATTATGCATACTAACCCCTTCCTTTGTAGTTTCAAGAAGGCAAACCCCCAGATTGGCTAGCTGACGTAGATCCTTGGCTATTGCTTGATTTACCATAGCTTGATCACTAGTATTTATGATTGCCTTACGACTCAGAGCATCGGCTACCATATTTGCCTTCCCTGGATGGTATAGTATGTTAATGTCATAATCCTTTACTAGCTCTAGCCATTTTTGCTGTGTCAAGTTTAGATCTTTCTACTTAAAGATGTACTGCAGGCTTTTATGATCAGTATATATGTCAACATGAACTCCATACAAATAGTGGCGCCATATTTTCAAAGCAAACACAACTGCAGCTAGCTCAAGATCATGTGTTGGATAGTTTTTCTCATGTGGTCATAGTTGCCTGGATGAATAAGCAATTACCCTATCATTCTATGTCAATACACACCCTAATCTAACTCTTGAAGCATCGCAATATACTGCATACCCCTTAGTATCTTCCGAAAGTACTAGCACAGGTGCAGAAGTTAGCTTAATTTTTAGCTCCTGGAAGCTTCTTTCATATGCATCATTCCATTGGAACTTAGCTGCCTCATGTGTTAAATTTGTCAGAGGCACAGAAATAGAAGAAAAACCTTCAACAAACCTCCTGTAATAACCTACCAAGCCTAAGAACCTCCGAACATTCGTGGGTGTTGTGGGCCTTATCCAATCTTTCACAGCATTAATCTTTTGTGAATCAACCCTTATCCCCTCATCAGACATAATATGGCCCAAGAATGCTCCTGGCTTCAACCAAAATTCGCATTTAGAAAATTTAGCATACAATTTTCGACCACGAAGAGTCTATAGCACCTGTCGCAAGTGATCTCCATGGTCCTATTTTGATCTTGACTATACCAAAATATCATCTATAAATACTATCACAAAAATATCAAAGAATGGCCTAAATACGCTATTTATCAGATCTAATAAAATTGCTGGTACATTTATTAGTTCAAATGACATAACAAGAAATTCACAATGACCATAGCGTATTCTGAAAGCTGTCTTTGGTATATCTTGCTCTTTTACCCTCATTTGGTGATAACCTGATCTATAATCAATTTTTGAAAAGCATTTGGCACCCTGTTACTGATCAAACAAAATAATCAATTCTGGGGAAGGGATATTTTTTTCTTAACTGTCACCTTATTCAATTGTCGATAGTCGAGACACATTCTCAAGGTGTCATCCTTTCTACGTACAAACAACACTGGTACACCCCAGGGGGACACACTAGGTCTTATGAAACCCTTGTCCAATAAATCTTTTAACTGCTCTTTTAATTCAAGTAATTCTAGTGGGGCCATTCTATATGGAGCGATAGAAATGGGGTGAGTGCCTAGAAGTAAGTCAATACCAAAATCTATTTCTCGTTCAGGAGCTAAGACTGGGAGTTCTTTAGGGAACACATCAACAAATTCATTTACTACTGGAATTGATTGAGGAGTTGGTGATTCTATATCCGTATCCCTTACTCTAACTAAATGACATATATACCCCTTGGATATCATCTTTCTAGCCTTAAAGTATGAGATAAACTTCCCCTTTGATGCCCCAACATTGCCTTTCTATTCAAGAACTGTCTCATTTAGAAAATGGAAATACACCCTCTTAGTTCAGCAATCCATAGTGGCATAACAAGAACCTAACCAATCCATTCTCATTATAACATCAAATTCTACCATTTCTAACTTAATTTGGTCAGCCAATGTGTCACCATAACAAATAGTTACTACACAGTCATAATAATCCATTTTAGCCATCATAAATTTATCGGTTGGGGTAGACACTTCAAATGGTTTGTTCAGTAATTTGGGCGGCGTTCTCTCAAGCTTCCCAACAACTAGTGGTGTGATGTATGATAGTGTAGAATCGGGGTCAATTAATGCATATACATTATGTGAAAAGATGGATAATATACCTATGACCACATCAGGTAAAGCTTCTAAATTTTGTCGACTACCCAGTGCATAAGTGCGATTCTGGACCCCGCTAGAGTTGGTTGTCCCTCTAACACCTCTACCATGACCCATAGGTACTTGCTGACCCCTATTTGCTGGATGAACTGATGATGATGATGCAACAGCAGACCCAGTAGATTGTGCCATACCACCCATACGTCTCCTTGGGCAATCCCTTATCATGTGCCTGGGCATACCACACAAATAGCAAAAAACTGTCCCAATGCAACATATACCCGGATAACTCCTTCCACACTTTTTATAAGGATGCCTAAGAGTCATTGATTGGCCTGCCAAATAACCCATTGCCCGGGCACCTTGCCATTTACCTCGCTTACCAAACTAATTACTTCAAGGCCCTTGAAGTTCTGGTGGATCACTGGCTGTAGAGTAGGAGGAGGATGGCCAAGGTAGTTCATTAGAAAACTGATACCTAAAATCACTTTGGGGTGGTGTAAACGGTCCTGTAGATCTGGCTCCTTTGGCCTACCCCCTTTCTAACTCTTTTGCCCTTCTCCTCTACCTCTGGTCCCCCAATTTCTGTACAAATGGCTGCATTCTTGCTATGTCTATATCTTTGTTTAAGGAAGCAATAGTGCAAACTCTAACCAGATACATATCCAACCTATCTACATATCGGTGAACTCTATATGCCATTGTAGCAACCTAATTAGGAGCATACCTTGCCAGGGAATTAAATTGGAGACTATACTCCCTCACACTCATATTCCCTGATGGAGGTTCAAGAACTGATCTGCACAGGACTCTCGGACCTGTAGTGGCAAATAATGGTCAAGAAATGCCTCTCTAAACTCTTTCCAGGTAATTAGAGATGCATCTATACCCTTAGATTGTTTCCAAGCTTCATACCATAATATAGCCATACCCTTCAGCCTATATGTCGCTAACTCAACTACTTCTGTGCCACTAACATGTATAACATATAAAGTAAATTGAATCAGATCAATAAAGTCCTGGGGTTCTTTATTAGGATTTGACCTAGTGAAGGTTGGAGGGTCCAAATTAAGAAAATTACGTATCCAAGTACCAGCTACCTTATTTGTACCACCTGTACCCATAACTGGACCTTCCTACCTTTGACCTTGACTAGCAACTATACAGGTCAATAGCTGAACTGCATTTCTCAGATCCTGCATTGTAGCATCAACAGTTGGATCGGAGGGAATTTCACTACTCTCTTGTTCATTAGAAACTGTAGGAGTTGGAGATATCTGTGACAAAGACTTCCTTGAATTTATGTTATTGTCTCACCTGGCTGGGTATACCAATGACCACCTCTACTGCCTTCCCTTTACTTTTGTTTTTCCTTGTTTCAGGCATACTTGCTGTATAAAATAGTTTAGGGGTTAGATACAATCAACCTATTATACTTCGCTCTATGGCATGATCTAAAGAATGAAAAGAAGTAACAACTCCTAAATGCCACGTAGCCTCCTGCTTATAAATGTAGTGCACAACACATCGATAAACAAGATTCTGCATAGACATGGCTTTGTAGACTCCCTAGGATAAATTGCTCTGATGCCACTTCTTTCACGCCCCAAAGTCCCATAGGGTGGACCAGCACCCATTGTCGATAAGGCTCGGGAGAACCAATCTGTAACTATATGCGTTTTGTACAAATAATAAGGGGTTTCTACATTTGACATGCCTTTAAGCAGATAAATAATGACAATAAGCCAAAAGGAAATGCATATGACTAGGCCATTGGGGCCACACTATCTAAAGTGCGAGATATGACTTCATTATGCTTTACATAGTCTACAAACTGTTAGCTCAACAAACTGTGCAATAACAACATGTTAGCTCTAGACATGAACAAAGACCCAAAGAAACCTAGAGCTTAATAATAGTATCTGAATATCCTATACTCCTACTGGGGAGATCTACTAGCACCTGTACCTGCAGCATGAAATGCAGGTCCCCCGTAAGGGACGTTAGTACGGGACAATGTACTGAGTTTGTAAGGTAGGATATACTATATATAAAGTAACAACTCAAATGAAACCATGCATCTGGAAGATCAGGGACCACTCTTAGCTATACTGTAGAATCATGTACTTTATGTCCATTATATCACTTTACCTTTACTGTAAAATTCGTACTGTAAAATCTGTTCTCAGCTGTAATTAAGTGACCAATTGATCAGTGGTAAACTGTATCGACATAGTCCCTATGCTAGGTTAAGATGAACCTCCTTGGGCTCCACCCGTAGTACTATATTGGGATCGTGCCTATGAAAGGTTCCTTTTGAATCCCCTCAACCTCCACCCATCAACTGTATTGGGATCGTCCCTATGCTAGGGGCTTCACCCATCAACTGTATATTGTGTCTTTTAATTACTGTTGAGATAATTCTTTGGGTGGCCATAATATTGGAGTTATAGGGTTGTATAGGTAACATGTGACATGTGGATAATCACACAAGGCAACATGACAATGAAAAGGGTACGTTACGTAAATAATAAAATGCATATGAATTGTAACAACTTATGAACTTTATTCCATATCAAGAACTCATGTAACTTGGTATCCAAACATGTATGCAGTTTTAAAGGTAATTATGTATGGAATCATGTAAACCTGTACAAGAGTGGAAACATGGTTAATACTTGTGTTGGAGTTGGTGAATGCCTTTATGTACCAAGGAGAGAGCTATGTTTCATGCCAAGTGATACGAAATCAAATAACCTTACATACCTAATTGTATGACCTCGTTACTATCTCTAGATAACCTTTTTTTCCTCCAAATACTTATCTACAACATAATAGAGGATATAACTAGCATTAGAATCCAATTAATACATCTTGACATCTTAATCACATAAGAAAACAATACATGGGCAGCAAGCAGGTGTTTATAAACCCGGGCGTATTCCTTTAAGCTTTCTGCCCCTAATCATATTTTCCAATACACATTAGTATGTACATATCATGTACAGACTATTTTAAGTCCATAACAGACTTAGAACAGCCCACAAAGCACAACACATCACAATTCCACACAACCTAAAAATGCACAGCATAACGTTACCTTCCTTCGCTACCTTTTCCAACTTTAACTAAACTATTCCAGCAATTTTTAAAGATATACACGAGCTTAAAAATTTACTATAATATCACTTAAGAAGTCATTAAGAACGTGAGATAATAGCTTTACCTACAACAGCCCACAAGTTTCAATCACATGATGCTTAAGATTACTTGATAGAAAGCACTTGTTAAATGAAACTAAAATCAGGGAAACAACCTTAGAGTGATATTTATAACTCAAATCATGTCAACAAGACCAATTTATCTTCATAATATAACTTAAAAACTATAGATAAACTACCAAAACAAAAAGGTAAAGGTGCAGCAACTTTCTGCACAGAATCTGTCCAACCAATTTTTGCAAGTGTAGCTAGCATCTATTACTTGTTTCTCATGATACAACTATACTAAACACACAAACTATAATTACTTACCTTTGTATTCAAGGTGTATAGGCCCCTTAATAACCCTAAAGAAGTCGTTTGACTACTTCACAAAGATAAGAAAAGTTGAGAGGAAACTTAGATACCAAATCTGATTTTTTGTGTTCAAGTGAACAATAATTTGTGGAGCAGCTTTGGAGCCCTTTATATAGGAATATTATGCCGACACTCTATTTACTTCTTGATCATAATATACCACACATAATCAAGTTGCTTGCCAACTAGTTTGGCCCTCAAATTAGGGCCTTTTTGTAGCACTAACTTGATGGACTTGGGCTGCCTATTTTCAGCTTTCACTTACTTAGTTTTGGGATTAATATGCTAAGTGTATTGTGATGTCTTTAGGCCATTTTTATTGTAATTCATGGGCTGAAAATTTATCCCATTTATGATACTAAAACATATTCAAAAGATACCCTTAACATGGACTTTATTCATAATTGAACTTAGACAAATTCGACATCAAGCCTCGTCTCCGTTTAACTAACGATTTTAAGCTAAGCAAGTAGGTGACTCACCTGGTAGCTTCTAAGTCCTACAAGAACCTCAGATCTTTTACTTTATTTAAGGCCGTAATCTCCTCAATTTGACATAAAATGTATATTCACTCGACCCTCTTATGCGCTAGGCGCACATCTAGCCCATTAACACGAGATTCAATCACTTTTGAAAGTTATTGCTAATTTGACCAAACCATGTTATGTTTCAATTGATTTGTGCTAGTATTGTAAGGTATGGGGTGTTACACAAATATAATGGACCTATGCATCCAATTACCAACTTTCTTCTTAGTTTGTTTTGGGTCCAAATGGCCAAGTTATTTGTAGTGTACATTGGACGTTTTTAAAATCTTCTTGTACTATAAATAAGGTCCATTTATGATACTAAAACATGGGACAAATTTACGTCCTTAACATGGAATTTACACATAATCAAACTTGAACAAATTTGGTGTCCAACCTCGTCTCCATTTAGCTATCAATTTTAAGCTAAGAAAGTAGGTGACTAACCTACTAGATTATTAAGTCATATAATGACCTCAATTCTTTTACTTAGTATAGGGATAAAATATCCTCAATTTAACACCAACATATATTCACCCTCAACTCTCTTAAGCATTTAGCCTCACATATCGCCTGTTAAGACGAGATTCAAGCACTTTCAAGAATTGATGCTAATTTGACTCAACCATAACATGATTCATTTATATAGCATTAGTATATGTAAAACATGGGGTGTTACACTCAATTACAATAGAATTGATAGATTGATATGAGTCCTTATTAGACTCATTAATTGGATTGACTGAGATGGATTATTTGTGAGCATTGATTGTTGGGAGGAGTATCGAGCAATGAACTGAGTTAGAGTAAGTCCAACTCAAACAAATTAACTGAGTCACCAACCTAGGTAAGGATTAAACCATTAGGTCTGATGTTTCCTTTTTATAGGTCCCTAAAACAATAAAGGACTCTTTTTTTGATCCAGTGTGGATCGATTTGTTCTTTGACAAGAAAGTATTGAACAGTTGTGGCAACATCAATGGGATTGTTGTATGATCACTAGCTTATAAGTGATTATTATTGGATAAGAGAAACTCCTATAAAAGTTCTATACTGATAGTACTCTAATTGGATTGGATTGGATTGTCTATGATTTGTCATTTTCTAGTCTTTATTTTTTCTTTAGACTTTTGACATTCTAATTCAGTTCCTTACCTTCTTGATTTGAATATTCTGTCCGTATTGGTTATTGTTCTATCTATATTTATTTTGTTCAGCCATTCTATATACTCTTATATTCTATGTACTAATATTGGTTTGGATTGGACAATTTTATGATGTAGAGATAGGTATTAGAGATCGTCAATAGGCCCTTCATTGACTATCTATTTGCATTTAACTTATCGGTGAGAACTCCTTGTTTCTGGAGGATTTCCATATTACTATCATCTAGCTATTACAGTTAAAAGTTTTTTTTTTATTTTTGTTGATATAGACATGAACCTGTCATTGGCACAATCTAGATAGTAGAGTTAGAGGCTTCATAGACTAGACAATGGTGATTTGATATTGAGATCTTTATATCTTGACTTATTTTCCTTTAAACTATTTTTATGTTAGATAATTGGAGTTTGATTATTAGCCTATGGCCTTTATATATTGAGATTGTCCATTATTTTTCATCATTAATCTTCCGCTGATTTGATTGGATGAATGTGATGAGGCTAAGTGATTCACTTGGGGGACTAGCAATAGTCTCTGGATGCCGGCCACATCTAGGGTACGCTCTTGGATTATGATAGATGAGTTGGACTTTAGTCATCGATCGATGGTTATGTGGTGAAGTTGTTTTTAAGAGTATAATGTTGGGAATCGAATGAGGATTTTTTTGATACATTTAACTTTACTTTATCTTAGATATATTGTTGTATTTGGAAAGAACAGATGGAGGTCCACCCCCACCCATTTTCTTTGTTTCACAAATATATATAAGCTGAGAGAGACAGAGTGGGTGACTTAGAGAGAGAATCAATTAAGGTTTCATTCTTACCCTTTTCCTTGTTCTAATAAGTATTTGTACACAGATAGAAAAATAGATACTGTAGTTTATAAAGAAAATAGATGGATAAAGAAGAAGACAATGAATAAGAAGTTCTAGGATCTATCTTAACAATGGAGAATATGACTGCAATATAGCAATTTATTGATGATTCATTTTTGGGAAGGAATTTGAGTGTTATTTTGGTGTTGGTTTAATTAATATATGGGTCATGATTATCACGACCTAAGCCTAGGGCCTAGATGTGACATGACGAATGAGAACCCAAAATGACCCAAAGAAGCCTCTTAACATATCAATCACATATCCTTGGTCGTGGAAGCAAAGTAAACAACAACAAGAGATATAATAAAAAGGGAAGGGGGAATAAGGGAAGCCTTTGTTAACTAGTAAAACCTAAGATAGCCAAGCTCATAACATAAGTACATCAAACTATCCAACAACACCTCTAACATGGAATGGAGCTAAAGCAAAGACACTCTTCGGGCTCACCTCATAATAACAAGTATTCAACATAAAGAAGTAAATAGTAAGAATAAGGTAGATAGTGTCCTAGGACTTGATGACTCAACAAAGCTTATCTCCAAAGTATCAACTAGCCATGAGGAGGATTATCAAGTGGTGCTCCAGTCCCTACATGGTAATATCATGTAGACATAGAGTATGCATTAGTACGTCTAAATTTACTAAGTTTGTGGGATGCAATACAATAAGACATAAGCCAATATAATCATAAGCAATAGATAAGTATAATCTCAATATGACATGTATGACCAATGCTTGAAGTAAAACATGCTTATAAATCATTCAACTTGCATAGTGTATATAACATGCACATGTGTGGGACACGACCTCAACTGACTAATGTGCTATCAAGATACAACACATTTGATTCCTCAAACAAGGGATTTTACAAGTTCTTACTATAACTTTTTATATGATTTTTATGTGTTTTGTGTTATTCATGTAGAAAATACAAGTTGACATGCATTTAGGAGAAAATTATGGATTTTGATGAAGTATAGGATATACGAACCACCCTATGAGTGGTAGCCCAAGTATGAATCATAGTCTGTCCTCATAACAGGAAATAGTTCCCAAAAATAGAAATTTGCAAAGTGAAGGTCATCTATACGAAGCTAGCCTACGAGTCATATGTTTCACTATGATTCATAAAGAGGGTCCTCGTAGCCTGATATAGTGTTGCCAAAATTTGGACCAAAAACTGCAACTGGAGACTACAAGAAGACACTACAAGTCATATTTCAGGCCACAACTCATGGCAATGGATTATAGCAATCATGTCCAAAATGCCAAGTGCTAACTACGAAAGCTTGATTACAACTCTTAGGTCACCCTACAAGTCATACCTATGAATTGTAACTACTGCCAGCTGTATTTTTTGTTTTAATTTTAGTGTCTTTTTGTAAATAGTATAAATAGTTAATGATAGGGTTTTTGAAAGGAGATTCAACACTTTACAGATTCTTCATCAACTTTGAATATTCTTAGAGAACTTTTCTAGGGTTTACTGTAGGTTTTAATATTTTACTTTTGAAGACTCATTTTGGGGGATTTGAAATCACTTGTACTCAATTTGTATTAATACAAGCACGTGGTTTCAATATCAAGGTGTTTTTATTCTTTATTGTTCTTTGGCATTCTCTAAACCATGTTTATTCTAATCATTGTTTGTGAGTTTGCCTTAGGCATAAGTAGCTAAGCACCCACAACTTGGGGTTGGGTGAACCATGAGGAGTTGACTTGTAATAATCCATATTTTCTGCATTTCTTTTATTGGTTATTTTCATGTTATTTGGTGGTGGCCAACACCAAACCCAGCCTACTATCATGATCCCGACCAAGGTAGTGATAAATAAGAAAAGTGAAGTAGATGACAAGATTCAATTGATGTTTTCACATCTAATCAACCAAACCTAACCAAGAGAAGGTTGACTGGGACAATGGATAATAGTTAGTTTGTACACTTGGTTGGCAACCATGTGCCATAGTAAAATTTGGCCTTCACCTTCATAAGAGGGCTGGAAGAACCTAAGTTACCATCCTGCATGCGATATCTCAATTAGAGTTATGTTGTTTGGGGTATTTGAGTTAACTAATCACAGGGAATATAATTCCAAGTTGTCCCTCAATTTGATTGTCTTCTTACATTAGTAGTGTAGTATTTTAATTGTTCTTTATCTTAAATTGCAAGCCCCCCATTCTAGAGATTTTGGTTGATTGATGCTTGAAATGATTGGTAGTGAGTCAATATAGTCAAGCCCGTATTCCTTGTGGATTCAACTTTAACCCTTGATTATGTTTGTACTTGACTGCTTTACTATTGGAGCATGAACATGAAAAATTATGGCGCCATTGCTAGGGAATATGGCTAGGTTCTTAACTTGATTTTACTATTGGTTAATTCAAGTGTTAATTTCTAGATTACCTTATATTTTACATTTGTTTTTATTTTGTTGTTTCATTTTGCATGTAGGGCAATTAGGATTGTATGCCTAACACAAGGACCCAAGAGAATACCTTAGTTCTAATCAATTTGGAGATCCATCAAATCACAAGATGAATGGCCCAAGAGAATGAGGATATCACAATTATTGATGCCATTGGTCAACATAAGGAAGATGTGGGTAGAGATGAAAATCTACCACAAAGATAGAATAGGCCATACCATAGGGCCTTCAATAAAAATGCATATGGATGGAACCAATATAGGTTGAACCCTATGGCTATGGATGTTACTGGAGCTATATTGTTACCACCACTACCGACACACTAAGTTCACCGTGTCTTGTGGTCTTCTACAAATGCTTCAAAATAGTGGTTAGTTTATGGGGCTACCTTTAGAGGATCTACATAGTCATCTCCATAATATCACATTTGTTTGTAAAAGTGTGATAGGGACTCAAAACCTTTCGATAGATATGGTTGGTTTGAGAGTGTTTCCTCTATCTCTGACTAGAAATGCGGCTATTTGGTTGTCCAAGCTTCCACAAAGTTTAATCAAAAGTTGGGTTGAGCTATAATGAGTCTTCTTAAAAAGGTATTTCCCAAGGTCCAAAAAGCTTAAGGTCAAAGATAAAATAAATAATTTTAAGCAATTGTTGAATGATCCGATAAGTACTATGTGAGAAATATTCACCAAGTGCTTAAGGATGGTTTTGAACTATAAAATAGTTAATGATGCCTTTGTTGCGATTTTTTATCGGGCGCTATATGAGAATAGTCATGCTTGTGCCGATACAATCATGGGGGGCATGTTTCTTGATCAACCATTTGCCCGAATCATTGAAAAAATAGAGCAAGCTAAGGTCAATGAGGAGATCATGAAACAACTTACTCAACTTCGCACAAGCATGTACTTGGTCTTAAAGAAAAATTAAGCAACTGTTCAAGAGGTGACCCAACAATAAGTATGAACCATTCTTTGAGGAAGATGCTTGCTTTGTGCGTAATCAAGCGGCGATTTTTGAAATAATGACCAAGGTTCCAACTCTGACTATTGGAGGAAAGGTTTCAAAAATCAAGCTCAAAACTTTAACCATAAGGGTATGTATATAGATAATCAAGGTGGTTATTATGAAAGGGAAAGAGTATCGGAGGTCAAATGGGGATGAAGAGATGGGTATAGAAATAGTCCTTATGTGCCTCCCCACAATCATGATGCCGGTTCTAGCACTTCTAGGATTGAGAAAATGATTGATAAGCTGTAGAAGAGGGTTGACCATCCAGATGAGACCTTGAAAGTGATGAAATCAGATATTTCAAGCATAAACCAAAAGATAGAGTCTCATTCAGTGGCCATTAAGTAATTAGAATAATAATTTGGCCAAGTTTCTTCTCAATTGAACCAACGCCAAAAAGGGTACTTTGCTAAGTAACATAGTTCAAAATCTAAAAAATGATGGGCATTACATGGCGGTCATAACAAGAAGTAGGAAGAGTACCATAGATCCCCCAATGCTGGTGGTTGATGGATGAACCTTGAGGGAAGGGTATTGATGACAAGGTTGATGTTGAGAAAATAAATTTAGAGAATGTTGAGGTGCAAAGTGAAGTGATGAGTGAGCAAGGAAAGGCCAAGTTGGTTTTGAGACCTACTCCACCTTTTCCTTAAAGACTCAAAAAAGGTAGAGGATGGTAAATTCAAGCACTTATATTCTATATTGAAGCAATTGTCTATTAACATCCCTCTTCTTGAAGCATTGGAGAAAATGCCCAGGTATGCAAAGTACATAAAGGAATTAGTAATGAAGAAGCGCACTTTCAGCCAAGAGAATTCACAAGAGCTCCAATAGTATAGTGCCATCATGACCAAATGCCTAGTCCAAAAGAGGGAAGACCCCGGTGCATTCGCCATTCCTTATACCATCGATGATGTGGACTTCGCTAGAGCATTATGTAATTCTGGATCAAGCATTAATTTTATGCCTCTTTCCATTTCAAAAAGCATGCTCTTGGTACTCCCACTACCACAAGAATGTGGTTACTCATGGTGGATAAAACTACTAAAAAGATGAAAGGGATAATTTTTTATGTTCTTGTAAAAGTTGATAAATTCATCTTTCCTGTTGATTTTGTGATCCTTGATTATGAGGTTAATTTTGAGGTTCCCCTTATATTGGAAAGACCATTTTTGGCCATCAGGAGAGCCTTGGTAGATATGGATTCCTGTCAACTTCACTTTAGGATCAACGATGTAGAGGTAATTTTTGGCATTCGTAAATTAATTAAACACCTGCATGAGTTTAAGAGTGACCATCGAGGATTTCTGATGATGGATGGTGAATAATTCCAGATACGATGGTAAACAAGGCACTACTTAGGAGGCAACCCAAGTATCTTTTATGTTTTAGCTTGTTTAAAGTTTATTTTGGTTATTTGAATTGTTAGGCAGCAGATTGATGTTTGTTTTGATTTTTAAAACGATGAATCAGTTGTATTATTTTGAAGATTGTTATGTTTTGAGTTTTTGTTTGCAGGTATGAATCAAGTATTGAAAGTATGAACAATGGCATTTGAAATAGCCTTTACGACCAGGCCTACGAGCCATAGTACACACTATGACTCGTAGTCATGCCTTGTAAAGGATAATAGTGTTTGATTAAAGTTGACACATACACTACAAACCAACATTACATTTCGTAGGTCTCACTACCAGTTGTAAGTGGGGTTTCTAGTGCCTAGGTATATTTTTAAATTTTTCTAAGTGTTGGATCTGCTAAAAGACCATGACCTATGAGCCGTAGGAAGCCCTACGACTCGTAGTTGGGGTTTCGGAGACCCGATATGTAAAATTGGTCAGATGACCCGGTTGAGTATATGAGGAATCAAAATTAATTTGACCCCTAATTTCCCCATTTTAAATGGTTACTTCCCCCCAAAGGTTTTCGAAAACTCTTTCTTACTATTCTAATCTCACTTTTTGATGACCCATATCACTTTCCAACGAGATTTACTGACGGGTCCTTCTTTCTAGGGTTTCGTCTTTCCTATTTCTCTCTCATTGCATCTATTTGCTTATCATTCTCTCAATTGGCATGTTTCCTTAGTTAAAGTTTGCACACACATGTTCTGATTTTTGTATATTGTTGAGTGATTGTGTGTTTTATGGTAATATTGAGTATACCCATGAGAAAATGATTGTCTAAATGTGAGAATTGGGATTTCATTGATTAATTATCCTTATTGTTGATTTGAATTGTGAAAAAACACTTGTCTCTAAAATATGCCACAAAAGACTTTATATAAGGACCCCTTGAGTCGACTAAACCTACCAGATACAACTAAGTGCACTCAACCATACTTTGTTTCCTCCATGCAGATCGAGCCCAACGACCTGCATGGGGTAATTGATCATTCTAGCTTAGTTATTATCCATCTATCTAGATCTTAGTGGTGATGCTCAATGTAGGGACCCAGACTTTTTATGACCTTGATGGTGCTTGGAATTAGTTTCGAAAAGTTTTTTAAAAAGGTGATGCCTGATAGGCACCTCCACGGGCTGTTCAACTTACAATGGGTCATTTGGAAGGGCTTTTGGGTGGCCCTTGGATTTGCGTGTATAGTATTGGCTTTAATATGGAGTTTGAAACCAAGGCACACACCACATGATCCCCACACGATATATGTGAAGCTTCACCAGCCGTGTGGTAGACTATATGGAGGGCCTTGTCCTTGAAAATCAATATTTTGGCCAAGCCACTTCACACATGGACCTTTTATGGATCGTATAGCCCTTGACAATCCATTAAGCCCTCCGTGTTGACGTTGGTGTGAAAACATTCTAGGTATATGGTCACCATTGTGGAAAATTATCAATAAAGAATTTTCTAAGTGAGGTATCATGGAAGGCCACACCGGTCCATCTAACCTCTCACGGGCCGTGAAGCTCTCCATATGGGTGTCAGAGAAATTTTCTAAGTATGGTATCATCGTCTAAGAACTTTGCCAATGAAGAGTTTTGGCTAAGTAAAGCACCACGGAAGGTCCCACGGTCCATGTGACTCTTGCAAAGTCCATGTGACCCTTATATTGGACCCCTAAATTAGTTTATACTCCTCCATTTTTGCCTATTCTTATTCTAACACTTAGCTTTTCATTAACTCACTCAAACACTTTTCGAATTCTCTTTTTGAGATCTAATCGTAGAATTTTCTTAGAACCTTCAAGATCAAGCTAAATTCACTTTCAAGATTTCAATACAACATTATATATGTGATTTAGGGTCATCATGGGTCTCCTTTATCAAGCCAATTCAAAGACATTCCATAGGTTAATATTTTTACAAGAATCAATAGAAGGATCAATTTTAAATGGTCATATCTCTTAGCACAAAAATAACTGGGTGGCCTACAACCTACAAACTTGAAGCACTTTGAATAAGATTTTCAACGCATTTGGTTTCACCTAATTTTGAGTTTGGATGAAGAAGTGTTTCCCATTTTTGTAAAGCCCATTTATGTTGTCTTCTCTCTATTTTTGCTAAGAGAGATTTCACGGAAGGGCTCATGGTCCATGTAACCTCGTATGGATTGTGAGATCTTCTCATGAGTCACCTGCAAACAATTCTTATTTTATTTCATTGATTTTTTAGTAACTATGGCTACTCCTAAGAGACGTTTATGATTTTTTATGCTACCCTAAGACATTTAAATGACCTATACTCTTCCTCCCTCTTTCAAATTCATTCTCACACTTAGAATTATCTTCACACTCTCTCTTAAGAACTCCCCTAAAGTGAACCTTGGAGGATTGTCTTGAAGAGTAGGGAAAAGCTCTCTTCATCATCAATTTTTTTCCTATTTCTTCTTGCTTAGCTACGGTATGTGGGATTGACTCATGGTTCCTTTCAACCATGAACACCCAAACTCTTTTACTCTTGATAATATGAAATTGAGCCTGCTTCAAATATAGGACTTTTAGATTATTGTTTATTTGATTCAATTGATATATGGGCTATGTTTAAATATTGTTTTCAAAGTGATTTAATCCCTAATATGCTGAATAGCATGAATATAAAGAAAATTTGAATATGCATTATCTCTTTAAAGTTTGATCTAAGCATGGGTAATCTAAATTTTGATTTTTATGTGATTTTACTTATGAATTTACTTAATTTTCGTATTGTATCATTGATTTTATATTGAATCTCTATTACCCGTGCTAGTCTCATATTATCCATAGCATATGCATTCATGAGCATTGGATTTTGACGAAAATGATTTGGTGGGTTAAGCCCACATATTTTTATGAAATGATTTTGATAAGATTATGGTTACAACAAGAATATGATCACATAAATGTCTATTGCTATTAGTTCTTTGAGCATATTTGGTGTTCACACCATATTGTAATTGAGAATGAGTTATCCCTACGCATAAAAAGTATGAAATAAAATGTGATTTCGGCATTTGAGCCTAAGTGTAAACGATTATGAAGAATATTTGGCTTTTGAGCCTAAGTATGCAATTAAATAATTTGAAGGACATATGCCTCTGTGAAAGCATATATATGTATAATTATTCTTGTAGGATGATGACTTAGCACCGAATTGATTAGGGACGTCATGGCTATTCGCAATGGTCTTCTCCCTTTACTTGAATTATGTGCTAGTATAGGTATGTGGTAGCCATTATCGAAATAACTAGGTCATAAGGAATGGTTACATATTTGATATGATATGATATGAAAATCCTTCTGAAATATTCATGTCGTAAAGAAGGTGTCCATCACACCGAAATGATTGGGTCATAAGGTATACTATAGATCATCCTTGGCAAGTAATAATTTCTTATCGATGGAAGGACAATATTGGGCAAATTTATGTAATAGATGTCATGAGTTTGAGATATCAGATATGGTCATATCCCCTCTTTATATGAGCATTATGGCATTGAACGCATCATGAATTTCATTGCATATTGTTATATTGCTTTTCCTTACTATATATCTCTTTATAAATTATGTGCCCTTGTCATCTAATATTGCATGTACGTTTGATAAGTCATTGCATTGCAAGCTCTCATACTGGTACATTCAAACGTACTAATGCCTACTTTTTGCCTACATGATCTAACCATATAGGAACCAAAGACTACCTTCATCTACTATTTGACGACTAGATCAGATTTCAGACATTTGTTCTGGTGAGTCCTATCTTTTAAGGACAAGCCACCATTCCTCCACTTATGTTTCTTTTATTTATGTTATTTACTTTGAGCGTGAGCCTAGTATATGTCTTGTCCCCTGCCCTACCTTCTAAATAAATTCATTGTTGGATATCTTGTAGACTCTTGTACAGGTATATCTTATATGTTGTATCTAAAGATTATGATTATGGCTACCTATTGGATATGGTATTATAGATTGATTATGAGTATTATGATAAGGATTTATGCTATAAGGTGGAATATCCTAAGTCACATTTTGCTCCCATAGCGTGAGTTGTACTTACCCGCCCCTTAGTCTTTATGTGCTATGTGTTATGTGAATCCATGTTAATCCCTATCCCTATGACATTTCCATAGCATGAGTCCTACTTTACCTTCCCTTATAACTATATGTTTATTAACTTTAATAGGTTTTCAAATTCATGATGTGAATATGAATACTTTGAGGGTAATTTTGGGACTTTTAAGTTCCCATTCACAATATCATTAATAGACCCTAGGTTTGGGCTATGATAGAGATGAAATTAGAACAGTAGATTTGTAAATGGTCCGCAGAGTCCAACATGTTGTGTCGAGTAAAGTCTTATTCATAGGTGTGAAGCATTCCACATCTATAGATAATTGACTACAAGGTGTTTTAAGAAATCTTTCACTTTTTCATGATTCATGTCGTGCCATGAAGCATGTCTAGATTTTTTATCTCCATCCCTCCCTACCGAATAGAGAAAGTTACTTTGGGCCTATAATGCAATCCAGGCAAGCAAGATGTTGTAGCTGATCTTATAGATAAGGTCAAATGGGAGTTAGGTGAAGGATGTGTATAGTTTGACAAGATTGAGGAATTAGGTTGAGTGAATCTAATAATGGTTTCATTAATGTTTAGAATGGGGATGAATCTTCTACGGTTGTTGATGTCAAGGCCAAGCAAGACTTAGACCTATCATTAGTTGTATTAGAAATGTTAGTTTCCAAAAATAAGATAGAGGTTTTCTCCCAAGGGGGAGATGGTGTAATTCAGTACCAAGATCAATTGTGTGTTCCAAATGTTGATGGTCTTAAAGAGGTGATCATGAGTAAAGCCCACAATTCTCTTTATTTTATGCATTTGGGATTGACCTAGATGTATCAAGATTTAGAAGAAAGGTATTGGTGGCATAGTATTAGGAAGGACAGAGATAAATTTGTATTCGAACACTTTAATTTCCAACAAGGGAAGGTGGAAAAGCAAAGGCCCAATTGATTGGCCCAAAACATTTAAAACCCCACTTGAAATGAGAGAATGAGAATATGGACTTTGTGACTGGGTTTCCCCATACGAAAAGCAATTTGACTCCACGTGGGTAATTGATAAAGAATGATCAAATCGGATCACTTTTTATCTGTTGAGACTACTTTCAATGTTAAGGACTATGCTATGTTAACAAGAGTTGGTTAAGTTGAATGGTGTGCCTATGTCTATAATATTGTTTGAGGCTTTGTATGGTACAAGGTGTAGATCACGAATAGAGTGACTTAAGTTGGGAGAGATGGCTCATATAGGCACAGATTTAGTGTTCGATTCAATGGAAAGAGTGAAATTGATTAAAGAAAGGTTGAAGATGGATCAAAGTCATCAAAAGTCTTATTCGAGTGTAAGAAAGATGGATCTTGAGTTTATTGTCGGTGACAAGGTATATGTTAAGATTTCTCCTATGAAAGGGTGTAATGTGTTTTGCTAAGAAGGGTAACCTAAGTCCTTAGTATGTAAGTCTTTATGAGATTGTTGAGTGGATTAGGAATGTGGCCTATATATTGGATTTGCCTTCAGATTTGAGTTCTATTCACTTGGTTTTCCATTTGATTATGTTGAGGAAATGGTGATCCTAGTACAATTGTGCCTTTGGAAGGTGTTGAGATTGATGAGAACTTGTCTTATGAGGAACTCCCCATTGGGATCTTGGATAGACAAGTGAAGCAGCTTCACAACAAGGATGTAGCTTCATTAAGGTGTTTTGGAGAAATTAATATGTTGAAAGTGCTACGTGGGAAGTGGAATCAAGTATGATGTGATAATACTCTATCCTTTTCAATCTAACAAGCCTATGGTATTAGGATCTTCATATTTCAATGGTCCCAATTTGTTCACTCTTGAGTTTCATGATATGACATCCATATATCTATATGAAAATGATTTAAAGAGTTTTGATATGAGTTTTAATAAGTAAATGATTTTCAAATGACAGCTTATGCATTGCCTTCTTTTGTTTAGGATGTTTCATGATCAAGTCAAGCCTTTTAAGCCTTGTTCTAGCATACTCGAGGAGGAATGTTCATAAGAGGGAGATGAATCTAAGTACTTAGACTTTATATGAATTTGATGGTGCTTGGAATTTGGTTCCTAATAGTTTTTGACCAAGTTGACACCTTACAGGTACCTCCACGGTCCGTGTGACTCACCACAGTTCATGTGGAGGGCCTTGGGGTGTCCCTTGTCATTGTGTATAGAGTGTTTCCATTAATATACAGTTTAAGACCAAGGCACACATAACATGAACCTCACATGGTCCATGAGAGGTCTCACTGACCATGTGGAGAGCCTTGGCCTTGAAAATTCATATTTTTAGCCAAGGCACTTCATACATGGACTTCTCACAGGCCATATAGCCCATTCACGGTCCTCGAAGCCCTCCATATGGGCATTGTTGTGAAAATTCTCTAAGTACCATTTTGGAACATTTTCAAGAAAGAATTTTCTAAGTGAGGTATCAAAAAAGGCCACACGGTCTGCGTGTACTCTCACGGGTCGTGAAGTCCTTTGTATAGGTGTTGGTTTGAAAATTTTCTAAGTATGGAATTACCATCTTAAAACTTTGTCAGTGAAGAGTTTTGGCTAAGTAAACCACCACGGAAGGCCTACGGTCTGTGTGACCCGTAAACGGTCTGTGTGATGCCTATATAGGACCCCCAAATAAGTTTATACTCCTTCATTACTACCTGTTCTTATTCTAAAACTTAGCTTCTCATTCACTTGCTCAAACACTTTTCAAATCCTCTTTTCGAGCTCTAATTGAAGGATTCCTACGGAACCTTTCAGATGAAGCTAAATTCACTTTCTAGCCTTTAATAAAGATTATTTATGTGGTTTAGGGTTATCATGGATCTCCTTCATCAATCTGAGTTCAAAGAAATTACATTGAATAAGCATTTCGCAAGAATTGATAGAAGGGTCAATTTTGAATGATCATATCTCTTAGCACAAAAATAATTGGGTGGCCTATGACCTACCAAATTTATGATCTTTGAATTAGCTTTCCAACGCATCTTTGTTTCACCTAATTCCAAGTTCGGACCAAGAAGTTATTCCCAGTTTCTTAAAGTCCATCTGTGTTGTGTTCTCTCTATTTTTGCTAAGTGAGGCTTCACGGAAGGTCTCACGGTTATGTGTCTCCTAGTACTGGTAGTGTGACCTTCTCACTAGACACCTGGCAACAATTTGTATTCCTTTTCCTTAATGTTTTTTTGTAAATATGGCTACTACTAAGAGATTTTTGCGGCTTCCTAAGCTATCCTATGACATTCAAATGAATTATACTCTTCCTCCCTGATTGACATTCATTCTCACACTTAGACTTATATTCAAACTCTCTCTTATGAACTCCTCTAAAGTGAGGTTTTCTTGAAGACTAAGGAAAGGCTCTCCTCTTCATCAAATTTCTTCCATTTTCTTCTTGGTTAGCTAAGGTATGTGGGATTGATTCGTGGTTCCTTTTAACCATAAAGACCTAAACTCTTTTATTCTTGACTATATGAAATTAAGTTTACTTTAAACATGGGTCTTTTAGATTATTATTTATTTGACTCAATTGAGATATGGATGATGTTTAAAGGTTATTTTTAAAGTGTTTTAAGCCCTAGTATGTTGAATTGCATGAATTTTATGAAGACAGGAATATGCATTGTCCCTTTAAAGTTTGATCTAAGTATGGGTAATCTAAATTATGATATGATTGTGGATTTTATTTATGGATTTACTTGAATTTCCTATTGTATTGTTGATTTTATAATGAATCTCTATTGCCCATGTTAATCTCGTATCATCCATGGCATATGCATTCATAAGCATTGGATTTTGATGAAAATGATTCGGTGGGTTAAGCCCACATATGTTTATGAAATGATTTTTATAAGATTATGGCTATGACAAGAATGTGAACACATAAATATCTATTGTTATTGTCTCTTTAAGTATATTGGGTGTTTTCACCATATTGTTATGAGAATGAGCTATTCCTTTGCATAAAAAGTATTGATTGAAATGTTATTTGGCTTTTGAGCCCAAGTGTAAATGATTATGAAGAATGTTCGGCTTTTGAGCCTAAATACGCATTGAAATGATTTGAAGGACTTATGACTCTTTGAAAGCAGATATATGTATAAGTATTCTTGTGAGATGATCACTTAGCACTGAATGAATTGGAGACATCAGGGCGATCCCCTAGGGTCCTCTTCTTTTTCTTGAACTATGTGTCAGTATAGGTATATGGTAGCCATTGCCAAAATTACCAGTCATAAGGAATGGTTATGTATTCGATATGATATGATATGGCAATCCTTCTGAAATGACCGAGTCGTAAGAAAAGTGTCCATCACACTGAAATGACTAGGTCGTAAAGTGTGTTGTAGATTATCCTTGGCAAATAATCTTCTCTTATCAATAAGAAGTCTATATCAGACAAATTTATATAATATCTCGCATGAGATTGAGATGTCGGTTATGGTCACATCCCCTCTTTATATGAGCATTATGGCATTTTATGCATCATGAATTTCATGCCATATTGTTATATCACTTTTCCTTGCTATATATCTCTTTCTATATGATGTTCCATTATCATCTAATATTGAATGCAGGTTTGATAAGTTATATGCATTGCATGCCCATATTCTTAGTGCATTCAAGAATACTAATGCATACTTTTTGCCTATATGATCTAACCATATAAGAACCGAAGACTACATTCATCAACAATTTGATGGCTAGATCAGATTTGAGACATTTGTTGTGGTGAGTCATATCTTCTAAGACAAGCCATTATTGCATTACCTATGTTGCTTCTACTTATGTTACTTACTTTGAGGGTAAGCCTGGGACATGTCTTGGCCCTAGCCCTATCTTATGACTAGAGATATTGTTTGATATCTTGTAGACTCTTATACAGGTCTATGCTATGTGTTATTTTTGGAGATCATGATTATGGCTACCTATTGGATATGATTATTATGGATTGATTACTAGTATTATGATAAGGATTTATGCTATGAGGTAGAAGCTCCTAAGTCCTATTTTGCCCACATAGAGTGAGGCATACTTAACCGTCCCTTAGTCTTTATGTTCTACGTGTTATGTAAATCCATTTTAATCCCTATACCTATGACATTTTCATAGCCTCAGTCCTACTTTTTCGTCCCTTAGATCTATATGTTTGCTATCTTTAATATGTTTTCAAACCAATGATGTGAATATTGATACTTTAAGGATTTTTTGGGAACTCTTGGGTTCCCATTTGCCATGTCACTCCTAGATCCTGGGTCTGAGTCATGACATTTAGAATTTAAATCATTGTGGCTCTTTGAGTCTTCCATTTTATTGCTTCACTTGCATACTTTTTATTAGATGTTATAAGTGAACATTGTATTTTCATTTGAGATTGGTATATTTACTCTTTAGTACTACTTTAGATTCTCTTGTACTCATAACTCTAGGTTTTGGGGATTTCTTATGCTATGTTGTGTGGTTTTCACTTTATTTTATTCTTCTTCAATTGCGATTCAATTTTTCGTCATGACATGTTATTATTGATTTTTATGATTTTTTTCGTAATAGACCTAGTCAATTCTTTTAAAAAATTCTTTTTGAGTTTGAGGAGGCTTTTAAAGTTGTTAGCTGTGAAGGAACCCCGAATGATGTACGGAATCAAAACAAAGCTGGTGGTGTGAGTGTGAACCAACAGTGTGTCGATGACTTATTGTTACCAAATAAGTTTTTTTATGAAGCTACCTTTTTATTATTGTGATATATAAATATTATTTATTATGTTTAGGTAATTAATAATTAATTAGGTGAAGTTATAGGTGAAGTAAGAGGTGTCACACATAAGATGCCAATGCTGGATGATTTTGAATTACCAGATTTTCACGAATCTGAGATTGTTGTAATAGAAAATAAAATCCAATCTATTACACCAGTGCAACAAGGTAGACCTAATGTACATGAGAAATACGACGTCCAATTACCATACATGCACCTTAGTGATTTAGTTGGCACTACAGGAAAGGTCCTTGCTATTTTTCAGATGATTTATCCATTTGTTAACTATATTTTTTATGTAGACAAGAATCTTATTGATTCCTTTGAACTTTGGATCAAGCAGAAACTATTGAAGAACCATGGAAGGCATGTACAATATTTCTTAATGTTTATTTAATTAATCAATATACACTTTAGGAGACGTTTTGATTCTTATCTAGGAAACCGAGTGCATTCACCATTGCATCTAACAAGATCAATCCACCTTTTGAATTTGGTGTTCATAGAGTAGAGTTAGTGGATTGATTTTACGATTTGGTGACCACTAGACGACCATGGGGAGATTTGATAATATAAAAATTTTTTGATACTATCTTTTCAATTTTTTTTTCAACTCATATTTTTATTTGAGACTTGTCAAATCATTTTTCATGCCTCGAGAGGGTACCCTAAATGTAATTGGCACTCAGGGATTATTGCTAGTCTCTAAGCAAACCATCTGGCCTCGTCATAGTTAATCAACCAACAAATCAGCAAAAGACATCAGCAACACCAAATACATAACAGTGGGTATCTCTACTTCATAACATCTACATCAGGAATAAGGGCCATAGGCCACAAGACTAGTCTCAACATCCATAGCTTAAGATAGAATCAAGGAACCTTAGTTTAGAAAGGGGAAGGACCCCAATATCTAAAAATCATCTCTATGTTTATGAAGCCTCTATTTCTACAGTCTAAAAAGATACCATGACAGGCCATGGAAACTAGAACTCAAAGAAATAAACTCAAATAAAAATAAATAAATAAATGGTATCCTCTGAATACAGAAGAGGACTCACAAATCTCTGGAACTACAGAAACTCTAAACCTTAACAATTCACCTGCTGAAGTCCCTTATCTGCTGTATCTGCATCATGAAATGATTCAGCAGCAAATAGCGTCAGTATGTAAACTGTATGGTACGTAAAATGGTTAAACATAAATAGTATAGATAGGATAACATGAAACCACATCAACTCATAATGATACTCATCTCAGTACAAGATAAGGAGTAGACAATAACTCACCAACAACAATCAAGACTTACTCTATTACATTAATATCAAAGTACTATCAATATGGAACATATCTGAGAGTTTCTCTACTTGACAACGATCACATATGAGCTAGTGATGGTACAACAAAGTGATGTCATTGCCACATCCATCCAGCACCGTGTCTAGGTAAGCGATGTCCGTATCGGTGGATCCATAATAACATTATGTCCTCTTTTGGGACTAAGGAACATCTATTTTCATAGTTTAATCCACTTATACACTGGCCACATAATTAATGAGTGCGAGTGGGACTCACTATTGCTCATTCGGTGCTCAGTACTCCTCTAAGGACTCAACATGCTCATAAGACATCAAACATTAAGATTACTCATCATTTAGTCTTTTGGATAGGGAACTTCAACTCAGCTCATCAACTATCCCTCAATGGATTAGGAACATTCTTTAGGATTAAGTTCAACCTCTTTATGACTCTAAGGACATCAATCTCATCAACATCATCATTATCAACACACTCGACTCAAGACTAATATCACAACAACAAGTACATTAATATGATTAAGGCTCTAGACATCAACCCCTAAGTTCATTCTTGTAGTCTTCAACAATTAAATCAGGTAGGGTTTATATACTAATTCAAGTAAACCATTTAAGCGAATAATTCAAGTTGTGATGATCATCAATTCAAGAAAGTATATAAGATAATAATAATTTTCAATAGAATATTCAAGAATTTCACATAAAAAACTCATCAGGTTCAACTATCAACTTACTTCAATCAATAGGGCACATGGGATAACAATCTCATATTTTGGGTTAGCCTTACATACCTTGGATGAAGAACAACTTAATCTTCTTCAAGGAATTGATCAAAAGTCTTGAAATCCCTAAGCTTTCTCTTTTTTCTCTCTCAAGAACACTCACTTAGAAACTAGGAAAAATGGGTTCTGAAACCTTTAATATGATGAAAATGACCCTTAAACATGTTTTTGGGACTTAGAATAGGTTATAGAATGAGCAAAATGCCCTTCTCGAATTCAAAGAAAAATTCTCTTTGGAAATTACACTGGTCTGCGATACCCTTAGAAAGCAGACTAGTGAAATCTCTACCAAAACTTCTTCATTGAAAAATAATATAAAAACCTAAGTGTCAGCTCACGTTCTATCCACGTCGTGCCTCGGGCATAGACTGACACTGTTGTTCAATTAATTATCAATTATCTTTTGACTCGATATCTCTAAAATCCAACCAAGATTATTTTTTCACTCAATTTTTTGTGTTGATGGCAAATACAATCTCAAATTTTCCACTGGATCTTGGAAAGACACGTTATGTGCACAATTCTATTCTAGGGGTATTTCGATAATTTATGGGGTGTTACATTATCTCCCCGTTGGGATCATTCATCTTCGAATGATGAGTAGGAGTAGAATTAAGGCACAATTGGACCCAAGACTAGTCTCCATACATAACTTGACAACTCAAATTCTCGATTCTTCTTCAATCTCTGTAGACTTTACTTAGACTCAAGAATAGACACATCAATTCAAGAATGGAAACATCAGTTAAGATAAAGGTAGGAATATTACCTTCGATATCATCAGTATTTGGCATTAATAGATATGGGGTATTTGATTCTCATAGCTTCCTCAACAAATTGGTTCCTCCATAGGACTTTGACGGAGTCTATCTCTTTGTTCCTCAACTTACGAACTTGACGGTCAAGGATTTGGACTAGAATCTTCTTATAGGATAGGCTTTCCTTCACTCCCATACACTAAATAGGGATCACCAAGGTAGGATCTCCCAAACACTTCTTTAGCATTAAAACGTGGAACACTGGATGAGTCCCTCTAACTCGGAAGAGAATTCTAACTCATAGGCGACCTTCCCAATCCTCCTTATCATTTAATAGGGACCAATATAGCAACTTGCCCTTCTTATCGAACCTCATGACACCCTTCATGGTCGACACTTTCAAGTACACCTAATCATCTACCTCGAAGTCTAAGTCCCTCCTTATCACATTCGTGCAAGACTTTTGTGACTTTATGCGGTCTTCAACCTATCTCTAATAACTTTCACCTTCTCCATGGACTGACAGACAAGATTAAGTCCAATCAACTCAATTTCACCAACCTCAAACCACCTAATTGATGATCTATATCTTCTCTAATACAAAGCCTCATAAGGGGCCATTTGTATACTAATATGATAACTATTGTTATATGCAAATTCGATCAATGGCAAGTGGTCATCCCAGTTTCCCTTAAAGTTGAGAATGCAAGCTCATAATATATCCTCCAAAGTCTAAATAGTGGTCTCTACCTGACTATCAGTCTGAGGATGGAATGTTGTACTTAAATTTATCTTGGTACCAAATCTCTTCTAAAAGGATCTAAAAAATTGGGAGCTGAATTGACCCCCTCTGTCCGAGATGATAGACAAGTGAACTCTATGTAGACTCACAATCTCACAAACATACAACTTAGCATACTTCTCTATAGTGTTAGTTATCTTGAATTCCAAGAAATAAGTGGACTTGTTCATCCTATCCATGATCAGACATATCGAGTCATTTTGCTCTCGGGACCTTGCTATATTGGTAATGAAGTCCATCTTGATCATCTCCATCCACTCAGGAATATAAAAGTTCTGAGCTAATCCACACTGTCTTTGATGTCAACCTTGACCTGTTTACAATTGGAACGCTTAGAGACAAACCCGATAATATCCTTCATCATTACATTCCACCAATAGACTTCTCTCAAGTCATTTTACATCTTAGTGGATCTAGGATTAATAGAATATTGGGAGCTATGAGCTTCAGCCATGATTCTCTCCTAAACACCATAGACATCGAGAACATATAATCGACTCTGGTATCTCAATACTATATCTCCCCATTTGGAGGAAACCATCACTTTTTGGTTGTGGACATCTTCTTTCAAATGGAGTAACGAAGTATCTTGGTCTTAATTTTCCTTCACCTATTACACCAAAGATGAAGCAGACCTATTCTGAACATTGACGCCACCTTTATTATTCTCCTCAAGTTGCACTCTCATTCAGACCAATCTATACACTTTCTTAACTAGTTCTTTTTTCCTTTTCTCCATATGGGCGGTGATTCCTATAGCTAACTAGCGAAGAGCATTAGCAACAATACTAGCCTTACCTGGGTGGTAGAGAATGCTCATGTCATAATACATGAGCAACTCTAGCCATCTTCTCTTCCACAGGTTGAGCTTTTCCTGACCGAAGGCATACTGTAAGCTCTTGTGGTTATTGAACACATCCATATGCACTAAATAAAAGTAGTGGCGCCAGATCTTTAGTGTGAACACCACTGCTGCCAACTTGACATCATGAGCTGGATAGTTTAACTTATGAATCTTAAGTAGCCTGGAAGCATAAGCTATTACCTTCCCTTTCTACATTAGTACACAACCCAGTGTAACTCTGGATGCATCACAATATATCACAAAGTCTTCCATTCCATCGAGAAAGGTCAAAACTGGTGCAACAGTCAGTATACTCTTCAACTCTTGAAAATGTTGATGACATTCATAAGACTACTGATAATTAGCCTTTTTCTAAGTCAGCTTGTTCAATGGTGCAGACAAGGAATAAAACCCATCAACAAATCTATGGTAGTAGCCTACCAACCCCAAGAAACTTCTTATGTTAGTTGGAGAGGTCGGTTTGGTCCAGTTCATAACCACTTCAATCTTCAGGGCATCCACTCAAATACCATCCCCCGAGACAACATAACCTAGGAAAAACACTGACTTGTGCCAAAACTCACACTTTAAAAACTTTACATACAATTCATAGTCTTTGAGAGATTGCAACACCACTCTAATATGATTGGCATGCTTCTATTCATCCTTAGAATATACCAGGATATCATAAATAAATACAATCATGAACATGTTAAGACACGGTCTGAAGACCCTGTTCATAAAGTACATGAAGATTGCAAGTGCATTAGTCAACCGAAAGGGTAAAAGTAACAGCTTAAAATGGTCATCCCTTATCCTAAAAGTTGTCTTGTGGATGTCATATACCCTCATATTCAACTAACGGTAACCTGATCTAAGGTTTATCTTAGAGAAGCAAGTGGCACCCTGAAGTTGCTCAAATAGATTATTTAACCTAGGGGAAGATACTTATTCTTTATTGTGATCTTGTTTAGTTGCCTATAGTCTATGCATATTCTGAGAGATCCATCTTTCTTATGGAGGAATAGGACAGGAGCACCCCAAGGAGAAACACTAGGCCTTATGAAACCCTTCTCTAACAAATCTTTCAATTGCTCTTTCAACTATTTCATTCAATCAATGGCCATCCTATAAGGTGGAATCTAGATAGGTTGGGTTTGGGGGAGAACATCAATCCCTAAGTCAATCTCTCTATAGGGAGGAACTCCAGGCATATCCTCAGGAAATACTTTATGGAACTCACTTACAATCGAGACAGACTCTAGAGTAGGAGACTCAACATCATTTGATTTAACTCGCACGAAATGGTAGATAAAACATTTAGAGATTAACTTTCTAGCTCTAAGATAGGAGATACTTTCCCTTAGGTGCAATGGAACTCCCTTTCCACTTTAGGATGGGTTCATTAGGAAATTTAAACTTAAAAGTTCGAGTCCTACAGTTAACAGAGGCATAATAGGAATGAAGCCAATCCATGCCAAGGATCATACCAAAATCAACCATCTCTAACTTTACCAAGTCAGCTAAGGTATCTCTATGATAGATACTACACAATCACTATAAACCCTCTCAGCTAAGATAGACTCACCAGTAGGAGTGGAAACAAAAAAGGGTTCAAGAAAATACTCTGGGAGGATTCCAAATTTGCTTACCTCATAGGGAGTTACAAAAGACAAACTTCCACTCGAGTCAAGTAATGCATAACAATCAAAAGTAAAGACTCAATGAATACTCGTAACAACACCTAGTGCCACCTTCTATTCTTGACGATTACCAATTGCATAAAAATGGTTTGTCCCGCCTCCTGTAATCATAGTAGTACCCCTCTAATGACTGTCAAATGGGGGTGCTATGGAGGACTATGCATTATTGCTTCCATCACCTCGCCTCTATTTTAGGCACTTATAATAGAAGTGACTAGTCTGCCCATATGAGTAACAAACATTTGTTTCCACATGGAACTCACCTAGATAAAGTTTGTCGTACTTTCTATAAGGTGGCTTTTCCTTCGTACCTTGGGTCACACAAGCTTTAGATTTAGACCCTGGACCCTGAAATTCTGGTGACCATAAGACTTTTGACCATACTTATTCTGTTGGATGGG
>JAOTQJ010000072.1:8055416-8090964 GCA_025642045.1 Solanum sejunctum
TACTACGAAATTGACTTTAACATCTATGCTCAATTAAGAATCTTCAATTAAAATCCTATATCATATAAAGGATGACTAGGTCTTAGCTTAAAAAAATTGGGGTGTTACAACACATCAACTGGATCCTATTATCTACTTCCCTTTTCCCATTCATCACTACCTTGGTCGGGATCATAATAGTAGGTGGGGTTTGGTGTTGGACACCACCAAACAACATTAGTCATAAAGGGAATTAAACAATACATGCAAAACCCCAATCATAGACATGCACAAAACCTAGGTTATCTCACGTCATTATCCTATGGTTCCCACAACCATAAGTTGTGGGTGCTTAGCTGCTCACGGCTAAGAGAGAACACACAAAAATACATATAATAAACATAGTTGAGAGTTTCACTAATAACAATGAAGGAGATTGGCACCACATGTTGTAAACCCACAATCTTGATTGATCAACAATAAGTACAAAGCAAGATTTGTAATCCCCAAAATGGGTTTCCTAAAAGAGAGAAATAATGTACTCTAAAATCTAAGAAAAGCTTCAAAATGTAATGGAGAAATGTCTACTGTTTGAACTCTCTCTCAAAAACCTAACTTAAACTATTTAACGTATTTACATAACAACCCTAGGAATTATACAAAAATGATAGCTGGCATCTGATAAATTTCGCAGTTACGACTCATAGGTTGGCCTACGAGTTGTAGTTGGGGTTTCGTATCAGGTTCTTGGCATCTTGGACTGAACTAGTACAATCCATAGGTATGAGTCATTACTTGATCTATGACTCGTATGTTAGTCTCATAGTCTTGGTGTTTAGTTTTTGATTTAACATTTTGGCCCTCTGATTCTTGCTACGAGTCCACCTATATGAGTCGTAGTGTGTATTATGACTCATAGGCTGGACTCGTAGGGATGACCTTCACTTGGCAGATTTCTAATTTTTGGTCTTTGATTCTTGCTACGACACCACCCTAAGACTCGTATGTTGGCTCATGAGGCCTATACTTCAGCAAAATCTGCAACTTTTTTTCAAAATTATGCAAATCTAACTTTTTTGCAAGATTAACATAAAACACATCAAAACGCTAAAAAGTCTCTTTAAAAACTCACAAAATCCCTTGTTTTAGGCACCAAATATTTTTTAATTTGACAATACATCAACACCCTCAACTTAGAACTATTACTTGTCCTTAAGCGATGACTCAATCTACACAGACAAAGAGAAATACATAGCAGCTATGTCAATGGCATATACAACAACTCATTTGGTTCAGGTACCCAACTACTATATTCAAAATAAGGTTGTCAAGTTATTGATCCAACAAGAACATCATGAGAGACCTGATAATCTAACTTTGATAAGCTAAGGAGCATCAACCGTCCATAATCACTGGTATAGTCATATGCTACTCAAGTAGCGCAAATGCCCTCACCAGAAAGAAGTCCCTTATACTCACTCAAAAACATCTAGAATTCAGGGACTGAGGAGGCATTCACACTCTTACAATTGAAATGCAATGCATGCTGACTAACACCATAGGCTTGCCTCTCTACTCATCTTCTAGCTTGGTGATAGAGTGGTGTTGGACCACTTAGGACTTATAGGCTTATAACATAGGCTCAAGGTGTTTTGGTGCGACATTTTGGGCAAGTAGTGACTAAAAGCTATCCTTGAATCATGTTTACCAACACTATTTGCTTTCATAATCCAACCCTCTTTTCATCAATCCCCCTTTTGTTCTCTTGCTTTGAACTTTTCTCGAGTGCTTTCTTTCTTTTTTTCAACTGTGCCTTGATTTCAAACTCATTTTTGCTACCTTTTTTCTCAATTAAAGGCATTTTTCTTCTTTTTCTTCACTCTGTTCATGATTTTCTATTTCTTTCTTGATTTCCAACTAACCACCTTATCAATTTTACATTACCACAATAATGGTCACCCTCAACTTAGGCTTTTAGCCTCAGGTGAAGTACACAATATCTATGCCTCAAACCTGGGCCACCAACTGCAGCCACCGTCAACTTAGGCCTTTGACCTCAATCAAGATTCACATGTTCAAGGATAGACTAGAGCCAATATCAAGGTATTTCATCATAAAAGTTTAAGCTAGCAAGGTATCAAGAAAGAATGATTACATGATAAGCTCAAAAATTTGAAAAAAAGGATTCTCTCACCTAACTAGTGGGTTAGTTTAGTCTAAAAGTGGTTTCACTCAAAAACCTAAGGCCTAAGATCCTTTCCATATCCACCACATCACCAAACCAACTTTTAGAGTAACAAGTCAAGTTCTAGGTCCATAAAAGATGCATGAATGCAGCAAAATAAACTCACAGCACACATGCCAATTGCATTCACAATCAAGTATAGACTCACAAGTCATGCTTTCAGTATCAGCTTACCTTCATAATATTAGCACAAACATTGCCAGATATTCAAAAATGTATGAGTGCATCAATACTCACAACCTCAAAATTTTTTAGGGTACCCAATTTTGCACCAAAAGTTTAAAGAAAATCTAAGAACTATATATATGCCAAACGATAACATTACTATGCATTTACAAATTATTTATACTTCCTAAAACATGCTTGTTCAATAAGAAATTAAATATCAATAAGAAAAAAGAAACACAGCAAGAAAACTTTGAGATTAAAAATAAGGAAATTTATAGACTTGAGGCTACTCAGACTTCACCTTAATCCATAACTTCCATCACCCCACCAAAGATGATACTTTGTCCTCAAAGTAAAAACACAAAGAAAAGGTGCAAAGGGCGTGCCTTGGGTTGCCTCCTAGGAAGCACCTGATTTATTATCGCAGCACGACAAGATGCTTTTGTGTTCATGACTTTTCAAGGTCCCAATCTTCCACAGTTTTGATCTCTTCCATGTCACCCATGTACCTTTTTACCCTTTGTCCATTGGATTTGAAAATTTCCCATCCCTACTCTCTAACTCGAAAGCACCACGAATACAAACGCGCCCAACTCTGAAAGGCCCCATCCACTTAGATTTGAGTTTTCCAGGAAACCACCTCAACTTGGAATTATAAAGCAATACCATGTCTCCTGGAGCAAACTGGCGATCTTCAATTCTATGATCATACTGAACCTTCTTTCATTGTTTGTACAAAGCAGATCTCTCATATGCTCGCAGTCTAAACTCATCAAGCTTATTCACTTGCATCAACCTTGAGGTGGCAGCTTCATGCTAATCTAGATTCAATTTATTTAATGCCTACAATGCTTTGTGTTCAAGTTCAACCCATAAGTGACAGGCCTTTCTAAAAACTAGTTGATATGGAGACATTCCGATGGGAGTTTTGAAAGCAGTTCGGTAGGCCCATAAAGCATCATCCAACTTCCTTGACCAATCAGTACGATTCACGTTCACCATTTTGGACAAAATTTGCTTTATTTCCCTATTTGATACTTTCACTTGCACACTAGTTTGGGGATGATATGGGGTTGCCACACAGTGCTTCACACCATATCTTTCAAGGAGAGCTTTGAACAGTCGATTGCAAAAATGAGAACCTCCATCACTGATAATTGCCCGAGGCGTACCAAATCTAGAAAAAATACATTTTCAGAGAAATCCCATAACACTCTTACCCTCATTGTTCGGTAGAGCTACGGCCTCCACCCACTTAGAGACATAATCAACTACAACCAGAATGTACTTGTCACCGCGAGAGCTAACAAAGGTTTCCATAAAGTTAATGCCCTACACATCAAATAGTTTTATGACCAAAATAAGATTTAGAGGAAGTTTTTGCCTTCGCGAAACTCCTCCTTCTTTTTGACATCTGTCACAAGACTTTACATAATCATGGGCATATTAGTGTAAAGATGGCCAGTAATAGCCACACTGCAACACCTTATAAGCTATTCTAGCTCCACTGTAATGGCCACCCACCAATGAAGAGTGATGTACTTCGAGAAATCTCTACCTCTGGAACACATCTACGGATGATGCTATTTGTACAAATGTGAAACAAATATGGGTCATACCAGAAGAATTTTTTTACATCATCCATAAACTTGCGACATTGATGGGTGTTCAAATCAGGGGCACTATACCACTCACCAAATAGTTAGCATAATGTGCGAACTAAGGTATAAAATCATGTGATGCTACTAGAACTCTTTCATTGAGGAATGAGTCATTTATGTCTAGCCCATCATCAAACTTCATCATAGCCTCATATTCCAATCTAGAAAGGTGATCGACAACCTGATTTTCTGACCCTTTTTTGTCAATCTCATCAAAATTGAATTCCTCCAAGAGAAGTACCCATCTAATCAACCTTGGTTTAGCATCTTTCTTTGCCATTAGATATTTGAGTGTGGTGTGGTCAATATGTGCAATCACTTTAGCTCCTAACAAATATGAATGAAAATTTTCAAATGCAAACACTAACCAAGCAATTCTTGTTCGATCATAGTATAATTCTTCTGGGCTACATTCAATGCTTACAAGCATAACAAATCATATGTAGGACTCTCTCTCTTTGTTGCCCCAATACCATACTAAGTGCAACCCCACTCGCATCACACATCAGTTCAAATGGTTCTAACCAATCAGAACTGACAATAATGAGTGTTGTGGTTAGCCTTCTTTTCAGTTATTCGAAGGCGTATATGCATGCATCATCAAGTACAAACTTTGCATCTTTTTCTAACAACTTACAGAAAGGTTGTGAGATTTTGGAGAAGACCTTTATGAATCGGTGGTAGAATCTAGCATGGCCTAAAAAACTTCTGCTACCTTTTACTAAAATTGGTGGTGATAATTTCTCTATCACCTCGATTTTTGCTTTATCCACGTCAATTCCTTTGCCCAAAATTTTGTGACCAAGTACGATGCCATATTTTACCATAAAGTAGCATTTCTCCCAATTTAGCACCAAGTGACTCTCAACACATCTGTGTAACATATCACACAAATTTAACAGACATTCTTCAAAAGATTGGCCAACGACACTAAAGTTATCCATGAACACTTCAATTGTAATTTTAACCATATCTGAGAAGATATACATCATGTATCTTTGAAATGTGGCTGGAGCATTACAGAGCCCAAAGGGCATCCTCTTAAATGTGAAGGTACCATAAGGGCATGTGAAGCTTGTCTTTTATTGATCCTCAGGTGCGATAACAACTTGAATATACCCAGAATATCCATCAAGGAAACAATACCATCCCTTTTCTACTAGTCTGTCAAGCATCTTATCCATAAATGGCATAGAAAACTTATCTTTTTCGATAGAAGTATTTAATTTTCTATAGTCCATGCATACTTTCCATCCAGTGACTGGTCTCATAGGGATCAACTCATTCTTTTCATTAGGCACCACTATGATACCTCCCTTCTTTGGAACACACTGCACTGGGCTCAGCTACTCATTATTAGTGATTGGGTAGATTACACTTGTGTCTAGCCATTTGATGATTTCTTCCTCATAACCTGTTATATTGGGGGGTTGAATCGCCTTTAATGCTTAATACTCGACTTATAATCCTTGATTAGCTTAATCTTATGAGAGCATATCCTGGGGGGTATGCCAATGATGTCTGCAATCGTCCACCCAATAGCTTTTTTGTACTGCTTGAGAACTGCAACTAAGGATTTTGTTTGGGCTTCACTTAACTCTATTGTAATGATGACAGGTAATATACTATTCTCTCCTAGGTATGCATATTTTAGATGTGATGGTAATGCCTTTAACTTTAACTCTAGTGGAACTTCTATAGACGGTTTTGTAGGTGGTGTTTCCCTGTTACATAAATCCAACTCTGATGTTGCTTGTCACTTCGGCCTAAATGACACCCCAAGAGCATTTACTATTTCCTCATAATCAGGGATGTTGTCACCATCAAAGTTCATCAACACAGCGGCCAAATGATCAACCCCAAGCCTCAATTCTATTGGGATCTCAGCTTTATCATCCTCACCCGTTGAAATCATTGTGATAACTTGGAACTCAGAACTCTGCTCATCCTACTGACCTACTTGAAACACCATTGCTTCTTCACCAAATCTAAAAGTGAGCAGGCTCTTCTCCATATCTACTAATGCTCGACCTATGGCCAAGAAAGTCTTCCCAAGATGATCAGAACTGCAAAATCAACTTCATAGTTAAGTATAACAAAATCTGCGAGAAACATAAATTTGTCTACCTTTACCAATACATCATACAAGACCCACAAGCTTCTTGATTATTCTATCTGTCATCAATAACTGCATTTTTGTAGGGACCAAGTTCCCCAAATTTAGCTTTCTGAATATGGTAAAAGACATTAAGTGAATGCTAGTCCCCAAATCACATAGTGCTTTAGCAAATGTTAGTTCTCCTATAGTGTATGGTATGGTGAATGCACCCGGGTCTTCGCGCTTTCGCACTAATAACGTTGTAGTGATGGCATTATAACATTGAACATTTTTGGAAAGGTCTTGGCTCACTTTTAGCTTCCTTTTGACTAGGTCTTTCATCCATTTGGCATGCCTCTACATCCTTTCAAGGGCCTCAACTGATGGTAGGTTCCACTGATAATATTTTTAGCATTGTCAAGAATTGTTCAAACTTACCCTTGTCCTTTCTTCTTCTAAGCCGTTGAGGGAAAAGAGGAGGGCGTCTCGGAAGGGTTTTATACTTCTTGGGTTTCTCTTCTATGTTTCATGCTTGGGTTTCTTAATTCATTCTCTTCTTATAATTCCCATTTTCCACCTTTTGCCTAGGGGGATCTATTGTGCTTTTGCCACTCCTAGTCATTACCACCATGCAATACCCATTATTTTCAGGATTTTGAACCATATTGCTTGGTAGGTTGCCCTTTTGGCGTTGGTTCAACTGTGAAGATGTTGCCCAAATTGTTGTTCAAGTTGCTTGATTGCCATCGAGTAAGACTCTATTTTTTGGTTAATGCTTGAAATATTCTCTTTCGTTCCCTTTAGAGTCTCATCTTGGTGGTCAGCTTGTTTTAATAATTTTTTAAACATATCTTTAATCCTAGAATTGCTCGATCTGGCATCACGACTGTGTGGTGGCATATAAAGATCATTCTTGTAGCCCTCTCTTCTTCCCCATTCTGCGTATAACACTCTCTCTCTCATAGTATCCACCTTGATTGTCTCTATACATCCCATCACGATTGAAGTTCTGACCTTGATTCCCGGAACCTTGCCTCCAATAGTCCGAATTGGACCAGTAGGGTTTGTCGAGGAAACCCACTGCTTGGTTGCTTACAAAACATACATCCTCATCAAAGAATGGATTATCATAAGTAGGAGCCTTCTGAGGTTGGTGAGTGACTATATAGACGCTTGATTGATTTTTCTTTAAGACTAAGTCCATGCTTGTGCGAAATTGAGCAAGTTGCTCCATAATCTCTTCGTTCACCTTTGCTTGTTCATTACTAGTATTGACCGCACAAGAAGGTTTCATCACACCTTGCTCTCATTGCCCCAATGCTCTCTTTGTTTTGACCACTCATTCCATTCTTACAGCTAGCAATGCAAAAGGTTAGTCTAGGAATATGCCTCCCATGGTTGTATCGACAGAAGCTTGACCATTCTCGTCAAGTGCCCGATAGAAAATCTTGACTAAGGCATCATTGACAATCTTGTGATCCGGAACCATTCTCCAACATTTAGTAAGCCTCTCCCATGTTGCGCTAATGGAATCACCTTGTAGTTGCTCAAAGTTGTTGATTTGGTCCTTGAGCTTTAACTTTTTAGATCTCGGGAAGTATCTTTCAAGGAATAATCTTTGAAGTTTAACCTAACTTGTCATAGTGCCCGGAGGAAGCTCAGACAACCATACAGTTGCATTGCCAGTCAATGATGGTGGAAACACTCTTAACCCAACAGCATCAAGAGAAAGGTTTTATGTTCTTATGATACTTTTGCACACAAATGCCACATTTTGAAGATGACGGTGGGGATCCTCCAAAAGTAGCCCTGTGAATAGACCGCAGTTTTGGAGCATTTAGAGCAATCCACTTAATACCGTGAACTTAATATCTGCCTGTAAAGGAGGCAGTGCTATAGCACTGGTAACATCCATAGCCATAGGGTTCAATCGATATTGAGTCCATCCATAAGCATTTTCATTGAAGTCCCTGAGCTGTGGCCTGTTACCCTTTTATGGTGGATTCTCCTCTCTATCCATATCTTCATTCATATGCAGATCTTCCTCAACCTCAATATCCTCATTCACTTGAGCCATTTTTCTTGGTAGTCGATGGATCTCCAAACTTAGTGGAGATAAGGGATTGCCTTGACTCCTTGTGTTGGGCATACAACCTGGTACACTCTGCAAAAGAAATAAAATAACAAAAATAAAAGTAAAATACAAGAGACTCTAGAAATTAACACTAGAATTAACTAATAGTGAAATCAAATCAAAACCTAGCAGTATTCCCCGGCAACAGAGCCATAATTTTTTGATGACGGTCACACTCCAATAAGAAAGTGATCGTTATCAGTAATTAACCTAGCCAAGGTTACGGTCGAATCCACAGGAAATACAGATCTTGATTATAAGGTTTCACTACTACTCATTTCTAGTATCTATAATCTCTAAATGGGGGGGGGGGGAGGGGTTGTGATTCAAACACAATATAAAATAAACACTAATTTAAATTAAGTAAACACTTCATATTGGGAAAAACCTGGGAATTGTGTACCCATAGTTTGTTGACTCAATTATCCTAGATAACATAACTATTATCGGTGAATCGCATGCAAGATGGTAACTTAGGTTCTTCCATCGCTCTTGTGAAGGTGAAAGTCGAATTTCACCATGGCGCTTGGTCGACTACCATGGCGTGCCAACTAACCATTACCTATTGTCCCAGTCAACTTCCCTTGGTAAGGTTTGGTCAATAGATGGGAACACATCAATCGAATCCTATCATCTACTTCTTTTTTTCTATTCGTCACTACCTTAGTTGGGATAGTGATAGTAGGCGGCATTTGATATTGTCTACACCAAACAACATTAGTCATGAAGGGAAAAAAATAATAGATGCAAAACACCAATCATAGACATGAACAAAACCTAGGTCATCTCAAGTCAACTACCCAGGGTTCCCGCAACCCCAAGTTGTGGGTGCTTAGCTGCTCATGGCTAAGAGAAAATACATAAAAATGCGAATAATAGACATAGTTGAGTGTTTCATCAATAATAATGAAGGAGATTGGCACCACAAGTTGCGAACCCACAAGATTGATTAATCAATAATGAGTACAAAACAAGATTTGCAATCCCCAAAATGGGTTTCCCAAAAGACTACAATAATCTACACTAAAAAACTTCAAAAAGCTTCAAAATACAATGGAGAAATATCTACTATTCCAACTCTCTCTCGAAAACCTAACCTAAACTATTTATAGTATTTACAAAATAACCCTAGGAATTATGCAGAAAACATAGCTGGCATATAATAAATTTCACAGTTATGACTCTTAGGTTGGCCTATGAGTCCTAGTTGGGGTCTCGTATCAGGATCTTGGCATCTTGGATTGAACTGGTATGACCCATAGGTACGAGTCATTACTTGAGCTATGACTCATATGTTGGTCTCATAGTGTTGGTCTTTAGTTTTTGGTCCAATATTTTGTCCTCTGATTCTTGCTATGTGTGTATTACGACTCGTAGGCTGGGCTCATAGCGATGACCTTCACTTGGTAGATTTTTGATTTTGGGTCATTGATTCCTGTTACGACACTACTCTATGACTCGTAGCTTGAGGTACGACTCGTAGGTTGGCTCATAAGGCCTGTACTTCAGCAAAATTGCAACTTTTCTTCAAAATCATACCAACCTAACTTATCTACAAGATTAACATAAAAACACATCAAAACACTAAAAAGTCACTTTAAGAACTCACAAAATCCCTAGTTTTAGGTACCAAATATGTTGTAATTTGCCAATATATTAGAGGTAGAGACACAGAGCATCTCCTAAAAGTTCATGCATTATCAGTGTTGGTCCAGAACAAGCAAATATCTATGAATAAATTATGCAAATGCTTGTCCTAATTCTTACAAGTATAGTGGTAATGATGAAACAAAACTAGGAGCGAGTCAATGCAGCAGTTTATCAACCTCTATATGTACCCATGTATGATAAACCTTATTATGAAAAAGACACATGTTTTGTTGTGGATCAGACAGAGGGTTTTTGAACCAATGCCAAGGGTCCAATCAGGACTACTGGTGCCAAGGTGAAGGGAACCAAGATCGAAACTTCAATAGGAATAGAGCTTTCAAGGATAACTACTGAGGATATAATGATCGAAACAGGGGTCCAGAGAGAGATACAGATTGGGATTGCAGAGATAGCTTTAGAAATGGTCCCTATGTGCCACTACATAACCGCGGTGCAGGTGCAAGTAGTTCTAGATTTGAGGAAATGGTTGATCTCCTATTGAAGAAAGCTGAGACATAGGATGAGACTCTGAGGTGTATGCAATCTGAGATTTCTAGCATCAAATAGAAAATTTAGTCTGATTTTATAACTATCAAACAACTTGAGCAACAGTTTTGTCAAGTGTTGACTCAACTAAATTAGCGTCATAGGGGTACACTACCTAGCAATATAGTTCAAAACCCTAAAAATGAAGGGCAGTGTATAAATGTTACTACTTGTGGTGGCAAGAGCACCATTAATCCTCCCATGCCTGTTGATGTGGATGATGTTCGCAAGGAGATAGTTGCAGCCAAGGATGCAGATATAGGAAAGTTCGTGGAAAGGATGGGATGAGTGAAGCTGCTAATGTGCAGTCTGAAGCCCATTCCTAGGCCCCCTCCTCCCTTCCCTCAAAGAATCAAAAAGAGGGAGGAGAAAGGCAAGTTCAAGCACTTTCTCTCTATGCTGAAATAACTCTTCATTTGCATCACTCTCATTGAGGTATTGGAGAAGATATCAGGGTATGCAAAATACATGAAGGACCTTGTTACTAAAAAGTGCACTATGAGTCAGGAAATCTCCCGAGAGCTTCAGCATTGCAGTGTTATTGCTATAAGGTCCTTGGTTCAAAAGCGAGAAGATCCTAGTACTTTCACCATACGCTGCACCAATGGAAATGTAGAGTTTGCAAGGGCACTAGGTGATCTAGGTGCCAATATTAATTTGATCCCCTTGCGGTCTTCAAGAAGCTAAGATTGGGAGCCCCTACTCTGATGAGCATGCGGTTGTTGATGGCTGATCGCACAGTGAAGAAGCCTATGGGGATATTGCATGCTGGTCAAAGTTGAGAAGTTCATATTCCCTACAGACTTGCAATCCTAGATTGCGAGGTTGATTTTGAAGTCCCTATCATCTTAGGGAAGCCCTTCTTAGCCACTAGATACACCTTGGTGGATATGGAAGACGACCAACTCAAGTTTAGATTTGAGAAAGATGAGGTCATGTTCAACATCTATTAGCAGGTAAAGAAATAAAATGACTTGAGAGTGGTCTTTGTGATTGAGACTATTGATGATGCTAAACCATAAGTACCCCTTAAGGTGAGATTGGGTATTGACACCTTGGAAGCAGTGCTAATGAACTTTGATAGTGATGGCATCCCAGATTATGAGGAGACAGTGAATGCTCTAGGGGTGTCCTACGACCCTAGGTGCCAAACCAAGTTAGAGGACATATTTATGTACTAATCAAAGGATCACACCCACCATTTAAAATGGCAAATAATTCCGTTAAGTCAATTGATGTCGCAATAGAATTTAAAAATTCTTAAAAGGCATCGAAAAAGTGAGAAAAGAGCTAACCAGGAATTACGATTTTGCTGCTTCCTTGAAAGTATAAAGTGTAGCATTTTTGATGAATTTTGCATTGAAATAAACCATCTTAGCACGACTTTCATCATCCGCCATGTACTCACCAAGTTTTGTCAGGCCTTTAACTCTAACGACATCATTAATGTTTGAAAAGACCGTCGTGCTGTAACTATAGGAAATTTCACATACTTTCTTCACCCTTTCCTTCTCGAAATTCATCAAGCTCAAAATTCCCATTTTCCCACGCCCTTGCTTACTGGACGAAGAATAGTTTATAGGTTCGATAGAATTCAATAGCTTTGTAGATTTCTGTTTTTCCTTCATGGAGATTGGAACTGAACCGTTTCTAGGAAAATTGTAGGATTAGTTAGTATTATTTCTCAGGCTGGCACAATACCAAACTATTTCTAAACTTTTAATAAATGCATAATTTATTTATATTCCTAATTACCTATTGAATTTGGGCATTTGGATTTTGGCTGCGTGGATATAGCTTTTAAACCATACCAAACAAAATTTAAATATTCTATCGGCTTTTTGATATTTTTTCTTTTTTCTTTTTCTTGATGGTAAGTTGAAGTATTGATGCCCAAGTAGAGTCTTATTCATGTATTTTCATATTTTTGATATATCATGGCCTGTTTATTGAATTTTGATTATTAAATTATTTTGTTATATTATTATTTTTTATTAGTTATCTTGTTTTCATTATCATCGCTTTTTCTTTTTATAACTATTATTTTGATTTACCACACTTGAATCAACAACATCTTAAAATAATTTCTCTATTTTCATAAGATAAAATTAAATTTATGTATGTTATATTGTCTTCATATTAAATTTATAAAATTTTATTGAATATATCATTATTATTGTAATAATTCATTTCATTCAATTTATACATATTTAGTAGGTATTGAACAAAATTAATTCATTAACTTTCTTCCTTTCAAAGTAAATAAATTTTTGAGGCATGGCACACTCCTTGAAAATTTAATTAATGATATTAATTAAAAAGTAAAATCCTTAAGAAATCAATAATGATTAGAGAAGGGGGGGGGTGTGTGTGTTATAATATTCTCTTTATTTTATTTTAGTTGCAATGATTCTCATTTATAAAATCAAAACTATGTAAGTTTTGTCTAACATTTTAAAATATTTTTTTTCAATTTAAATCAATAATACATTTTTATAGCTTTTGAAATTTAAACTTTTATTTTTAAACATTAAATTAATCATCTAATTTAATTTTAAAAATTAAACAAATTAACTTTCAAAAATTTCAACATGACAACTAAAATAAAACACAAGAATACCTATTATATTTTTAGACTTAAAAAATTTATTTATTTTTAAAAACTAAATAAATGCCAAAATTCATTTTTTTTAAATTGACCGATAACCATTTCGACTGAAGCTAATGGTTTCATTTATAAAGGGCATAATACATAATTTTATCCTTTAACTTGGCTTCAAATTACAAGTGAGACTTTCAACTTTCAAAATACACAAACAGACACTCCAATTAAATCATTCTTAATCATTTAAACATGCCTGTCCTAGCTGGCAAAACGCGTGAAGCTCCTTTTTTTAAGTCCAAAATAGTAAAAAAAAATATGTTAAATGACAATCTTACCCTTGATGAATACCCTATATGTATATATCCTTATATTTCAATTAAAAATATAATTTTTCTTCTTCTTTCTATTACTAATATTCAAGAATGTTTTCCTAATTTTTGACATAAAAGTATTTCATAATCTAAAATATTTTTTAAAAATTAAATATTTAAATTCTTTTTTTTTGAGGTGCGGGGTTGGGTTTAGGGATGGAGTGGAGTAAAAAATTAAAATTTTAAAATTTAAAATGTTTATAAAAAATAATTTATTTATTTTTTTGTATGGGAGTGAGAGGTGGGCTGTGGCTGGGGTTAGGGGATGGGGGACAGAGGTGGAGTAAAAAATTAAAAATTTTAAAATTTAAATATTTTGTAAAAACAAATTTTTATTATTTTTTTATATGGGGTAGGGATGGGTGCTGGGGGGATAAGGGCCTGAGGTGGAGTTAAAAAATAAAATTTACAAAATTTAAATTTTTTGTAAAATAAATTTATTTTGGTCAAGAACAAATGTTTCTTTTACTTTTCTTTTTTCTAAATAAATTATAAATATATGAACTCATTTTAATTACCTAGCAACGACAGATTGACCATAAATTACATGTCAGTGCATTTGTATTTCACGCAATTAGGCTGCTAAATTCACATGTTTATTTGTTAAAATACCAAATATTTAAAATATTTATTTGTGTATTTTGAAAGTTGAAAGTTCAACTTGTGAATTGAAAATCAAGTTAAATGATTAATTAATTTATTATGTCTTTATAAAAAATTATCCACTTAAAAGGAGTAATTTGGGATTTGCGCCCTTAATGTATGCTCCTTTTTTGTGACTTGCAGCTTATTCTATTTTTTTGTAATTTGCACCTTAATCTTCTTATTTCCTTACAAAATCATAAAAAACTCATCTTTTTTCAATACTTTCCGAGGGGTAAAAAAAAGAAATCAAATATAAAATATAAAAAAATATTAAAAAAATGAAGTAACAAGATTTGAATGATAAAAATATATGCACCAGGTACAAGCTTTTTTTTTTTTACTTTTACAATTTCTCTTTCTTCATATTAGCTCTCTAGGGAGTGAAATAGTAAAAAAAAAAAAAAATTACTTCAACAATATCATCATCTCGCTCTACTGCTTCATTTTCGACTCATAAAAATTGCAATTGAATTTTATTTCATAATCAATTTATACTTTCTTTAAATAACTTTACATGTTGCCAAGATAGAAGCAACGGTATTATGATGAAGTGTTTTTGCAAAAATACCTGAGGAATGTGAAGCACTATGAAAAGATTTTTAGCATTTTGATTAAATTCGCAATCAATAAGACATGCATGTTGCTTTCTAGACCTTTGTAGAATGTGATTTTTCCTTTTTGTTGATTTTTTTTCTTTGAAGGTACAGGGTTGAAGTTTTGAAGCTATTACTTGGATATTTTTCTTCTGTCTAAAAATTTTAAATACAGATGTTTTAAACATCTTTATTTTTTCTTTATTTTTTAAAATATTTTTTTATTTTTTATGTTTGTTTTCGTTTTTTACCCTTTGGAAAGTATTGAAAAAATAAGTTTTTATAATTTTGCAAGGAAATAAGAAGATTAAGTTACAAATCACAAAAAATGATTGAATAAAGTCCAAGTCATAAAAAAGGCATACATTAGGAATGTAAATATAACACCCGGTAAAATTATCAAAATACCTCTAAAATAGAGATGTGCGCATAATGCATCTACCTATGCTCTTTTGTGAATCCGAGCCCGGATATGCAATCAACATGAAAAAATAAATAGAAAAATGATCTCGTACAAATTTTAGAGCTGTCGGATCAAAAAATAATTGTTCAATCCAAAATCAAATTCCAGTGAGGATGCACGACAGAGCCGTGACGCAGACCTGTCGCAGATACACACTTATATTTTTTTTCAAATTTTAATTCAGTGAGGGTCATTCCAATCAATTCCCAACCCCCTCTCAAGTTCAATAATTAAATATAAGAGATCTTTTACATCAAGTCAAGTCCAAAGAATTCCTATCAACTAAGTTTTTGTATGAGTTTATAGAAGCGTCAATTTCAAATGACCATATCTCCTAAAGTATAATGATTTAGGTAACCCACAATATATCAAATCAAAGATATTTGAATTAGCTTTCTAACTCATTCAATTTTGCCTTAATCCGGGTTCGGAGTAGAAAGTTATGACTATTTTACTGAAGACCTGCAGAACTTGCTAAAGGTGGGTGATGGCTCCTAGTTGTGGTCCCAGTGCGGACCCTTTCTGGATGAGATAAACGACATTTTTTATTTTTATTTTGAAGAAACGTTTATCCTAAAACCTTTGGGGGTCTACTTACGGTTCCAAAATGCATAAAACGTTAGTTTTCATAAACAAAAATCCTTTCCTTCACTCCTAAACAAAAACACTCAAGAATAATCAAGAAAATTATCAAGTTGAGATTAGCTTTCAAGATTCTTCATCAAGGTGAATTATTCTTCATAAGTTCTAATCTACCTAACCCAAATTTCTTCATCTATTCATGAATCTCTAATAGAACCCTAAATCATAACCTAGGGTTTCGAGAAAACGAATTCAAGAAACCCAAGAAAGGATTTATTGATTCTTCTTCTACAAGAATTAGAGTTCTTCATTAAAAAGTCTAAAGATTATAAATGAAGAATTCAAGAATCAAAGAGAAGCTCTTCAAACAATGTCTTTTCAAGTACGATCAAGGATTTTCTCCAAGAAAGCTAGTATTCATCAAATTTTGATAGTAATATCAACTTTTTAGGTATATAAGGCTAAACTAAAAGTATGAGATTGTTCTCCCGTGTGTCCCATAGATGGTCTTAGAAGAGAGTTGAAGGTCCCTGTCATGCCCCAAGTCCTATTAGGGCGGAACGACATCCGTTGTCGATAAGGCTCGGGAGAACCAACCTATATCTATGCACTTTCTATACATTTTAGAATGAATTTCTATAATTTAACATGCCTTTGTATAGGTAAACAGTAATACAAACCTAAAGGAAATGCATGTGACTAGGCCGTTGGGGCAACGACGTTTAAAGTACTAGACATGACCACACCTCAATTTACATAGTCTACAAAGGCTCTAGATAAAAGAGTATCAGATAAAGGTCAGGACAGGCCCCACCTCAATTCACTACATAAAACAAACATATAAACTTTAGACACACACAAATCTCCAGAGCAACCTGGAGCTTGGTAGCAACAGCTGAATGTCTTAGACTCTACTGAGGAGATCTATTAGCACCTGTACCTATAGCATGAAATGCAGGTCCCTCATAAGGGATGTTAGCATGAGATAATGTACTGAGTATGTAAGGCATGAAATACTATATATGAAGTAACAACTTTAAATGAAACTATGCAATGGTGTGGAATAAGAGACCACCTTTGGATATACTTTGGGATCGTATACTTTATCTTCTTTATATTGCTTTACCTTTACTGTATAGTCTATGCACATCATAAACTATAAATGACTAACTGATCAGTGGTGAAACTACATCAACTTCGTCCCTAGCTAGGTTATACTCAACCCCTCGGGCTATACCCCGCTCTTGATAGGATCGTCCCTGGCTAGGTTATACTCAACCCCTTGAGATACCACCAATCAGAAACTATATACTTTATCTTTCAATTATCTTTGAGATTATTTTTTTAGTAGTCATAATATTGGAGATTTCGGGCTGTATATATAATATATAACATGAAAATAAACATTCAGGACAATATGGCATTGAAGAGAGCATGTTACATAAGCAACACAATGCGTATGAAATGGAACAACTCATGAACTTTATTTAGCAACAAGAACTCATATACTTGGTATCCATGTATGTATATAGATTTGAAGAGAACTACATATAGGACCATATGAACATGTGAAAGAGTGGATACATGGCTGCTTATCATGTTGGAGTAGATAAATGCCTTTACTTATCGAAGGATCTATGTTTCATGCCAAATGATACGAATTCAAGTAACCTTACATACCTCGTCGTATGACTTTGTTACTACCTTGGAGTGGCTGCATTTCCCTCAAATATATATTTACATCATATTAGGCAATAAAACTAGTATTAACAGTAACACAACACTTCTAGGCAGTCTAATATCATAAAAATTATCACCCAGATAGCAAGCTTTCAATTAGTGACGCAAAGGTATTTCTTCAACCTTTTCACTTATAAACATATTTTCTAACAACCATTATTATGTACATGTTATGTACATCTTATTTTCAGTCCCTTAACAGTCTCGCAATAGCTAATAAAACATAACACACAATAATTTTTCACAATATACAAACAAGCAACATAACATTATACCATTTCACCATACTTCGACGTTAACAATCCCAAAACTATTTCAACTTTGCCAAAATTATTTTCAAAAATTTTACCACATAAAATCAGTCTTAATATAGTCCAAATATAGTCCCAAATCAGGGATAAATCGTGGAATAACATACTATAATTCTACACAACTTATAAATGAACAATATAATATTACTCCCCCCTTCGCTACATTTTGACGATGATAATTCCAAACCTTTTCCAACTCTAAACAAACTATTCCAACAATATTTACATATACCAATAGTTATAATACAATCTTATAATATCATCCAAGAAGTCATTAAGGATATGAGCCAATAGCTTTAAATCCAACAACTCACAACTTCCAACAAACATCACACTTAAGATAACATAATAAAACTCATATGTTAAATGCAACCAAAATATGGGCAGAAACCTTAGCGTAATGTCTATAACTCAAATCATGTTAAGAACATCAAATTCTCTTTATAATACAGCCCACACACAGTTTAAAAATCACTAAAATAAAAGAAAAGAGTGCAGTAATTTTCTGGACACAAGCTGACAAGAATTTTCCAGCAAAGCATACAATCATCTACTTCTTGATTTTCATGAAGGAATTATACTAAATACACAAATATAACCACATACCTTTATATTTAAAGTTACGCAACTCCTTACGAAGCCTAAGAGATCCTTTGGCTGCTGCTGCTAGGTCAAGAAACGTGTAGAGAGAAAATGGGGAAAACTGAAATTTTTTTTAAGTCTAAATGAGGACTGAAATGTGTTGCTTATAATCCCCTCTTGAAGGGCCTCATTTGGACGACTTTCATTTTTCTTCTTGACCACAAAATTCTATATAATATTGGGCTAAATATTCAGCATCTTAGTCCCTAAAATTGGTCCAAAATGGGCATCAAATTCTAATGGACTTGGGCTGCCAATTTTCAGCCTTCCTCTTAATCCGTTTTTGGACCCAATTAGTCGAGTGGTTTGGAATATACTTGGGCTTTTATTTCATTCTTCTTGGATTGAAAATAAGGTCTATTTATGATGCTAAAATATGGGCTAAAACTAAACCCTTAAAATAGATTTTTTCTATAATCGAACTTGGACAAAAATGATGTCGAACCTCTTCTCCTTTTAGCTAGTAATTTCAAGCTAAGAAAGTAGATGAATCACTATAAGATTATTAATTTATACAAACACCATAATTCTCTTACTTTATAATATCCTCAATTTAATATAAAATGAATATACACAAGGCCCTCATAAGCGTTAGATGCTCATATCATCCATTAACACAAGAATCAAGCACTTTCAAGAATTGACGCTATTTTGACTAAACAATATCAAAAATTTATTCAGATAGCATTAGTACATGTAAAAATGTGGGGTGTTACATCTTCCCCTCCTTAGGAACGTTCATCCTTGAATGGTAGCACAGTTGAGTAACTTAACCATTTATAAACCTTTATTTAAACAAACCTTCAACAATAAAAATAAGTATTCAATTACACGCACCTATTAGTGTTCCAATTCTGCATGTTGGGTGTCCTCCTCAGATTCAAACAAATGAGGGTATTTTGACTTTATTGCATCCTTGGCCTCCCAGGTTATCTCTTCTACTTGCTGATTTCTTCATTCTGCTTACAGGGCTGCCTAGGAGTCATGTACTAGCCTGTTCATCCTCCTGTTGTTTGTGAACTTTGTCCCTCACCTCATTGATCAAACTGATTACTTTTAGACCCTAAATCCATTGTGGAGCACTAGATGCAGAATAGGAGAATGATGGCTTTGGCAGTCTTTTAGAAAACCGAGGCCTAAACTCACTTTGGGATAGTGTAAACTGCCCTGAAGATCTACTCTTCTTAGACTATGCCCTTTCTAACTCCTGTCTCCTTCTCCTTTGCCTTTGATCCTCCAATTTCTGTGCAAAATCTTGCATTCTCGCTATATCCATATCTTTATTCAATGCAGCAATGGTGCAATCTCTGACCAGATATGTATCTAATCTATCCACATATCGATGAACTTTGTCTACCATAGTAGCAACTAAGTTAGGAGCATACCTGGATAGAGAATTAAATTGCAGACTATACTCCCTCACGCTCATATTCCCCTGGTGCAGATTCAAGAACTGATCTGCACGGGCTTCTCGGATCTCTAATGGTAAATAATGATCAAGAAAGGCCTCTTTGAACTCTTTCCAGGTGGTTGGAGGAGCATTTATACCTTTGGATTGCTTCCAAGTTTCATACTACAATACAGCCATACCCTTCAACCTATATGCCGCTAACTCAATAGCTTCGGTACCACTCACATACATGACATCTAAAGTGCGCTGAATCTGATCAATAAAGTCTTGGGGATCTTCATTAGGGTCAGACCCAGTGAAGGCTGGAGGGTCCAAATTAAGGAAATCATGTATCCTCATGCTAGCTATCCTACTTCTACCACCTGTACCCACAAGTGGACCTTCCTATTTTTGGCTTTGTCCAGCAACTATACGAGTAAGTAGTTGAACTGCATTTCTCAAATCCTACACTATAGCATCAATAGGTGGTTCTAGGGAAATTTCACTATTTTTGGGTTCATCAGGGGCTGAAGGAGTTAAAGATGTCCGTGATAGGGACTCATCATGAGCCTTATTTCGTTGTCTCACATGACTGGGAGAACCAGCCACTACTTCTACTGCCTTTCCTTTACCTTTGTTCCTCCTAGTTTCTGGCATACTTAACTGCTGTACAAAATAATTTAGGGGTTAGACATAATTCACCTATTACACTTAGATCTATGGCACAATCTAAGAATGAAAGGAAAGTAACAACTCCTAAATACCACGTAGCCTCCTGCATATAAATGTGGTGCACAACATATCGATAAGCAAGACGCTACATTGACACGGCTTTGTAGACTCCCTAGGATGACCCACTTTGATACCTCTTTTGTCATGCCCTAAGTCCTATTAGGGCGAACCGGCACCCGTTGCCAATAAGGCTCAGGAGAACCAACCTATATCTATGCACTTTATACATATTTTATAATGGATTTCTATAATTTAACATGCCTTTATAAATGTAAACAGTGATACAAACCAAAAGGAAATGCATGCGACTAGGCTGTTGGGGCCACGATGTTTAAAGTACGAGACATGACTACACCTAAATTTACATAGTCTACAGAGCCTCTAAATAATAGAGTATCTGATAAGGGTTTGGACAGGCCCCACCTTAATTCACTACATAAAATAAACATATAAACTTTAGACACACACAAAGCTTCGGAGCAACCTTGATCTTGGTAGCAATAGCTGAATGTCCTGGACTCTACTGAGGAGATCTACTAGCACCTGTACCTGCAACATGAAATGCAGGTCTCCTGTAAGGGCCGTCAGTACGAGATAATGTACTAAGTATATAAGGCATCAAATACTATATATGAAGTAACAACTTCAAATGAAACTATGCAATGGTGTGGAATAAGAGACCACCTTTGGATATACTTTGAGATCGTATACTTTATGTTCTTTATATTTCTTTACCTTTACTGTATAGTTTGTTCACATCATAAACTATAAATGACTAACTGATCAATGGTGAAACTATATTAGGTTCGTCCCTGGCTAGGTTATACTCAACCCCTCGGGCTACCCCCCCTTGATAGGATCGTCCCTGACTAGGTTATACTCAACCCCTCGGGCTACCGCCTATCAGAAACTGTATACTTTATCGTTCAATTACCTTTGAGATTATTCTTTTAGTGGTCATAATATTATAGATTTCGGTCTATATATGTAATATATAACATGAAAATAAACATTCAGGATAATATGACATTGAAGAGAGTATGTTACATACGCAATGAAATGCATATGAAATGGAATAACTCATGAACATTATTTAGCAATAAGAACTCATGTCTTGGTATCCATGTATGTATATAGATTTGATAGGAACTACATATAGGACCATATGAACATGTGAAAGAGTGGATACATGGCTGCTTATCATGTTGGAGTAGATAAATGCCTTTACTTACTTAAGGATCTATGTTTCATGCCAAATGTTACGAATTCAAGTAACTTTACATACCTCGTTGTATGACCTTGTTACTACCTTGGAGTGGCTGCCTTTCCCTCAAATATTTATATATATCATATTAGACAATAAAACTAGTATTTACAACAACACAACACTTCTAGGCAGTCCAATATCATAAAAACAATCACCCAGACAATAACCTTTCAATTAGTGATGCAAAGGTATTTCATCAACTTTTTCACTTATAAACATATTTTCTAACAACTATTCTTTTATACATGTTATGTACATCTTATTTTCAGTTCCTTAACAGTCCCACAACAGCCCACAAAATATAACACACAATAATTCTTTACAACATACAAATAAGCAACATAACGTTATACCCTTTCACCATACTTCGACGTCAACAATCCCAAAACTGTTTCAACTTTGCCAAAATTATTTCCAATGATTTTAACATATAATGTCAGTCTTAATATAGTCTAAAAATAGTTCCCAATTAGGGGTATAGTATGTAATAATATACTACAATTCTACACAACTTACAAATGGACAACATAACATTACTCCCCCTTTCGCTACATTTCAACGACGAAAATTTCAGACCTTTTCTAACTCTAATCAAACTATTCCAACAATATTTACACATACGAATAGTGATAATACAATATTATAACATCATCCAAGAAGTCATTAAGGACATGAGCCAATAGTTTTATATCCAACAACTCATAACTTCTAACCAACATCACACTTAAGATAGCACAATAAAACTCATATGTTAAATACAACCAAAATCTGGGCAACAACCTTAGGGTAATGTCTATAACTAATCATGTTAAGAACATCAAATTCTCTTTCTAATACAACCCACAAATCATTTAGAAATCACTAAAATAAAAAAAAAGAGTGCAGTAATTTTCTGGACACAAGCTGTCCAGAATTTTCCAGCAAACCATACCATCATCTACTTCTTGATTTTCATGAAGGAATCATACTAAATATACAAATATAATAACTTACCTTTATATTTAAAGTTGAGCAACTCCTTATGAATCCTAAGAGATCCTTTGGCTGCTACTGCTAGGTCAAGAAACGTGTAGAGAGAAAATGGGGTAAGCTGAAATTTTTTCTAAGTCTAAATGAGAACTGAAATATGCTGCTTATAATCCCCTATCGAAGGGCCTCATTTGGACGACTTTCAATGGGATTTTTGACCACCAAATATCATATAATATTGGTATAAATATTCAGCATCTTAGTCCCCAAAATTAGGCCAAAATGGGCATCAAATTCTAATAGACTTAGGTTGTTAATTTCCAGCCTTCCTCTTAATCCATTTTTGGACCCAATTAGTCAAGTGGTTTGGAATATACTTGGGCTATTATTTCATTATTCTTGGACTCAAAATAAGTTCCATTTATTATGCTAAAACATGAGCTAAAATTACACTCTTAAATAAATTTTTTTCCATAATCGAACTTGGACAAAAATGACGTCGAAACTCTACTCCATTTAGCTAGTAATTTCAATCTAAGCAAGTAGATAAATTACCTATTAGATTATTAATTCATACAAACACCATAATTATCTTACTTGATGATATCCTCAATTTAACATAAAATGCATATACACAAGGCCCTCATAAGCGTTAGATGCCCATATCATCCATTAATACGAGAATCAAGCACTTTCAAGAATTAACGCTACTTTGACCAAATCATATCAAGATTTATTCACATAGCATTAGTATATATAAAAATGGTCTGTTATAGTTCTTGATTCTACATGCATGAATCTTGATTATTTTCTTGAAAAAAAAAGTATACTTCTTACATGTATTTTCATATGTTGATGATCATCATAAACTTGTTTTCTTGAATTGAATATGTTCATGAGATATTTCATAAATCCTATGTATTAACTTTTAAAAACATGAATGAAAGAAGATATGAATTGAGTCTAGAGCCTTGAGTAAGAATATTGATTGTGATTGTGATTGTGATTGTGAGGTGAGAATGATGATGAGTTGATAAAACTTGATAGTCCTTTGAGTCTCCATAAAGAACTCTAATGATTTGTCTATTTGGTTATTCCCTAATGATTGTTCTAAGCCTTGAGCTATTGATTGAGATGTTGATTGATGAGATGATTAGAGTCTCTATGAGACTGATTGAAAGATTGTGCCTCTATGAGGCTAATTGAGATAGTTTGATTGGATATATTGTTTTATGAGCATTGAGTCATGGGAGGATATCGAACAATGAAAGAATAAGAGTTAAACCAACTCACACTCATCAAACTATGTAGCCAAGTGTAGGTGAAGATCTACACTATCACATCATATTATATTGAGGTCCCCTCTGTCTAGAAGTCCTTGAAATCAATACAGGACTTATAGATTTATTGACTCTATTTGGACTTGTCTATGTGGTTTTGATTCATTCTCTATCGGGCAAGTACAAAATAACTATAGCAACATCAGTGTAATTATTATACAATCACTGGCTCATAAGTGATTATTGTACAATCACTGACTCATAAGTGATTGTTGTCAGATAAGAGAAACTCTCAGAAATATTCAAATTGAGTACTCTGAGTCGAGATGAGATCTAAGTGTTGTCAGATAAGAGAAACTCCCTGAAAATTTCAAATTGAGTACTCTGAGTCGAGATGAGATGAGTTGAGATGAGTCCCTCTGAGTTGAGATGGGATGAGATGAGTCCCTCTGAGTTGAGATGGGATGAGATGAGTACCTCTGAGTTGAGATGAGATGAGATGAGTTGAGTTGAGTTCCTTTGAGATGAGTCCCTCTAAGATGAGTCTGATTTGATTGATAAGTTGATTGGTTGATGGGTCACTTGTCTACTCTTTACTCTTTCTTTGATAGACATTTAATATGTTGATTGATTTCTATATTGAGTTGATATTATTTCTATATTATTCTGCCTATTTTTATTTCACTCAGCTATTTTATATACCAGTACATTTCACGTACTAACATCCCCCTCTGGGATTGTATCATTTCATGATGTAGATATAAGATTCGAAAATCGTCAACAGGCGCATCGTTGAGGATTTGAGACGTCCAGCTGATTGGTGAGCCTCCCCTACTTCAGAAGATTCATTATATTTATTTCATCTTGCTTTAGAGTTAGATTTGATTAGCTTTATTTTGATTGAGGTAGCCATGGGTCTGTCATTGGCACCACTTGATAGTGATAGAGGCTTCATAGACTAGAGTCGAATATTGATGTTAAGACTTGTTGAGCTAGTTTCTTTCTACTAGCCCTTTTATTTAATAATATTGTTTATGAGACTAGATGATGATATGCCTATTTACTTTCTTATATCTTCTGCTAATTTTAAAAATGTATGAATGAATAAATGTGATGAGGCCAAGTGGTTTGCTTGGAGACTAGCAGTAGTCTCTAGGTGCCGGCCACGACTTGAGTCCCCTCTCGCTCGTGACAGTAAATCACAAATTACTCACTTAAAAGAGTATTTATCAACTTTAATAACTTTATACTATTTGAATATGTTATAAATCCTTGTTTATAAAAATTATCATTGTGAACCTTCATCAACCATCGGTCTTTAAATTACTTCTAATTTCTTAAAAAACACCCTTCCTAAGTTTATTTATCACCTTTAATTCACCTCTTTTGTTATTAGTAGTTGTTTAGAACCCTATCAACTTTGTCTCACTTCTGATTATAATTTGTAATAAAAATCACAAAATTAGGTAGTAGTATATTATATTAAGAATAGCATCACTTTCATCAAACATATTTTATATTCAACTTTTCTGTTCTTTAGATCCCAAAATAATCATAAACCAACACTAGAAAAATCAATACAAAACTAACACATCTCTAAGAGCTAGTAAATTTTGTAACCTCCTTAGTACCCTCAGAGACAATGTGCTTGGCTAGTTCACCAGGTAGAACTAATAGGACGGTGGTTTGAATCTTCCGAGAAGTGATGGTTGGCTTTTTGTTGTACATAACAAGCCGAGATTGTTCCTGAGCAAGCTTCTTGAAGATGTCATTGATGTAGCTATTCATGATACCCATAGCCTTGCTTGAAATCCCTATATCTGGATGAACTTGCTTCATCACCTTGAAAATGTAAATCTTGTAAGTCTTAATCAACTTCTTTGACCTCTTCTTATTCTTGTCTCTGTCAACAACAGTGCCATCGATGTCCTTAGGCAGCTTCTTGATGGACTTTAATTTCTCAGCGGCAGTAGCAGAGCCTGCCCTACGGGTTTATTCTCTGCCTTTGGTGCCATTGAAGAGAAAAATCAGTAGGAAATTGGGGGGATTTTTTGAGTTTGAAATGTGTGAAGTGAAAGGGAAGAAGAGATTTTTATTATATATATGAGTTTGGTGCTAGATGTTCATTTGTTACTTTTGGATGATGTGTATTGTGTGTTTGAACCGTTCGATGTTATAGTTAATTGACGGTGTAGACAGAAGGATGAATTAGATTAAATTTGATCTCCCTCCTAATCCTCGTGACTATTTATTGTATGTTAGTTTGATTATTAATAAGTACTCATACGGTGTTTAAAAAAAAGTAAGATTTTTGAAACTTGTAGTCTAAAATCGTTATGAGATATTTATGTGGTTGAGAATCATTTTACTAAGGGTAGAAGGGGAATTTTAAAAATAAATTGTTTCCAATTAAAGTAAGGTAACATTTTTTTTTGACAGACCAAAAAGGAAAGAATGTCATATACAATGAGACAAAGGGATTACTATATTTGATTAATAACTCTTCATGTTTATTACATTAGAAATTCTCTAAATTAATACTTGATAAATTTTTTAAGATAATATTTCTCTTCATTTCCAACTTGTGTGAGTAGAAAAAATTATCAATTTATAATAAAATAATTTATTTTCGGAAGATTCATACATAAATATATGGTTCTATTAATAGTATAAAAATTAATTTTGTTATCTTTTTATATGAAATTCTTTTTTCCTATCCCCAAAAATATTACTTTACTATAATTAAAAATACTTTTTAAAAGTTTCTATTGTAATGGAATAATTTATAACCACATAATTATTTTAGGATTTTTTTAGATCACAAATTTTAAATTTTTTCCTTAAACATTGTGTCAAATCAAGTTGTACCATATAAAATAGGATGGGAGGAGTAAATCTTTAAAATTACAAAAATATCTGAAACAATTTAGTGAAATATGTTTCCTGTGTTTTTATAAGAAGTTAAATCTTGTTGAAGCTCATTTCTAATTTTTTTGTTGCACTCAAAAGTTTCACTATTATCGTTTCGAATTGCATCAAAAAATTGAGAGTTCTAAATGCGATAAGTTCTTCCTTACATGTAACTGGTTTCATACATATTTTATTATCTTCAACATTATTTGTTTTCTCCTATAATATCCACTACTTTTTTTATAAGCTCTAGACCTTTTAAGCATGTATCATTTTTATCTTGATAATCCAATGGGCTATTGACATTCGTTTTATTGTGATAATCAAGATTATTAATCACGATCTCAAGTTCATAAATATTATTTTCACAAGTGGATTCGTTTAAATTCTTTGAGGCTTCATCTATCGAATGGTGTAATCAAAATTAGCATTTATTGAATCTCAAAAATATTATTTATATTTATCAATTACACAATACTTTATAAAATAATAATATTTTATTATTCCAATAATATTAATTTAGAGAAGTTCTACTATTTTTGTCCATTTCAACTTTTTCTTACGTTCTTTAAAAAAAAAGTAAATGGATAAAACACAATTACTTTTTTTACAATGTCATACTTTGATTATTAGGAGTGTAAAATTCCAATATAAATTATCATCAACTATTTTTCAAAATCACCTCAATTATCAATTGTTCTTCTTTTTTTCTATTGAAAAAACATCATCATTGAGATAAGTTCAGTTAGCAAATTCGCACACCTCATACTTCAGGTGTGAAATTTTGAAGATCAAAATATTTTAAATATGATTTTGACTATTAATTCTTTAGAAAAATAAAAATAAGTATAAGATATAGTTGTTGGTTTCATGCAGCGGAGTAAGCAATAAAATTTTAGGAGGAATAAATAGAGCAAAGTAAATATTAGAAAACTTAACGTGGTTCACCCAAAAATTTTGGGCTACGTCCACAAATCAACACTTCTATTATTTCTTTTTCTACTTTTACAAATAGTAGGCACAAATGTACAACTATTTCTACTATTACAAATTGTAGACTCTCAGAGATAAAACCGAAAATTGTATCACTATTTTGTCACTAACTATTCCTTTTTAGGAAAATATTTCCTAAGCACACATACTCTATTTTTCTTATATAGTTTATGATATGCCTCATGGAAGAAAAATACTCAATGTATTTTTTTTCCTTTGTGGCTCTCTTTCTTTGGTGTGTTTAAGAGTGTCAAATGGGCGAGTTGGACTGAAATTAGGGAGGTTAAAATGGTCTGAAATATAGGTGAAATATAATGATGGCCAACTAGGAAATCCCAGTTCTCAACATTTGCAGCAACAATATTTTCAACATTCGCTGCAACTTTCCTTTTGTTATCGGTATGGACCTTACAAATCTTCCCATCCATACCAATTTACCAATTCTCCTGCTCTTGAAAAATGGAGGTCTCTATCATTTCTACAGTTGATCAATAGTACTTGAACTTTTCTCTTGGAAGAATTTTTGTCATCATATCTAATTCATTTTCATCGGTATGGATCTTTTGAAGTTGTATCAACTTCTTCTCCAATGTATCTGTTATCCAACGATATCTTATGTCAAAGTGTTTTGACTTTTCATGAAATGAGGCATTCTTGCAAAGATGGATGACATTTTGATTATCATAAAACATCGCAAACTTGTTCTGTTTGACACCACGTTCCTTTAGAAATACCTTCATTCATAACAGCTCTTTGCCAAGCTTCTATTGCTTCTATAAATTTCGCTTCTGTAAAGGACAATACAATACATTTTTATAATATTGACTACCATGACACAACTCCCCTTGAAAATGTAATCAAGTTCTGATGTAGACTTTCTCGAGTCAACATTACTAACTAAATCTGCATCTGTGTATCCAACTAACATAGGTTTTGCCTTTTTAAAACATGATCATATTTTGGATATACCTCGAAGATACCTGAGAATCCATTTGATAGCTGCCTAATATTCCTTTCTAGGATTTGAAAGGAAATAACTTACTTCTCCAACTGAGTGAGCAATATATGGTTGTGTACATACCATAACATACATCAAATATCCAACTACTAAGGCATATTGTATTCTAACCATTTCTTCCTTCTCCTTGTTAGTAGAAGGACAAGTATTGAAACTCAATCTAAAGTGCAAAAGTAGAAGAAGAAATAATATAAGTATTGAAATAAAATTAATACTGCACGGGTGGATCTGCACAGTGCCTAGTATCCATCCTTTAGGGTTAGGACTACTAGTATAACGACTCTGATATCGTACGATGTCATTGGAATTTGAAATTTCATTTCAGACAAAGTTTGGACAAAGTGTCATCTTAAGGGACTACCACGCAGCCAGTGTGAGGTCACACGGCTCGTGTGGACTCCAGTGAGACAATACTTGGCCTTGATTTTGGGATATTGACTCTTCGTATGGTATAACAAGCCAAGGTATGCCACACTGGTTTCCTACACGGGCCGTGTGATACTACACCGACCATGTGAAGGAGCTATGGGATGACTTGAGCTTAAAACCCCACCATTTGGGTTTAAGTGAGGTGCCACGTCCAATCACACGAGCCATATGGTGTGACACAGGCCATGAATCCCCTTTTCCCCCACCCCCACCCCACGTGAAGCTTTTAGAGTGAAAATAATCTAACTATAAGATTACCATCTAGTAACTTTTCCATGAAAATTTCCTAAGGATGGGCATACGGGTGACCACACAAATTGTGTGGCTTCACATGGCTTATGAAGCCATCCGTGTGGTAAACTTTATACTCAAAATTTCTAAGTGTTGGGTCATGAGTCCAATTTCTAGATTTTTGCCTAAGTGTAGGCTCATGGGCACTCCACACGAATGGTAGAGTGTGATGTGCTATCATAATACAGCGTATTTGGTACCTAAACTAAGGGATTTTGTGAGTTCTCTAAGCAACGTTTTAGTGATTTGATGTTTTTTTGTGTCAATCTTACAGAAATGTTAGGTTGGCATGATTTTGAAGAAACGTTGAAGATTTTACTAAAACATAGGCCATACGAGCCCATCTACAATCGTAGCTCACACTGTGAGTCATAGGTTATGCTGTTGCAGGAATTAGAAACCAAAAAATAAAAATCTACCAAGTGAAGGTCACTCCTATGAGTCCAGCCTATGAGTCATAAGACATTCTAGGACTTGTACAGGTGGACTCGTAACAAGACTCAGAGAGCCAAAATGTTTGAACAAAAAACTGAAGACCAAGACTACGAGATCAACATATGAGTCATAGCCCAAGCAATGGCTCATACCTATGGGTCATACCTATTCAGTCCATGTTTCTAAGATCCTGATATGAGACCCCGACTATGACTCATAGGTTCCTCTACCAGTCATAACTGTGAAACTTATTAGCTGCCAGCTGTCTTTTCTGTGCAAATTTTTGGGTTATTTTGTACACACTATATATAGTTTAAGTTGGATTTTTTTTGAAAGAATGACCAGACACTACTCCAAGACATTTTTGAAGCTCTTCTTAGGTTTTAGAGTAGTTTATTTGTTCTTTCTTGAAAAGCTCATTTTAGAAAATTGCAAATCTTGCTTTGTACACATTATTGATCAATCAAGCTTGTGGGTTTGCAACTTATGGTGCCTATTTCCTTCATTGTTTTTGCTGAAACTCTCAACTCTGTCTCTTATTTGCATTTTTGTGTGTTTTTCTTTAGCCATGAGTAGCTAAGCACCCATGACTTGGGGTTGTGGGAACCATGGGTAGTTGACTTGAAATGACCTAGGTTTTGTGCATATTTATGATTAGGGTTGCATGTATTATTTATTTCCCATCATGATTAATGTTGTTTGGTGGTGGCCAACACCAAACCTTGCCTACTATCACAATCCTGACCAAGGCACTAACGAATAGGAAAAAGGAAGTAGATAACAAGATTCAGTTGATGTGTCCCCATCTAATCGACCAAACCTGACCAACGGGAAATTGACTAGGACAATAGGTAATGATTAGTTGGCATGCCACGGTAGCCGACCAAGCGCCATGGTGAAATTCGACCTTTATATTCACAAGAGGGATAGAAGAATCTAAGTTACTGTCCTGTATATGATTCACTAATTGTAGTTATGTTATCTAGGGTAATTGAGTCAACGAACATGGGGAACACAATTCCCAAGTTATTCTCAAAATTGAGCATTTTTCTGTATTTTAGTTAGTGTTTATTTTATCTTTGATGTTGAATCACACAACCCTCCGCTATTTGAAGATTGTAGTTATAGACACTAGAAATGATTAGTGGTGAATTCTTATAGTCAAGCCCTGTATTCCCTGTGGATTCGACCCTAACCTCAGTTAGGTTAATTAATGATAGCGACCGCTTTCTTATTGGAGCGTGACCATTATCATAAAATTATGGTGCTGTTATCGGGGAATACGGCTAGGTTTGATTTGATTTCATTATTAATTAATTCTAGTGTTAATTTCTAGAATCTTGTGTATTTTACTTTTGACTTTTGTTTTTGAGTTTAAATTTACTTGTAGGCTGTGCCAGGTTGTATGCCCAACACAACGAGTTAAGATGAACCTTTAGCTCCGACAAATTTGGAGATCCATAGACTTTTCAGAAGAATGACTCAAGTGAACGAAGATGTTGTGGTTGAGGAGGAGATAAATCTGAATGATGATGATATAAGAGGAGAGGAGAATCCACCAAGGGATAACAGATCACAACTAAGGGACTTTAATGGGAACACTTATGGTTGGAACCAATACCGACTGAACCCTATGGTGATGGATGTGACTTGCTCTTTTGTTGGAACCAATACAGGCAGATGCCAAGTTTGCAGTCTTAAATGGATTTCTCCAGATGCTCCAAAACTGTGGCTTATTCACAGGGCTACCATTAGATGATCCTCACCGTCATCTTCAAAATGTTGTCTTTGTGTGCAATAGTGTCATGGGGACACAAAATATTTCTATTGACACTATTGGATTGAGGGTGTTTTCATTATCATTGACTGGAAATGCAACCATATGGTTATTTGAGCTTCCTCCAGGTACCATTATGAGTTGGGCTGAGCTACAGAGGATGTTCCTTTAAAGATATTTCCCAAGGTCAAAGAAATTGAAGCTTAAGGACCAAATTAACAACTTTAAGAAATTGGCCGGAGACTCTCTTAGTGCTACATAGGAAAGATTCACCAAATGCTTGAGAATGGTCCCCGATCATAAGATTATTAATGATGCTTTAGTTAAGCTCTTTTATAGAGCACTTGATGATAATAGAAAAGCCTATGCCAACATGATCATGGGTGGTGTTTTTCTTGATCAACCATTTGAACTTGTCGCTGAGAGAATGGAACAAGGGGTAAAGACCAACCGAGAATGGGGCCAAAGTGAGAGGGGTACAACAAAGAGCTCTTGTGCAGTTACCAAAAATAATGGGCGAGTGAAGGTGAATGAAGAGATCATGGAACAATTTGTGCAACTCCATACAAGCATGGACTTGGTTTTAAAACAAAATCAAGCAAGTGTGCAAGTGGTAACCCATCAACTCCCAAAGACTCTGGTTTATAATGATCAATTCTTTGATGAGGATGTATGCTTTGTGAGCAACCAATCGGCGGGTTTCCGGAACAACCCCCAAGGATCCACCTCAGATTAATGGAGACAAGCTTCCAGGAATCAAGGTCGGAACTTCAATTAAGAAGGGGCATACAAACATAATAGGGGTAGATACTATGAAAGAGAGAGTGTGCCAAACACGGAATAGGTAGAAGAAAAGGCTAAAAAAATAGTCCTTATTTACCACCACATAACCTTAATACTGGGTCAATTAGTGCAAGGATTAAAGGAATGTTTGATAAATTGTTGAAGAGGGCGGATCACCATAATGAGACTTTAAAGAGGATGATGACTGATGTTTCAAGCATAATCAAAAAATAGAGTCTCATTCCGTGGCAATCAAGCAACTTGAACAACAATTTGGACTAATGTCTTCATAGTTGAACCAACTCTATAAGGGCACCTTACCAAGCAACATGGTTCAAAAGCCTAAAAATGAAGGGCATTGCATGGCAGTGATGACGAGGAGTGGACAGAGCACAATAGTTCCCTCTATGCAAAAAGTGAAGAATGGGAATCACAAAAAGAGAATGAATAAAGGAACCTAAGCATGCAATGCGGAAGAGCAATCCAAGATGTATAAAACCTTTCCTAGGCCCCCTCCTCCTTTCCCTCAAAGGTTTTTAAAGAGAAATGAGGAAGGTAAGTTTGAACAGTTTTTGATAATACTTAAAATATTGTTAGTAGGCCTTCCTTTAGTTGAAGCCCTTGAAAGGATGCCAAGACATGCCAAAAGGATGAAGGATCTAGTCAAAAAGAAGCTAAAAATGAGTCAAGACCTCTCGAGAGATGTTCAATGCTGTAGCGCCATCACTATAAAGTCATTGGTGCAAAAGCGCAAAGACCCGAGTGCATTCACCATACCATGCACTGTAGGAGAACTAGCGTTTGCTAAAGCACTGTGTGATTTGGGAGCTAGTATCAGTTTAATGCCTCTCTCCATATTCAGAAAGCTTGGTTTGGGAATCCTTGTCCCTACAAAGATCCGGTTGTTGATGGCAGATAGAACAACCAAGAATCCTGTTCAAATTTTGTGTGATATATTAGTAAAGGTAGACAAATTTATATTTCGTGTAGATTTTGTTATACTTGACTGTGAGGTTGATTTTACAGTTCTAATCATTTGTGTAAGACCCTTTTTTAGCTACAGGATGAGCATTAGTAGATATGGAGAAGAGTCTACTCACTTTCCGGCTTGGCAATAAGGCAGTGGTGTTTGAAGTGGGTCAGCAGGATGAGAAGAGTTCGAAGTTCCAAGTCATCTCAATGATTTCATCTGATGAGTAAGATGAAGCCAAAATTCCTATAGAATTGATGCTTGGTATTGATCCTTTGGCAGCTATATTGATGAACTTTGAGGGTGACAACATTCCTGATTATGAGGAAATGGTAAATGCTCTTGGAGTATGATTTGGGCCAAGGCGGAAAGCAAGGTTGGAGTTGGAATTATGCAACAGGGAGACACCACCTACAAAACATTCTGTAGAAGTGCCACCAGAGTTAGAGTTAAAGGCATTACCAATGCATCTAAAATGCACCTACTTAGGAGAGAATAGTACGTTACCCCGTCATCATTGCAGTAGATTTAAGTGAAGCTCAAACAGAAGCGCTAGTCTCAGTTCTCAAGCAGTACAAGAGAGCTACTAGATGGACAATTGCAGACATCATTGGCATTCCCCCTGGGATATGCTATCATAAGATTTAGTTAGTCAAAGATTACAGACCAAGTATTGAGCATCAAAGGCGGTTGAACCCCCCAATGCAAGAGGTTGTGAGGAAAGAGATCATCAAATGGCTAGATGCGTGAGTAATCTACCCGATTATTAACAGTGAGTGGGTGAGTCTAGTATAGTGTGTTCCAAAGAAGGAAGGTATCACAGTGGTGCCTAATGCAAAGAACAAGTTGATCACTATAAGACCAGTCATCGGATGGAGAGTTTGCATGGATTATAGAAAATTAAACGCTTCCACTAAGAAAGACCACTTTCCTATGCCCTTCATGCATAAGATGCTCGACAGACTAGCAGAAAAGGGATGGTATTGTTTCCTTGATAGGTATTTCGGTTACAATCAAATTGTTATTACGTATAAGGATCAGGAGAAGACACCGTTCACATGTCCCTATTGTACTTTTGCATTTAAGAGAATGCCCTTTGGACTTTGCAATTCTCTAGCCATATTTCAGAGATGCATGATATCTATCTTTTGGGACATGGTTGAAAGCACTTTTAAGGTATTTATGGATGACTTTAGTGTCGTTAGCTAGTCTTTTGAAAAACGTCTTTTGCATTTGCGTGATGTGTTGTAGAGATGTGTTAAAGAGTCACTTGGTGCTAAACTGAGAGAAATGTCATTTTATGGTCAAAGAGGGCATTATACTTGGTCATAGAATTTCTGGCAAAGTAATTAAGGTGGAAAAAGCAAAAATTGAGGTGATAGAAAAATTGCCATCATTAATCTCGGTAAAAGGTATCAGAAGTTTCTTAGGCCATGTTGGATTTTATCGTCGTTTCATAAAGGATTTCTCCAAGACCTCACAACCCTTGTGTAGGTTGCTAGAAAAAGATGCCAAGTTTGTATTTGATGATACATATATGCATACCTTCGAAGAATTGAAAAGAAGGCTAACTACAACACCCATTATTATAGCTCCAGATTGGTCATAGCCATTTGAGCTAATGTGTAATGCGAGTGGAGTGGCACTCGATGTGGTGTTGGGGCAACTAAGAGAGATAGAGTCTTACACCTGATCTATTATGCTAGCAAAGCACTGAATATGGCTCAAAATAATTACACCATGACCGAACAAGAATTGCTTGCATTTTAAATTTTTTTTCATACTTGTTAGGAGCTTTCCATCAATCTCGGATGGAGCCAAAGATTGACTATTTTTTGGCCTTGGAGTATGATGGAATAAAGCAAAATGGC
>JAOTQJ010000072.1:8091064-8104471 GCA_025642045.1 Solanum sejunctum
TTCCTAATTATGTTAGCTCAATTTTGTCATTGGAGATATTTTTATATTATAAAAACTAAGGTTAAGGCAATTTTGCTGGTATAAACTTGTTGACCCAACATAAAAACAAATTATTTGCAAACTTATATTAATGCACATGAATTGTATTTCATTATTAGACCACACCTGATTCAACTCAATAGGAAATATGCATATTTGTACTTGGAAATAGTATTTCTATGCAACTATTTTTGTTAGAAATTTTTGATCTTTTAGGAGTTAATTTGACTAATTTCAAGCAAAAATTGAATTCAATTAACTCAATTTTTTTTTAAAAAATTCGAAATTCTAAAGTTGTATGAAAAATATTATAAATTTCAATTCTTTTCATTTTAATATGGTAAAAAAAGATACATTTTAAAATTTTAGTCAAAAATTAAGTTTTATGTAGATAGAGACCTCCTTTGCTTTTATTAATATTAAGATATCTGAAACTGAATGCACATCTGAATAATTAAGATATATTTTTTTTTATAGATTTGAATACAAAATAATTCAGACTTATTTATTTTTTAATATCTGATGGTAGAAGTGGTTACTGTTGTTTTAACTGGCGTAAGGGTGATAGTGATGATTGGTGTAACACCTGGTAAAATTATCAAAATACCCTAGATGAGGAATACCTATATAACACACCTTCCCAAACTTTTTTCGTAAATTCGATGCTTGAATCGCGATCAGCACGAAAAATTGTGTGGAAAATAGTCTTGGTTGAATTCTTTAGCAACTGGATCAAAAGATAATTTTTTGAGGCAAAAATCAATTCCAGAAGAGTACACGATAGGTCCGCATGGTGGACTTGCTGTGGATTTGCACTTAACTGAGATTCTAATATTTTCTATGGGATTAGAAAATTGATCGAATTTTTTTTGACAAAGTACTTAGAGGAAGCAGGTCCGTGACATGGACTTCGTTCACCATAGTTGTAAATTTTTTAGTTTTTTAAGGGGCATTCCAGACTTTCCCCTATCCTTTGATAACATGCAAAGTAGAGATTACACCAAGATGAGTGACATGTACCCCTCAAGACCAGTCACAAGGCGTCAAGCAAAAGATTTCTAAGACCTACAAGCAATGTTCATGAAAAAGGAAGCATTAGAGGAGCTTGAGGGTCACCAAAGAAAGGCTTACATTGTATGGAAGGTCTATCAAGGTAAGAAGGAAGAAAAGAGGCCATGTGTGCAAATTGCTACTACTTGAATTCAAGGATTTGAAAAGAAAGCAACCAAACAAGGCCCTTACTCATTAAGGGTAAAATTGTAAAGAAAATATCTTCTTTTATTTACTTAGTATAAATAGTTTTATTTTATCATTTGGAAGACTTACATTATGTTGAATATTGGATTCTCAAATTGTAGTATCTTCTTAGTGAGTAATTAGGGTGAACTCTTAGAATTGTTAGTTGACTTGTTAGCTTGATTAATTGAAGTGTTATCTATTTGTGGTTCTTGGTTTCCTTCAATTATCTTTCTAGGGTTTTATTTGAATTTTTGAAATCAATTGGGAGGTGAGAGTCTTAGTCCCTTGTTGCCCATTATTTCAATAGTTTGAATTTAATCCCCATATCCTTCTATCTTTGTTCCCTTTTCCCTTTCATCCTTATTTGATTTTTATCATTTGGTATCAATAGCTTAGGTTTAGGCTTGTTTTCACAAATCTAGGTCTTGAAATTTTGATCCACTAAAAATTCAAAAATCTAAAAAAAAAAACCCAAAATTATTTTTCATTTGATTTGTTGTTTTTTACACTAGATTCTTGTTTACTAGTGTTTTTTGTTCCTAAATCTCAAATTTCATTCAATTTAGAATTGTGAAAGTAAAGTTACCATTGAAGGGTTTTGATCATTCAAACTTTTCATATTTTAAAAGTGAGTTCTTTGATTGAGAAGAAATTAAATGTTAATGATCATTGGGTTTGTTCTCTACATCAAGGGGAAGCTAATCCTAAATTTTGATTCCGAGTTGATTTGAAGGTGTTGGATTTAGTGTGTGTTCTTGGTGTTCTTGAAGATATTCAAGTATTCTTGAAGAAAAAAAGACCAAAAGGTACATTTGATCTACTTCTCTCAAGTTAAAGTTGGTCAAAGGTGCTTGTTGGCCCTTAGTGGAAATTTGAAAAAAAAATCATAAAAAACTTTGAAATTTTTTTTTAAAAAAATTATTTTCCTTGTCAGTTCCACGTCAGCACCTGCAGGTGAGTCAGTATCCAACTCCTCTCCAGATTTTCCATGTGGCACATGAGTCTCAATTTCAGAACTATTTTCTGCCGACTTTTTCATACCCCCAAATTTTTTCAAGTATGAGAGATTGTTTGGGTATAAAATTTTTTCTAAGTGTCCAAACGACGTGATTCCTTTTTTAAAATTTTTGTGCTTCGATTCTCCAACTATTTATCAAGTAATTAATATCATTAACTATTTATTAACTAGTTTTAATCATCAAATCATCAAATCAAAGCCCTTTCAAAGTCATGGACACCTTAAGGTTTCAAAAATTTTTCTAAGTGACTGAACTCAATTCTTCTTCTTTGCCACTCATTTTTCTTTCACTCATCAACTATTTAACAACTAATACATATCTATAATTACTTGTTAACTAGTTTTTAAACATTAAATCATCTCTTTAATTCTTCAAATATCTCTTCTTCGTTTGTTAGTTGTTTTTGAGTCTGATATTTCTTGTGCCTCTTTTTTCTAGGTTTCTTCTTTTTATTTCATGTTCCTAAACTTTGTTTGAGTCGTCCTTCTTTCAAGTTTCATAAGGAACCACTCCACCACAAAGGATAAGTGACCATGAATTGATTGAGTGGAGCTAGTTCACTATCAATTTTGAGACGACGCCATTGAAGGTGCATTGAGAGTTACATATGAGTGACGTGAGGATTTTGCTACTAATATTATTTGTTGAGTATTGTAGGTATCATATCTAATACAAGTTCAATTGGGGAAGGTTCAAAGAACATCATAGAAACTCTTTTTTATTTCTCCAAACAATAGCAAAAATGAATGGAAGGATGAGAGATTTGGAGGAAAGGTTAGTACTGGTGGGGAATGTGAGTTGAGGGAAAGCAATTCAACCCAAAACTGAAGAGATAAGGAGGGCACCGATGCATTCTACCACCATTGCCCCATGACAAGCCCATAATCTATGTTTCCCTCCACAAAGCCAAACCTGAAGCTACGAAAACCCCACTTTCCAAATGAAGTACAATCCAAACCATCCAAGACAAAAGCTACATCACCTCCACCAAATGTACCACAAATTCCCTACCAAGCCTACCAATACCATAATCTCCTTTATGATGAAATACATGGATATCTCAACAATGATAAGTTTTGGGAGCATGGGGGGTGGGGTACCTATGGAGTACAAAAGGAAGGAGTCAGACCTCTAGACTTGGGGTAGGATCATGGTACAAGAGGCCGAGATTATTGGTACAGAAGAGATAGAGTGAGAAATAGAGGAGATAGGATGGGATATAGAGGAGATAGGATGGGAAATGAAGAAGAATGGTTGTATGAGAGGGTAAATTTTGCTTACTTCATGGAGAAAGAAAAAACTTTGCTTGATAATGATGAAGACTTGAAGATGAATTCCAATCTTTCATGTGTTGTGAGAAGAATTAAGGGAGCCCTTGACAAAGAAGAACTTGATCAAAGGGAAAATCTATTTCATGCTAGGTGCAAAATTCAAGATAAAGTGTGTTCTTTTATCATTGATGGTGGAAGTTCCATTGCTATTCCAAGGGAAGGGAGTTCCTTCGCTAAAAGTAAGGAGAATATGTGCATGATAGGAAAGCCGAGCAAGTGTTTTTGTGGTGTGGATGAAGGATGCTTTCTAGTATGCTGTGTCAATCACCATCTTTTATTGCAAGCTAACCAATATACTAGCACTTTGCCTAGTATTGTTTCTTCTCTTTTTTAGGACTATGACAAGCAAGGCAAGGAAAATATTGTAGTAGATTCTCTATCAATAAGGTTTATGTTGGTGATCACCTTGGATTCTAGAATGATAGGATTTGAAAGCTTAATGGAATTCTTTCCTAGGGATCCCTACTTCAAAGATACTTTTGATAATCTTACCCAAGGGAAGCGGGTTGATAGGTTTCAATTCGTTGATGATTTTTAGTTCAAGGATGGATGAGCTCGTGTTCTTATGAGCTCATAGAGATAGTTACTTATTAAGGAGTCTCATAGTAGTGGTTTTATGGGACACTTCGGGGTACCCAAAACACTTGACATTCTAAAAGAGAAATTCTTTTGGCTAAAGATGAAGCATGATGTGGAGCGAGTATGTGGAGAATGTCTTGTTTGTAAGAATTCCAAACCCATAACTTAGCCCCAAGGTAAGTATACCCCTCTCCCTACTCCTAGTGGCCCATGGATAGATATGTCTATGGATTTTGTGTTGAGCCTTCTTAGGAGTAAAATAAAACATGATAGCATATTTGTGGTAGTGGATAGATTTTCTAAAATGTCTCATTTTATTGCATGCCATAAATGTGATGATGCATCCTATGTAGGATATTTATTTGTCATTAATGTTCTTAAATTACATGGAGTCCCTCAAATCATTGTTAGTGATAGGGATTCCAAATTTCTTAGTCACTTTTGGAAGAGTCTATGGGGTACACTTGGTACCAAACTTATGTTCTCTACTTCTTTCCACCCTCAAACGGATGGACAAATTGAAGTACTCAATAGGACTCTTGGAACTGTACTTCGGTACATGATTAGAGGGACCCCAACTACTTGGAAAGACTGTTTACCCTTGATTGAATTTGTATATAATTGGTCTTTCCACTCCTATATTGGAATGTCCCCATTTGTGGTATGTTATGACTTAAACCTTTGTTTCTGCTAAGCATGACTCTATTATCTAGTAATTTTGATTTGATCCTAGATGCCAAGCAAAGGGAAAAGGAGATGATGAGCATTCATGCCAATTTTAAAGAGGCCATTGAAAAGAACAATTCTGAGGTGTGTATTCAAAAGAATTGGGGGAGAAAGGAAGTGATCTTCAACCCAAATGATTGGGTGTGGGTAGAGAGGTTTCCCCATGTTTGAAAAGGGAAGCTAAGTCCAAGAGGAGATGGACGTTTCAAAGTACTCAAGAGAATCAATGACAATGCTTACATGATTGACTTGCCAAGTGAGTATAATCTTTATAATATTTTCAATGTTAGTGATTTATCTCCTTGTGTTGTAGGTGAATCTTTGGATTCGAGGTCAAATTATTTTCAAGAAGGGGAGGATGATAACATGCAAAGTAGAGATGACACCATCATGAGTGGCATGTACCCCTCAAGACCAGTCACAAGGAGTCAAGCAAAAGATCTCCAAGACCTATAAGCAATGTTCATGAAAAAGGAAGCATTAGAGGAGCTTGAGGGTCACCAAAGAAAGGCTTACAATGTGTGGAAGGTCTATAAAGGTGAGAAGAAGGAAGAAAAGAGGCCATGTATACAAGTGGCTACTACATGAATTCAAGGATTTGAAAAGAAAGCAACCAAACAAGGCACTTACTCATTAAGTGTAAAATTATGAAAAAAAAATATTCTTTTATTTACTTAGTATAAATAGTCTTATTTTATCATTTGAACACTTAGACTATGTTGAATATTGGATTCTCAAATTGTAGTATCTTCTTAGTGAGTAATTCGGGTGAACTCTTAGAATTATTAATTGACTTGTTAGCTTGATTAATTGAAGTGTTACCCGTATGTGGTTCTTGGTTTCCTTCAATTGTCTTTCTAGGGTTTTATTTGGGTTGTTGAAATTAATTGGGAGGTGATGGTTTTAGTCCCTTGTTACCCATAATTTAAATAATTTGAATTTAATCCACATATCTTTCTATCTTTGTTCCCTTTTTCCTTTCTTCCTTGTTTGATCTTTATGAGCTCTCCTAAACTTAATTCACGACCTATACAAGTCATTTTTTTTATCTTAAAAAGGGTTTTCAAACCCATTCCTAAGCCCTTATTATGTTCAAACAAAGAGTAGGGCTAAGAGAAGGAGAAGAGAAGCCAAGAATGCAAACGATTGGGGCATAAATTTGTGCATATTGATTGTCTACCTTTATCCTAGGTACGTAAAGCTACCTAAAGTGTTGGAATGAGTTCATCCACGTGCCCTTTTGTTCCCTTGATTCGAATTGGAGTGTAGGAATTAAGTAGTGAGATCCCATAATCTTATTCTTCAAATTATTTTCCACTATGATTGAATTTTCATGCTTATAAATCTTGATAAACATTTTTATTCTCAAAATAATAGTAAAACATTCTAAGTTATAAATAGTGCATTTCCTTTTTATGTCCTTTGAATGTTGATGCTTATACTTACCATGTAATGGACTTTGCACTATTTACTGTGTTTCTCTTTAATGTATTTTGGAGGTATATTTGAGACTTTGCTTGCTAATTGCTTGCCCAAGGTGTATTGTTGTGAGGAGAGTCTGATAGGAAGCCCTAGATTCTCTTTAAGTCTAGAACCACCAAAAATTCGAAAGTCCAATGCCTCTTGGACCATAAGAAGGGACTTCACTACTTAATTATCAAAATACCTCTAGATCAGAGAACACTTATATAACTCACTTTCCTAAACTTTTTCATCAAATCCAAGGTTGGAATGACGATCAACACGAAAATTTATGTGGGGAAATGATCTTGGTTGAATTTTTGATCAACCGGATCAAAAGATAATTTTTAGGACAAAAACATAATTCTAGAAGAGTGCGTGACAGGTCCAGTCCGCATTGTGAATTTGCACTTAACTGATGTTCCAATATTTTTGCAGGATTAGAAAATGAATTGAAAAATTTTGACAAAAATTGTACTTGGAGGGTGTAGGTCCGCGACACGGACCTAGTTAACCGTAGGACAAAATTTTCAGGTTTTTCAGGGGCATTCTAGACTTTTTCTACCCTTTCTAAACTTAACCCATGACCAATGCAAGTCATTTTTGACTTAAAAAATGTTTTTAAACTCATTCCTAAGCCCTTATCACATTCAAACAAAGACTAGGGCTAAGAGAAGGAGAAGAGAAGCTAGAGATTCAAATGATTGGGGCATAAACCTGTACAAATTGATTGTCTACCTTCATCCCAGGTATGTAAGGCTACCTGAAGCGTTGAATTGAGTTCATCCTAGTACCCTTTCATTCCCATGATTCGAATTGGATTGTAGGAATTGAGTAGTGAAATCCCATAATCCTAATCTTCGAGTTACTTTCCCCTGTGAATATTTTTTCCCTGAATTATGTCTCTAGGAACCTTCATTATAATACTATATTCTAATTCCTGATTTTTAAGTAAGTGAAAAATATGAATTTTATTTGTACTTTAAATCTACAGTCATTGATCTGGTAGTTCAACATTTTATACTACTCAGTACTCTCTATCGGGTCATACAGTTTGATCATATCTACAAAATAATGATCATCAATACTAGACAAGGCTTTCTCCATGTATTAAAATTTTTCACACATAATCTAAATTTGAAATATACATAAGAGAAACAATAAAGTTTTAATGTCAAAACAAATGTTGTTTATCATCTCATTAGGGCCATTCAAATTTCCTATGCTAAAAGTGAAAGATAACACTATCTGTATAGAAGTATAAATGGGGTCAAACTTGAATCCACTGCCACTAAATACAAGCTTGGTACATGCAAACAAAATCTATTGTAATAGTAACAGAGACTTGAGTTGTAAACTGAAGTGTAATTCAGCTATTCCTTATAGAATGCATCTACCACCAACTTTATCCCTAATGAAGCTAGCGACAACCCCTGTCAAAAGAGAATAGTGTGTTAAAATTCATACATCAACCTATGTACTGAGGCGGATCTAGGATTTGAAGTTAGTGGGTGCTTTATAAACCCATGGCGCGACACTCGGCCTTATAAGCCCTTTCTCTAACAAATCCCTCAACTGCTCCTTCAACTCTTTTAACTACATAGGGGCCATCCTATATGGTGGAATGGAAATAAGCTGGGTGTCAGGAATAACATTAATTCCAAAGTTGATCTCCCTATCAGGAGGGACTCCGGTCAGATCCTTAGGAAACACATCAAGAAACTCAATCACTATCGGAACAGACTTAAGAGAAGAGGACTCAACATCATCAAACTTGACTTGCACGAGGTGATGGATACATCCTTTAGAAATCAGTTGTTGGGCCTTGAGGTAAGAAATAAAATTACACTTTGGCGCAACAGATTCTCCCTTCCACTCAATAACAGGTTCATTTAGAAACTAAAATTTGACGGTTCGAGTTTGGCATTTAATAGAGGCATAACAGGTGTGAAGCCAGTCCATACTAAGGATTATATTGAAATCAACCATCTCCAACTCAATCAAGTCAACAAGAGTATATCTATGATAGATAAACACCACATAATCTCTATAGAGCCTCTCAGCTCGAATGAACTCACTAATAGGAGTAGAAATAGAAAATGGCTCACACAAACACTTGGGAAAAATCTTAAATTTACTCACCACATATGGTGTCACAAAGGAATAAGATGCACCTGGATCAAGTAAAGCATACAAGGAAAGGTAAAGACTCGAAGCATACCTATCACAATATCTGGTACAACCTCTTGGTCTCGTCAGTTTTCCATTGCATACAGATGATTTGTCCCATCACCTACCCCTAGTGCAACACCTCTCTGATTATCTCTCGCTGGCGGTGCTGTAGTAGAAGTCTGGTCCTAATTTCCCCATATCGGACAATCTCTCTAAAAATGGCCCAACTGACCACACTTGTAGGACCCATTCGCTCCATCTTTACACTCACCTAGATGGATCCTGCCATACCTCCAACAAGGTGTCTTCTCTCTAGAGCCAAGGGTCGCACTTGCTTGAGACTGTGCACCCTATGCCCTAAAGTTTGGTTGGCCTAGGGACGTCTGATCATATCTCTTGATTGGGGCTGGCGGAATGGCTGAAGATGGTGCATAGCTAGAGGACCTCTTCTGGAAATAGGACTTATCTCCTTTACCCTGGTTAGTTGGGTTGGCTTGGGGCCTGTTGATCTAGCCTTCTTACTCAGATGCTCGTCTCTGTCTTTCTTATTATCTTTCTCAGTTTGCTAGGCATAGACCATCATTCTGGAGATATCCATGCCTGGAATCTACACTGCCGCCTTGCACTCTCTCTTCACCTACTTACCCAACCTAGATACAAACCTTATCCTCACCATCATATCTGGGATCATCTCTAGGGCATACCTGGACATCCAGATGAATTTCATGCTATACTCTTTAACAGTCATCCCCTTCTGTTTCATATTCACAAACTCCTCAAACTTTTCCTCTCTCAACTCCTGAGTAAAGAAGTGATCGAGGAAGGCACTCTCAAACTCATCCCAAGTAGCAGGCCCAACATCCTCATCTCGACTCTCTTCCCACTAGTTATACAACACATTAGCCACATCCTTAAGCTGATAGGCAGCGAGACCAACTCTCTCAGTCTCAGTTGCATGCATGGTTTCTGGTACCTTCCAAATCTCATCAATGAAGTTCTAAAGGTCCTGCTCAACCTTGGACCCAGTGAAGATAAATGGGTTCATCCTCAGAAAGTCTCTCGATCTGGAGGCAGTCGTCGGCTCATGAGAGCTAGAACTAAGAGTCTGTGAACCTCGGTTCCTGCTCTGGGCAGCTACCAACTGTGTGAGCATGGCAATAGCTCCTCTAAAGTCAGCCTCAATTGTAGGAGCAGGTGGAGCAGTAAGTGTCACAGGGACACTAGCAGTTCTGGCTGTTCGACCTTGGCCCCTCGTTTCCATTTGAGAAGACACCTCTAAAGTAGGGTTCTCAGCAGTGCTAGTTGAAGCATTCCTCTGTTTACACTGGATCTAGGAGGCATGATCTGCAATCGTGTAACGCACGAGTTAGAGAAGAGTTTTATAGAGTTTTCAACTCTATCGCATCAACTCAGAATACCAAAGAAGTGTAACATTCCTAATGTCCTATAGCCTCTGATTTATGATGTGTGGTGCATAACACATCCATAAACAAGACTCTAGTAGACACAACTTCATAAACTCCCTAAGACTCTTGAAATCTATGCTCTGATACCAAGTTTGTCATGCTTGAGAGGGTATCCTTAGCATGACCAGCACTCAGAGACTATTGCTAGCCCCTGAGTGAACCACTTTGCCTCATTATCACATCGTACTCAACAGTGGAAGAAGAACTCAAGCAAAAAATCATATGCAAGGATAAATCATATAATATATAAACAACTCTATTGTATTATACTCATAAAATAGAATAGGTTTGAATACATCATTACTCGGTACTCGTTTACTCATGGCCTATGAAACCTCTACTCAACAAGTCTAAATGGTTCCATGATAGAGCATGAACACCCCAATTAAAGAAAGAAAAGGTATCAAACCAACTCATAAAATAAAAGAGCGCCTCCGTATGGGAAAGAGGGCTCACCAACTCTGGAAGTGTACTTAATCCGGGCCTCAATGATACGCGTGCTGAACCCTCTATCACCTGTACATCATGAAAAGATGCAGGCCCAAATAGACGTCAGTACATTGAATATACTAGTGTGTAAAGTAGCTCAAGAAAAGTAAAGCTCGACTCACTCATCTGGACTCATCAACTCATGCTCGACTCAATATGCAAGTCTGAAGTAAATCATGTTTTTAAAGTATACTTAGAAAAATAGACTCAGTAATGATAAACTCAACTTGAAAATATCATGCTCAATCAATATAGCTTGAGAGTTTCTCTAACCGACATACTTTCCACCCCACCATAAGTTATGGTGATGTAAAACGAATTCAACGTCGTTGCCATGCCCACCCTTAACTTTCCATAGAAAAGGGCAATCAACTGTCTCTTGGATCCATAATAAATGTCCACTTGTGGGACTAGAGTTACCAGAACGAGCTGTAACGACTATCCTACGCTGGCAATATAGTTATGTGGGTTAAAGTAGATATATATACTCACTCCTCGCTTGGTGCTCGATACTCCCCCCAAGACTAAAACATGCTCAACTCATCAATCAACTCCAATCTCAATACTCATTCAATCAACTCAAAACTAAGTGCTCAATCAATCAACTCAAATCTCAATGCTCAACTCAACTCAGTCTCTCATTAACTCAATCAATCAATGCAAGAAAATCAAACTTGACCCAAACTCAAATGGACATTTAGACGCACTTAATTTGCTCATTATGTAATGCAAGCAAGATATTCATACATAGCAATATATGGGTTACTCAATTAAACATACCTCTCATATTCAATCATACTCAAAGTGCTCAACTCATATACTCAACCTCAACCTCAACCTCAACTTATTGACATGCATGGAATTCATAAACTCATGAAATTTAGGGTTCATGCTATCAAGTATGGAATACATGTATAAATCATATCAATACTCATGCAATATAGCAATTATCTCATATAGTAAAATAGGACCTCATGAGTGAATACAAAGATTTAGCATGAGGGTGGTAGAATTTCTCAAATCTCAACTCTTTTCCAAATCTTGACTCGAGATGATGAAGGGGCATGTGAAAGAAGGAATTTCATACTTTGATAAGCCTTACATACCTAGGAATAGAAGAAAAATTGAACCTCGATTGATCCTTGCTCTTGGATTGAAAACCTTAGCTCTTCTTTCTCCTCCAATGCTCTAAAGAATTTCCCCCAAGGTGAAGAATGAAGAATGAATGCGCTAGGGTTTGTTTTGAGACCTTATACAAGTCTAAAAACGTTCAAGGAGTTAATTAAAAGGAACCAAAATGGACAAAAATATCTCTCATTAAAACTATCGATATGGTCTACAGGACCCCGTCTACGAGTCATAGAGCCTTCTACAAGTCATATACTTCCTCTAGTAGACTAGAAGTCCGAAAATCTAAGTGCCAAGAAATTGACAAGAAACCTCATTCTACGAGTCATAGATTTTCTTTTGTAAAATAGGGAATCTAAAATTGGACTTCACTGGAATTTGTCATGAAACCCCCCTCTACGAGTCATAAACTCCTCTCATAAGCTGAAGGATCTTGAAACTCACAGTTACTGGCATTCCCTACGACACCCCTTTTTATGACTCGTAAACCTCCTACAAGTCTTAATGACTCTCATAAACTTGCTTCTACAACTTTTTCTTAGATTTTTTTTAACATCTCCTGCACATCTACATCCATATCATGTAGGAAAGAATTAGGGGGTGTTACAATAATCTAGGTTGAAAACTCTACTATTCTACTCTACAAAGCATTGTACTCTTGTGCATGAACAATTGTAAAGAAAGAGAAAAAAAGAGTGAGATTTTCTAGACTAGGCTTTCTTGAGAGGAGTTGAAAATTTCTAATTTACGCATCAGACTGAGAGAAAAAGATAGTTTCTAAATACCCTTTCACTTGAACCTTAAAGGAACCCTTACTGACCCAAGGGGATTGGAAGTAGGCACTACATTGGTGTTCTGAATCAGTGTGCATCACTGTGTCTATTTTAACTTTTTGCCTTTATATTCTCTGTCATTTGCTAAGTCGACTACTTATCAAACTCAGTCGACTACTGAATAAATTTCAATTCACCCCCCCGTCCCCCCGACTATCAATACCATCTTCTAATTATTTTATTTGCACTTTAAATCTACAGTCATTGATCTTGTAGTTCATCATTTTATACTACTCAGTACTCTCTTTCGGGTCTTGCAGTTTGATCATATCTACAAAATAATGATCATCAATACTATACAAGGCTTTCTCCATGTATTAAAATTTTTCACACATATTCTAAATTTGAAATATGCTTAAGAGAAACAATAAAGTTTTAACCTCGAAACAAATGTTGTTTATCATCTCAATTAGGGCCATTCAAATTTCCTGAGCTAAGAGTGAAAGACATGCTATCTGTATAGAAGTATAAATGGGGTCAAACATGAATTCACTGCCATTACAATTCAAACTTGGTACTCGCAAAAAAAATCTATTATAACAGTAATAGAGACTTGAGTTGTAAAGTGAAGTGTAATTCAGCTATTCCAAATATAATGCATCTACCACTAGCTTTATCCCTAACAGCTTGCGATAACACCTGTCACAAGCGAACTGTGTGCAGAAATTCATACATCAACCTATGTAGATGCTGATCACTTTGGAATGCTTTTAAGTTTTTTCCCTGAACTAGGCTAAACTCACTTTCACAGCCTTCCTCTGAATTTTTTTTCACTTGAATCCATTCTCCAGGCACCATGATTATACTACCATCTTCTAATTCATCCTCATCAAGTCGTCAAACGTTTACTACAAAGAGAAGCATCATACTTTGTTAAGTAAATACTGTTTATTCTGTGCCAAGATAGCTTTTAGATCCAGTTAGC
>JAOTQJ010000072.1:8104571-8115932 GCA_025642045.1 Solanum sejunctum
GCTTGTAAACATAACTACGATTAAGTCAATTATGGCGTATCGCTTCCCAAACCTTCACACACAATACATGTTATTGAAAATCACTAAAACCTTGGGTTACTTCCTAAGAAGTACCTTATTTAACGATATGGCATAACTTGACTAATTATTTAGGCCTCATTTATGTACACCACTTCAACCATCTTCATTTCTGATGATTTCCCAAAGTATGTCTTTAAACAATGCCCATTCACCTTAAAGCTTTCCCTTTTTTTCATTCTTTACCTCAATGGCCTCATTTTCCTACACTTTTGAAACTCTAAACGGACCAGACCACCTAAACTTCCACTTGCCCAGGAACAATTTTAACATTAAGTTGTATAGCAACACCGAATCACCTACCTAGAACTCATGTTGAAAAATCTTCATATCATGCTACCTTTTTTATCTTTTCTTTGAAGATTACAACATTTCATAAGCATCTAATCCAAAGTCCTCAATTTGGTGCAATTGAGAAAACTAAGCATTCGTTGCATCATTTCAATTAAGGTTCCACTTCTTAAAGGACCACAATGCCTTATGCTCTAATTCAATAGGAAAATGGCAACCCTTACCAAAGATAAGTTTATACAGGTGACATGCTAATTGGTGTTTTGAATGTAGTATGGTAGGTCCATAAAGCATCTTCAAGTTTCCTTTACTAATCTATTCTATTGGCACTCATAGTTTTTCAAGAATGTTTTTAAGCTCCCGATTTGATACTTCACCTCCCTACCAGATTAGGGATGACAAAGCATTGCCACCCTATGTTTGATCCTATATTTTCTAAGCATCGATGCAGACACCTTGTTGCAAAAATAAAATCTCCTATCACTAATAATCAATCTTGTTGTTACAAATCTAGTGAAGATATTATTCCTCAGAAAGATAATCAGTCCCTTGCTATCACTAGTAGGTAGCACAACTGCTTCAATCCATTTTTATACATAATCAACCACCATAAAATAAATTGATTCCCACATGAGCTAAATGGACCCATGAAATCCAAACCCCACACATCAGACAAATCAATATCATAAAAGGGGACAAAGGAATGTCATGTTTCTAAAAATAATTATCTTGAATTTGGCATTATAGACATGACTTGACAAAGGCATTCGCATTATGATACAACAATGGCCAAAAATATCTACTTTGCAACAGTTTCGGCACCGTTAGGATACCTGCATGATGGCCACTAGCTGGGGAGGTGTGGCATACATCATGAATATCATTCCTTAACACCTCCAGAAAGCATCTTCTTACCATTCCGTCAACAAATTTTCTATATAAGAAAGGTTCATCCTACAAGTATCTTTTCACATTAAATAAGAGTAACTTCTTTTGATCGTGACTCAAACCATCTGAAAATATTACACACACAAGGTAATTAGCATAATCATCATACCAAGGCACTTGACTTTCTGAATGAGCCACGATAATTTCATCTAGAAATGAATCATAATTTCAATGCCTCCCTCATGAACTACATTAGGCTCAAGATGATAAAGATGGTCAGCAATTTTGTTTTCACAACCCTTTCAATCCTTCACCTTGAAGTCAAATTCTTGGAGTAATAGAATCCACCAAATCAACCTTGTCTTTGCTTCATTCTTAGCCATCAAATACCTCAACTCCAAATGATCAGTGTAAACCATAACATTAGACCCAAGAATATATGCCTAAAACTTCTTGAATGCATAAACAATCGGAAGAAGCTCTTGTTCCATTACAGTGTAATTTTTCTATACCACATTTAATGTCTTAGATGCATAATAAACTAGGTAAAATAATCTACTTTTCGTTTGACCAAGTACCACACCCAAAGCACAACCACTAGCATCACATATGACTTCAAAAGGTAGATTCCAATCTAGGGAAATAACAATTAGGGCTATCACAAGCCGCTCTTTTAACTCATGTAAGTCCTTGAAACATTCTTCATTGAAATTAAATTGACAATATTTCTCAAGGAATTTGCACAATGGATTTGCAATTTTCTCAAAATGTTTGATGAATATTCTGTAGAACCCTGCATGCCCAAGTAAACTCCTCACCTTTTTGACTTATAGGAAGAGGAAGTTTTGCAATGACATCAACTTTTTCTTGGCCCACTTAAAAACCACCCCCAAAATTTTTATACCCAAGAACAATACCTTTTTTCACTAGAAAATGACATTTTCCCCGTTCGAAACTAAGTTGGTCTCCACATACTGCTGCAACGCTTCTTTAATTGAATTAGATAACATTCAAAAGTACCAACCAATCATTAAAAAATCATCCATGAATACTTCAATTGAATCTGCAACCATATTAGCAAAAATAGAGAGCATACAACTTTGAAAATTACTGGTGCATTACATAACCCAAATGATATTTTCTTGAATGCAAACGTCCTATAGGGACACATGAAAATGGTTTTCTACCTTTAAGAGCAATGGAAATTTGGTTGTATCCAAAATATATATCAAAAAAGCAATACTATCCCTTACAGGTAAGCCTATCCAATTAACATTTGATCCATGAATTACATGGGACCATGTCTTTCTCATTCCATAAATTCAAATGCAGATAATACATATAAAATCACCACCTCATCACCAATCATGTAGAAATAAGTTGCTCTTTTTTATTTTTTACCACAGTCACACCTCTTTTTCAGCACACATTGCACTAGATTCATACACCTACTATCTGAAATAGGATAAACAACACCTAGCATCCAACCACCTGACTATTTATTTTCTTATAACCACTTGCACCGGAGGGTTGAATTGTCTTTGATTCTTGATAGTAGGCTTGCGATATTTGACTAAATTAATTTTATAACACAAAGTCCGTGGAGAGATTCCAATAATATCCACTATTATCCATCCGATTACCTTGATGAACTTTTCCAACACACTTACTAGTGCCACTATATGGTGGTTGAACAAATCACCGATAGCATTTCACCTCTACCAAGGAAAGCATATTTCAAATGAGATGGAAGTGCCATAAGCTTCAGCTTTAGAGGCTCTTCAATTGAGGGCTTTGCTGGTGGTCTTTCTCTATTCTTCAAATCAAAATTTAGCCTCTTTGGATTTTTGAAATAAGAACATGCTTCAACCCCATCAATGGGTGCCACCATCTCATCATAGTCAACAACATAATAACCTTCAAAATTTAACAACATAGCTACAAGAGTTTCTCTGAGGTTAATTTCTTCCTCACCATTACTGACAACATCTTCAACCACATCAACATAAGAAACAACCTTCCATTCTTTTGGTTACTTCATGGATTTACAAACATTAAATGTGACTTTATCATTTACTCGAAACGTCAACTCACCATATTCAACATTGAGTAAAGCCCTTCTAATAGATAGAAATGTCTTCCCAAAATAATTGGGATCTTAATATCAAGCTCACAATTATGTTAACAAAACAACCAAAAATGAATTTGTCCACTTTCACAAGGACATCATAAAAGATACCAATTTGCTTCTTAATTGATAACATGCAAAGTAGAGATGGCACAAATTGAGTGGCATGTATCCTCAAGACCATTCACAAGGAGTCAAGAAAAAGATCTACAATACCTACAAGTAATGCTCATAAAAAATGAAGCATTAGAGGAGCTTGAAGGTCACCCGAAGAATGGGTTACAATGTCTGAAAGGTCTATCAAGGTGAGAAGAAGGAAGAAAAGAGGTCAAGTGTGCAAATGGCTACTACTTGGGATCAAGGATTTGAAAAAAAGGCAACCAAACAAGGCCCATATCATTAAAGGTAAACTTGTGAAGAAAATGTAGTCTATTATTTACATATAACAATAGTCTTATTTTATCATTTGGAAGACTTAGACCATGTTGAACATTGTATTCTAAAATTGTAATATCTTCTTCGTGAGTAATTAGTGAGTAATTAGGGTGAACTCTTAGGATTGTTAGTTGACTTGTTGGCTTGATTAATTTAAGTGTTACCCATTTTTGGTTCTTGGTGTTGTTGAAATCAATGGGGAGGTGAGGAGTCCATTGTTGCCCGTAATTTCAATAGTTTGAATTTAACCCACATATCCTTCTAGCTTTGTTTCCTTTTCCCTTTCTTTCTGGTTTGATCTTTATCATTTGGTATCAAGAGCTTAGGTTTAGATTTGTGAATTGTTTTCACAAATCTAAGTCTTGGAATTTTGATCCACTCAAAAATTCAAAAATTCAAAAATCCAAAAAAAATCCTAATTTTTTTCATTTCATTTATTGTTTTTGATACTAGATTCTTATTCACTAGTGTTTCCCTATCCTAAATCTCAAATTTCATTCAATTTGGAGTTGTGGAAGTGAAGTTACCATAGAAGGGTTTGGAGCATTCAAAGTTTTCAAATTTTAAAAGTGGGTTCTTTGATTGAGAAGAAATTGAAGGTTAATGATCATTGGGGTTTGTTCTCAATGTCAATGGGAAGCTAATCCTAAATTTTTAGCCAATTTTGAGTTGATTTGAAGGTGTTGGAATTTGGTATGTATTCTTGGTGTTCTAGGTATTCTTGAAGAACTTCAAGTGTTCTTGAAAAAGAAGAAGAACAAAAAGTACATTTGATCTACTTTTGTCAAGTTAAAAGTTAGTCAAAGGTATTTGTTGAGCCTTAGTGGAATTCTTTTTAAAAATATTTTAAAAAATGAAAAAAGAAAATAATTTTCACGTCAGAGCCAACTTAGTGCCAAATCAATGCCAAATCAGCACTATTCAGAGCCGCATTAGCATAAGTAATGAGTCAGCACAAGGGAGCATTCCTGATGTTAACATGGCATGTGTTGGTCAAATTCAGAGACCAAAATCTACAGGTTTTTTCACACTCCTAAATTTTTCTAAGTATGAGAGGTTTTTGAGCATAAAATTTTTTCTAAGTGTCCAAACAACATGATTCTTTTTTAAAATTTGTTGTGCTTCAATTCTCCAACTATTTAGCAAGTAATTAACATATTTAATTACTTGTTAACTAGTTTTAATCATCAAATACCTTTCAAGTCATGAACACTTTAAGGCTTCAAGAAATTTCAATTCTTCTTCTTTGTCACTCTTTTTCTTTCATTACCAAATATTTTAACAACTAAGTAACATCTTTAATTACTTGTTAACTAGTTTTTAAATATTGAATCATCTCGTTGATTCTTTAAATGAGGTAACAATAAGTAATCTATTCTACTTTTGTTACTTAGTTTTTTGAGTCTGATATTTCTTGTGCCTATATCTTCTAGTTTTCTTCTTCATGTTCCTAAGCTTTGTTTAAGTCGTCCTTCTTTCAAGAGTCAAAAGAATCCACTCCACCACGAAGGATAGGTGACCCTAGTTTGATCGAGAGGAACTAGTTCACTATCAATTTTGCATTGAGAGTTAGATACAGTGATGTGAGCTTTTGCTACTAATATTATTTGTTGAGCATTATAGGTATCATGCCTAATACAAGTCCTTTTGGGGAAGGTTTGGAGAACATCATGGAAACTTTTGCTTACATCTTCAAACAAATAGCGGAAATGAATAGAAGGATGGGAGGTATGGAGGAAAGGTTGACACGAGTGGAGAATGAGAATCAAGGAAAGAAATTCATTTCGAAAATGAGGAGATAAGGTGGGCATCGATGCATTACACTACCATTACCCCAAGACAAGCCCATAATCCATGTTTTCTTCCAAAATGCCGAACCCAATGCTACTAAAACCCTATTTTCCAAATGAATAACAATCCAAACCATCAAAGACAAGCCACACCACACCCAAACCCACAACCCTATCACCCTCCACAAAAGAATCTTCCTTTTTTAGTAAACCAAGTCCATTACCAAACTCTATTTCAAAATGCATCAAATGCATCTTCTAATGAATATCACCTATTAGATCCACCCAATGCACCACAAATTCCCTACCAAGATTGCCAATACCAAAATCCTATCTATGATGAAATGTATTGAGATCTCAATAATGATGAGTTTTGGGAGCATAGGGGTAGGGATACCTATGGAGTACAAAGGGAAGGAGTATGACCTCAATACATGGGGTGGGATCATGGCATGGGAGGTCGAGATTTTGGGTATAGAGGAGATAGAATGGGGAATAGAGGAGATAGGATGGGATACAGAGGAGATAGGATGGAGAATAGAGGAAATAGGATGGGAAAATATAGGAAATAGTTTTGGGGAGACGAATGAGAAAGATAGGGGCTTGAACACTATCAAGGTCACTGAAATGCCCCAAAAAATGCCTGCAAAATGTGCCTAAAAAATGCTCATAATTATAATTTCCAAATATCTCAAAATTTGTGTGTGATATCAAAAATATGACTTCATATTCTTGATCAGGGGGCAAAATTAAGTGGAGAATGGGTATATGTCATAACTCGAGCCTAGGGCCTAGACGTGACACGGCAAATAGAAACTCGAAGGGACCCAAACAAGCCTCTTAGCATATCAATCACACATCCTTGGTTGCGAAAGCAAAGTAAACAACATCAAGAGAGTATAAATAAGGGTATAGGGACTAAGGGAAGTCTTTAATAGCATAAATCATAGAAGAGTCAAAGGTCAAGCATAATTACATCACTTGTCCAACAATACCTCTAAACATAAAATGGGCAGGGGCCAAGATACTTTTCGAGCTCACCTACTTAGTATCAACTTGTTCAACATAAAGAAATAACATAAGCAAAAGTAGCATAGCTAGTGTTCCCGAACTTGATGTCTCACCAAAGCTTATCTTCAAGATATCATAACTAACCATGTGGAGGACGATCGTGAGGAGCTCCGGTTCCTACATGGTAATATCATGTAGGCATAGAGTATGTATTAGTATGTTTGAATGTACTAAGTATGTAGGCTGAAATGCAACAAGAGATAGGCAACATAATTGAAATGCATAATCATAAACAAAGGATAGTATATTAGAAACATGATATACATGATCAATGTTTGAAGCAAAACATGCTTGTATAGAATATATTACATGTGTAGGAAGATACCATCATCATAAATCAAGCAAACTAGTACTTGGAATGCAAGGCATACCACCCCCAACAAGGCGATTGAGAAAGAATTAGGTGGCCACGACCTACCAAACTAGTACTTGAAATGCATTTTAACTATGTTCCCTATCTCTTGTTACATTGCATCCTACATATTTTTATTAGTATATTCACACATACTAATGTATACTCTATGCCTACATGATGTTACTATATAGGAATTGGAGCTCCTTACGATCATCCTCCACGTGGCTAGATTTGACATCTTGAAGATAGCCTTTAGTGAGTCCTCAAGTTTGGGGACACTATCTATGCTACTCTTGTCATTGTTATTTCTTTATGTTGAACTCTTGATACTATAAGGCTGAGCCCGAAAAGTGTTGTGGCCCCCACTCCAATCTATGTTTAGAGGTGTTATTGGAATAATTGATGCAATTATGCTAGGATCTTGAATCTTGAGTATTCTATGTCTTATGCTATTAAAGACTTCCCTTAGTCCCTTTATCCCTCTTTATTACCTCTTGATAATGTTTACTTTGCTTTCTTTACCAAGGATATATGATTGATATGCTAATAGGCTTTTTTGAGTTCCTTCAGGTTTCCATTCGCCGTGTTCAGTCTAGGCCCTAGGCTTGGGTCGTGAAAATCTTCATATCAGAATACTAGGTTGTTAATGGTCCTTGAAATCCAACACATGCATCGATTAGAGTCTTATTCATGGTTGTGAAGTGTAACACCCCAAATTTTTTAAAGCTAAGACTGAGCCATTCTTCGTAGGATATAACATTTTAGTTAATGATTTTCAATTGACTGTAAGTGTTAAAGTCAAATTCTTAATGTGGGAGTATAATTGGAAAAGATCTAAGGTCAAACGAACCCTCTAGTACGAAGCCATGCTAAAAGTTTTCTTAGCATTTGAGTTCTAACATAGGATTCTATAATGTGTTAGGTCAACCAATGATTTGTAAGTTGTATATATGTGCTAGGGTCAATTCTTAAATATTTAAAGTATATTAGGTGTGATTCAGAGTCATAAGGGATCTTTTACATCAAGCCAAGTTTAAAGAATTTCTAGTAACTATGTTTTCGTATGAGTCGATAAAAGGGTCAACTTCAAATGACCATATCTCCTAAAGTATAATGTGTTGGATAACCTATAATATATCAAATCTAATTTATTCAAATTAGTTTTCCAACATATCTAATTTCACGTTAAGCAAAGTTCGAAGTAGAAAGTTATGACCATTTTAGTGGAGAGGTGCAGAGTTGTCCGAAGTTCGCACTCGGAGCACGTCGCAGATCCTCACTGGATGAGTTAATGATATTTTTTATTTATAATTGAAGGGTATTTTTATACTAAAACCTTTGGGTATCTATTTATGGTCCCCAAAATATATAAAACATCAGTTTTCATAATCAAAAACCCTCTTCCTTCTCTCCTAAATATAAACACTCAAGAATGATCAAGAAAGCTATGAAGTTAGGATTTGCTTTCAAGATTTATTCTAAAGTTCAATCTACCCAACCCAAATTTTTTCATCTATTCATGAAGTTCTAATAGGATTTTAAATCATTACCTAGGGTTTCAAGAAAACAAAGTCAAGAATCCCAAGAGAGGATTTCTTGACTCTTTTTCTTCAAGAATTATGATTCTTCATCAAGAACTCTAAAGAGTTTAAGTCAAAATTTTAAGAATAAAAGATAATCCTTTCAATCAATGTCCTTCCAAGTTCTTTTACTTTAAAAAAAATTGCAAAAATTGGGGATTTTCTCCAAGAAAGAGAAGAGAAGATCGTAAAGTTTCCCCAAACTTTGACCAACGATTTCTCTCTTGATTTTGATCGGATTTGAGTGATTCAAAAGGCTAAATTGTATATTTTTCCAAGAAGAACACACTGAGACTTCAGAAATTGACTTTGTTGCTTCATTTGAGGTAAAATCTGCAGAACTTGCTGCTGCAGTTTTAATGTATTTCAAAAACTTTAACATAAGATCTTTTCCTCATATTAGCTCTATTTTTTAAATGGTTTTTGCCGTTGAATTCCCTATTACTTGAGAAATATTTTCATGTACAAATTTTTAGATTCTAATGATATTTTTTGACGATGAAATTTTTGGACCATTTTACCCTTTTCACCAAATTAATTGATTTTAGTGTCATTAGATTCATTATATAATTATGATGCTATATTTGAATAGATTTTGGTGAACTGGAGTGTCATAGAAAGGGGAAAACTTTTGGAATTGTTCGAGACTTTATATAAGGCAAGTGGATTTCTTAACCTTTGTTAAGTATATAGAATCTTTTTTCTTAACTTTTGTTAAGTATATAGAATCTCTTACTTCCTGTGTGAGGTGGTAAGAACAATTTATGTAGGCTTTGATTGATATATTTTGAATTGGGTAATTATCCTGTGATGATATTTGAGTTGTTATTTAATGATAGAGGTTTATTATATGTGAAATAGTGATTATTTGTTATTGATATATGAGTTTGCATGGGCATCTTGCATATTTTATTTCCATGAATATGATTATTATGCATTGCTATGTGTTTGTTGGATGGTCCAAGGAAAGAAATGCAAAACCAAAGGAAAATGGTTCCGGCTAATGAAAAAAAATGAGAAATAAAAAGGTTATTATGATTCGAGGGATGTATCGCATGTCGCATCAGATACTATGATTCTAAGGGACATGTTGCACGCTCTAATAGAACATATCCATGTGTGGCCCCATGGGTTCTGACTAAGGCATGTTTATGATCAGCGGATGTGTATCATAGGATAGGTATGCATCATTCTACGTGATATTGCATTGCATTGCATTACATCTCATGCCATTCATCTTCATCCCATAATGCTCTAGCTTGTTATGATTATATGAAGTGCTATTGAGATTGGTTATTCATTATATCATTGGTATTAATTTAATGACACTTAATGAATTAGCGAGAACTTGATAAATTATAGAATCTTTCCCTATGACTTGAAAGTGGGATAAATAAGGATTATACTATCATAGGCTTTTATCATAGAATTTTTGGATGGTGTAATTGTGAACATTATGCATTAGGTTGTAGTTGTGGGGGTTTGGTTGGAGTGTTGGGGGTATCAGTATTCTATATTACTTAACTTTGTGTTTATTAGTTTACTTATTGGGTACCGTGTATTTGGTACTCACCCCTTTCTGTAATATTTTTATAGGTTATGAGCCTGGATCATCGTGATACTCTTTACTCTTCCTTGTCAGTAGCTTTCTGCAGAGATTGTGAGAGGTAGTCGTTTGTCGTTCCAACTGACTTCTTACTCTTGTTCATGATTTTGTTCTATTCTAGAGACAATATCGTTTGATACTTGTCTTTTCTTTCAAATCTATTGTAATACATTAGAAGCTTATGCACGTGACAACCAGGTTTTGGGGGATTTCATTAAATTGAACTTTCATTTCGATTATTATTATGCATTCTAATGTTATAGCTGGGTTGTAGGCTGAATTATCTTGTTGGGAAAAGACTAGTGCCATCAAGTTCATTTTTGGTTCGTGATAGTTGGTATCAGATCCTAGGTTCACAGGTCTCATGTGCATACAAGCTGAGTCTAAGTAGAGTCTCAAGGATTGGTATAAAGACGTCCATACTGATCTTTGAGAGGCTATAAAGACTATTAGGAAACATGACAAGATAGCAAGAGTGATGACTAATTGAAGCTTATAGTTAGAGATATATATCCATTACGTAACTAGTCAAGGGATAAGTCGATGACCATAAGCATGATGAAAAAGTCAAAAGTATCCTATGATTGCCATTATGAGATGAGGTCTATATATATAGTGTCACAATGTGTAAGAGCATGCCCTAAACTAGAAGAAAGTGCATATTGATGTGTTGTAGTATTCATATATTAAAGGTTAAGTTTAGCTCTTAAAGAAGGGAAAAGAGTGCTTATTATGTGACAGATCAAAATTAGGCTTATGATTGTATGGGAGAGTTCATGAAATTATAGAGTTATAAGCTTAGCTAGATAAGGAGGTATAGTGAATGGGTGAGTGATACATGAGTTATGAAGAGGGGATGCACTGATTGAGGATTTGTTATGAGATTTTAGTAAGCCTATATCCCTAAATTTTTACCTAGCAATTGCAAGTCAGCATTAGAGAGGTATGTTAGGGATGCACATGTTAGTGCTAGACCCTAAGCTTGAATTTTGAGGAGTAATGCTAAAGAGGAGATAACATGATGATAGTGATAGTCCTTGTTGGAGATTTGACCTTAGAGTTTTGTTGTAGTACGTGTTCAATGATTAAGATGTTGGCTAGCAAGGAGCATGGTGCTAGGAGTAGAGTAGAAGTACCCC
>JAOTQJ010000072.1:8116032-8161632 GCA_025642045.1 Solanum sejunctum
GATTAGGGACTCACCTCAATGTTGCAAGTCTTCTCCTCTTCCTCTCCTTCTCTTCTTCAAGAATATATAGATATATATACATGAGCTTGAACAAGAACAATATTCTTCTTCTTTTTTGAACTTAAAGGTGTATTTATAGGCCAACCTTTTTTAAAAAATTACACTCTAGGTCTCCTAGTTAGCCCATTGCACAATTAGGTCCCCAAACTTTTCTATTTTAATCCAATTGAGGACTCTCGATTCCACCTTAAAAAAAATGTACGTTCCAATTATAATTAAGCACCACAAACTTACGAAATTTAAAAATACGCCATGTTTGACAACTTTTCCAATTAAATGATTTACTTCGATAGAATTAATTACGGGGTCTAACATGACCTTTCTTCACCTAATTTTGACCCCCTGAATAAGAATATAAAGTTGGATTTTAGAAATAGTAAATGAATTTTGAGATATATAGAACTAAAACTTCATTCATTTTGAGGAACATTTCCGTGCACTTTTTGGGGTCGTTTCACAAAAGAAAGAGTGGCACACCGGTCTATCAATGAATACACATAAAAATAAAAGACTTTTAACATATCGGTGATGGCATTGGGCACCTCATCAATCCCTTTCCTCCCTTGTAAAGCATAAAACTGATTATGCCTTGGCGCACCACCTTGTTGACCTCCTCTCCCCAAAGGAACCACATTAGCACCCTGGCCTTGAGGACGAACATCGTTACCCTTGTTGTGATTACATGGGTAATCTATCATTTTATGGCCCACTTCCCCACAACTATAGTAAGCATTAATAGCACCACATCTTAGACACATGGGTCTAGACATCACACCACCACCCTCTTGGGACCTTGGATAGTCCATGGTAAATCACCCACTAGGAACTTGAGAAGACTCTTGGCCTTGGTGAAACCAGCTGACCTTGGTACTTTGGAACTTACCATCAAAATGGGCCCTCTAGGCCTTATGATCCCTTCTCTTCCTCAATTTCTCCCACTCTAATTGTTCGGCACAAGTCATCAAGTGGGATAAATCCATGTCATTGATCAACATAGTGGTACGACATTCTTCACTTACTATATCAGAAACACCCATCACAAACTTATTCATTCTAGACCTTGGGTCAGCAACCAAGTGTGGAGCATATTTTGAGAGTTGGTTTAACATGAGGGTATACTCCCTCCACTCGTAGATACTTCTTCAAGTTCATGAACTCCACCAATTTAGCTTTCCCAAGCTCAAAAGGGAAGAATCGGCTGAGGAAAGCCGCCTTAAACTCCTCCTGTAGTATTACAATATTGTTCCCCTTCTTTTCCTTCCATTGAGTGTACCAAATTTGAGCCATCCCCTTGAGTTGTTAAACCACCAACTCCGCCTTTTCTTCTGACTTTACACCCATTATGGACAACACCTTGTATACCTCATCAATAAAGTCTTGAGGGACTTCATCTACCTTAAACCCATTAAACTCCGATGGTTTCATCCTCATAAAATCTCTCACCCAAGATACCAGATTAGGAGCACAAAGGGCTTGGGCCACTTGATTGGCTTGATTAACCACAACTTGTGCAAGCACAGTGACAGCATCCCAGAGCTCAACATGAACCGATTGTTTCTCGGGTGTGCGGGCTCTTCCTCCTCTTGTGTTAGGCATGATTTAGCATAGCAAAGAAAAATCATTTGGGAAGGAGAGGGCAAACCTTACCTTAACTTCTACAGCACGACATAGAGTAAGAAGAAGAGAAACATTTCCTAAAACGTCTCACCTCTTACTAATAGTTGTGCTGCACAACACAACCATGAATAAAACTCTAATAGATATCGTGTGTTGGATGTTGAGGACCATTAACAACCTAGTGCTCTAATAAAAAGTTTTTCATGACCCAGCCAAGGGCCTAGATATGACGCAGCCCATGGGGAACCCGAAGGGGACCCCAAGCAAGACTCTTAACATATTATTACACATCCTTGGTTGCAAAAGCAATTAAATAATAATAAAAGAGTAGAAATTAGGGGATATGGGGCTAACAGACATCTTTCATAGCAAAAAATACCATAGAGTAAAGAGCGTCAAGTATCATAGCATGAATACATATCTAGTCCAACAACACCTCTAAACATAGGACTTTCCAGGGGCCAAGATAAGCAACCAGACTCACCCTCATAGTCAAGAATATAATAAATGTAAAGTTAATATTTATACATAGGAAAAGATCAAGTCAATGTCCCCGATGTTAAGAACTCACCATTTGCTTTGTAGAGAAATCACACTAGCCACGTGGAGGAGGAAGATGATCAAGTGGGGCTGCGGTTCCTACATAGTAACATCATGTAGGCATTGAGTATGTGTTAGTACGTTTGAATGTGCTAAGTATGTAGGATGCAATGCAATAATAGATAGGCAACATAATCAAAATGCATAATTAGATAATAGATGAGCATAGGACAACATGGCATGCATGAATGATACTTGAAGACATGTTTGTATATAGAACATATTACATGTGTAGGAAGAGACCATTAAGAGTAACCAAGCCCTACGACCTCCTTGGCGAGGTGATTGGGGTACAAACCCCCCTACTAGGTTGCATGGACCTACTACCTCCTGAGCAAGGCAATTGAAGTACAAACCCCCCAACAAGGTTGCACGGGCCAACTACCTCCCGAGAGAGGCAATTGAGGTACAAAGCCCCCAACAAGATTGCACGGGCCTACTACCTCCCAAGTAAGGCAATTGAGGTATATACCCTCCAACGAGCTAGTTCGGGCCTACTACCTCTCGAACGAGGCAATTGATCAACTTCCAATACTATAGATACTTTTTATGAAATCAACACATTTATACCATCTTTTCATCATCATCAAGTCATACAAGTCAGAGGTCATACAATAGAGCATCAATGGCTCAAGAACCCTAAACCAGATATTTTATCAAACACTTAGTGGGTATGTAATGCTATTATAAAATCATGCAATTAAAGAGTGAAATCGTGCAAGAAATCTTGAAGTAATTCATCCTACCAATACTTTGTAACAACATCATACAATACACATAAAAATCCTTCATCAAATCTCAAGATATATCAAAGGTTCATAGCTCAAAACATGCTAAAATAGTCACACTTTTACAAAACCCTAACATAGTTCATAGTCAAATTCATAATAGAAAACCCATATGTAAAATAAATTTAGAAACATGTATTTTAGATAAAAAGGAAGCTTGGGCACAATGGGTGAAAGGACCCAATGGTTGAAACCCACATACCTTAGCTTTAGAAAATTCTTGATGAAGATTGGAAATGGAGACTTGAATCTTGAATGAAATCCATAAGATCTGGATGAGCTTTGGGACTTGGAATTTGGGTTGAAATATTTGTCTAAATGTTTGAGTGAGTCACTACTGTTAACTAGGCCTATGGCAACAATATTTATGTAACAGTTCAAAAATCATTGCTATAGAAGTTCTGTCGCAACAGTTATAAGCATTGCATAAAGTATATTGGCTTTATAACATATATTATTAAACACGCATTGCAATTGTTCAGAGAACTATTGCCACAGAAAGCTTATTACAATGGTTTTATACTACCATTACAATAAATATTTATGACAACAGATATATTTCTATTGCAATGGTTGTACAATTCCCTCCTTATTTTTCATCCAATTTTCATTCTACCGCAAATATAATATACAATCCATTTTATTTCTGACCAAAAGAAAATATATTTTTCTCCCTTAGAAAATACATCTTCCCACTCTCAGATTCTAAAATCAGTAATCAAACCATAATTGCCTCCACATCTCAAAGCAAAAAGTTGTTGTCTTTGCAATCTTTTTTCCTAATGGCAGTATGTAAGTCTTAATTCTTCTTAAATTTTTCTTTGTGTGTCATGAAAATCTTGTATCTTTGATTTTCCTTTGTTGTTGTTGTTTAAAGATTGGATCTTTAACACCTTTTCTCTGTTAAAGTTTGTGTCTTTTGAAGAATTACTTGTAAGTTCCCATCTTGCTGCAAGATCTCATGTGCTGCTGGTGTTCGATATCTCATTAACTTTCATAGTCTCAGAGGAGCCTTCTAATGAAGATGGATCATCAATAAAGATAAACAAAATGAAGAGCAGAAAACAAGAACCTGAAATTGATTTCACGAAATCATTGGACACTGATCTATCCCATGTCTTTGCTGCTCCAAAGAATCCTAAGTTACTACTCCTTCCAGCAAATAACATATTACTTCCAAAAGATTGAGCATTTCCAAAAAAATTTAAACCAATTTTGAAGGCCGCTGAGGTCAAAGACCCTTAGTTTCGAAGTTAGTTGATCACAGTCATGATTTCTTTGGATGGTAAATGTTCCCTCTGGCTCGTTAGATCCCAGTGTTGCTGGCCTCCAAAGGGTAACCATCTCGGTCTTGATTGTTCCTCTTTCTATCAAATATGAGTGTGCAATCATGAATGGATTTATCTTGTTGTGTTGGCATTTGGTACTGTTTGATTCTGCCTGGAATTTCTTTATCAAGATCATTTAATACTGTAATTGGGGTTAATCAATTCCGGGGGGATCTTGATTTAATATGTTTCCCCATTTACCATTTAAATCTTATTGCATCTTGATTGATTTCAAATCTTTTAAGATAATTCATTTCATGCTTTATGTATTAAATCTTTGATGCAAACCTGAATTTTTACTTTTTAGGGCCCATGCAGCGTAGTGAACAACAAAATTTAGAAGGAATATTAGAGTAAATGGACACCAGAAAATTTAATGTGGTTCACCCAAAACTTTTTGGCTATGTCCACAAAACAACACTTCTACTGTATTTCTTCTACTATTACAAATAGTATGCACAAGTGTACATTTTCTTCTACTATTACAAATAGTAGGCTTTCTGAGAAAAATACTAAAAATAGTGAACACACTATTTTTTTTAGTAAAAAAATATTTCCTAAGCACATACTCAATTTTTCTTCACAAACTATTTTATTTTATAGTCTATGGTATACCTCACAAGAAAAATGCTCACTTTCTCTTTGTGGCTCTCTCTGTATTTTTTCTCACTTTTCTGAATAATCTTGAAACTAAGGAGCAATTGTTCCTTTAATAGACAATACTAGCCTACACAATTGGTGTTCCATTTTGACAATTCAACAAAGTTGGTGGCCAACTTTGTTTGAACAACATGCTTAATTTGACAAATTTGTCATATGGCTATCTAGCCAAATTTGAATTGAAATTGGATGTGGGCTATGTTTGAACTATTTCATGTGGGCCCTCCATTTGGAGGGACCGACTTAGCAATTCTCCCCCTCCCGACAAATGGAGGGTTTTGTCATTCCTGCAGCTATTTAATAGTCTCGAATTTCTCCCTTGGCAAAATTTTTGTCATCATATCTAATTCATTTTCATCAATATGGATCTTTTGAAGTTATAGCAGTTTTTTCTCCGGTGCATCAGTTATCCAATGATATCTTATATCGATATGTTTGGACTTTACGTGAAAGTAGGCATTCTTGCAAGGATGGACACACTTTGCTTGTCACAAAACATCTCAAACTTCTTCTGTTTGACACCAAGTTCCTTAAGAAATCCCTTTATCTATAGAAATTCTTTGCAAGCTTCTATTGTTGCTTTAAGTTTTGCTTTTGTACAATGCAATACACTTTTGAAATATTGACTGCCAAGACATTGCTCCCCCTGCAAATGTAATCAGGTTTCCTGATGTAAACTTACTCGAGTTAACATCGCCAGCTAAATCTATATCTATGTATCTGACTAGCATAGGTCCTGCCTCTCCAAAACATAAGCATATTTTTAGATGTACCTCGAAGATACCTGAGAATCTATTTAACAGCTACCCGATGTTTCTTTTTAGGATTCGAAAGGAAGTGACTCACTACTCCAACCGAGTGAGCAATATCTGGTCATGCACACACCATGGCATACATAAAACACCCAATTGCTAAGGCATATGGTATCCTAACCATTTTTTCCTTCTCTCTATCGATAGAAGGGTACATACTGGAACTCAATTTAAAGTGATTAGCAAGTGGACAACTAATCGCTTTAGCCCTGTCCATATTGAATCTCTGAAGTACTTTGTCAATGTACTTCTCTTGAGATACCTAAGTTTCCTGGCGCTTCTATCTCTAGTAATTATCACGCCAAGAATTTGTTTTGCTGATCCTATGTCTTTCATCACAAAAGACTTACTCAATTATACGTTTAGACTGTTGATTCTTGAAATATTTTTTCCAATGATCAGCATATCATCTGCATAGAGTAGAAGGATAACAAAATCATCTTCAAAGAACTTATTTGATAAATGCATTGATCTGCAATAGCTTTGTTGAAGCCTTGCTCTCTGTTTCAAACCATATAAACTTCTCTTCAATCTGCAGACATAATCCCCTTTTCCCTTCACTTTAAACCCCTCTGGTTGGTCCATGTAAATTTCTTCTTCTAGATCTCCATGTAGGAAGGCATACTTCACATCCATTTGCTCAATCTCCAAATTGAGACTTACAGCTAGCCCTAGCACAGTATGAATGGATGTCATTTTCACAACAGGTGAAAATATCTCGTCAAAGTCAATGCCATTCTTTTGACTGAAACCTTTGACGACTAATTTCTCTTTAAAGCATGGATGGACTTCGTGTTCTTCATGTTTGATTCTGAATACTCATTTATTCTTCAATTCTCTTTTACCATTAGGTAACTTCACAAGATTGAATGTTTTATTTTTATGCAAGGATTTCATTTCATCTTGCATAGCTTCCATCTATTTTTCCTTGTTTTAATCGTCCATTGCCTCACTAAAGATTTCCAATTCTCTCCTGTCAGTCAGTGTAACCCACTGATCAACTGGGTACCTAGTAGATGGCTATAAATTTTTACTAGATCTTCTTAAGGGTACTAGAGACTCTCCAGCTATTGGTGGTTGAGTGTGACCACCATCAACATCCTCTTCTTCTGGTCATCTTCCTGGGGAATACCTTCATTATCTACATCTTACGGATGGTCATTATGAACCTCATCTTCAGCTTGAGTCGGTATTTCTGTCGGAGAATTCAACCTTAAGCTTATTGAATCATCAATAGGAGTAAAGCCTTCTTTGTTTGCTTTATTTATATCTTTAATAGTTTGATCTTCAATAAAGATAGCATCTCGACTCCTAATTAGCTTCTTTTGCACTAGATCATAGAACCTATAGCCAAATTCATCTTGACCATAGCTCATAAACACACACTGCCGTGTTTTAACATCAAGCTTTTGCCTTTAATTCTTTGGAACATGAACGAAAGCTTTGCACCCAAATACTCGTAAATATTTGTAAGAAACATTCTTGCCTGACCAAATTTTCTCTGGAACTTCATATTAAAGAGGAGCACACAGTGAGCGGTTTAGCACATACACTGTTGTAAGTAGTGCTTCACTCCAAAAAGATTTATCTTGCTTTGAATGAAAAAGTAAACACCTTATTCTTTTTATCAAGGTTTGATTCATCCTCTCAGCTAAACCATTTAACTGTGGTGTATTTAGAGGTGTCCTTTGATGTTTAATACCATTCTTTCTGCAGTAAGCATGAAATGATCCAATATACTCTCCACCATTGTCAGTGCGAACACACTCCATGTTCTTCCCAGTTTCTCTCTCAACTGAGGATGAAATTATTTGAAGACTTCTAGCACTTGATCCTTGGACTTAATGATATAAGCCCAGATATTCCTCAAATGGTCATCGATAAAGGTCACAAAATATTTAGCTCTACCAAGTGACTTCGATAGTGGACCACATACATCACAGTAAAACAGATCTAAAACATTCTCTATTCTGGAAGGTGGAGTACTATGGAAATAGACTTTGTTTTGTTTCCAAGCTAGACAATCTTCACATTTCTTCAATGATACCTGATCTAAATCAGGTGAAACTTTATCTTTCACCAATTTAGACATCCCTTTTTCACCAGCATGACAAAGTCTCTTATGCCATAAACGTATGATATTTTCATTTCCCATCACATTTATAGATACATCAAAGACCTAGCTTGTATCACATATAGTTTTGAGAGTTCATATCCTCTCGCAATGATAAGGGAGCCTTTGGTAAGCTTCAATTTTCCATTTTCAAAACTATTTTGGAAACCTTCATCATCAAGCTTGCCTATAGACATTAAATTTAGACGCATGTCAGGGATGTGTCTAACATCTTTTAGAAGAAGCTTCATGCCATTCTCCATTTCCAAATAGACATCTCCCTTGCCAATAACTTTTGAAAAGTTTCCATTTCCCATCTTTACAATACTATAGTCTCTATATGTGTAAGATGAAAAGATTTATTTATGTGGTGTGCGATGAATGGTTGAACCACTATCAATTACCCAACTCGTCTCTTGGGTTAACTGACTAACAATCTCCTTGTCACAGCTGATGTTGAACTTGTCGACAAGATTTCCTTGTTCATTATCGTTGTTTACCTATCCTTTATTGTTTCTATTATTTTGTCGATCACTCTTGAATTTTTGACAAAATTACTCGATATGACCTTTCTTTTGTTATAATAGTGCTTGACATTTGCATATATGTTTGACTTTCCTCTATTCTTGTCTTTGGAGCTTGAACTCTTCACTTGGTTTCCCCCTCTCTTTTTAGTAACCAGAACTAATGATTCTGAGAAAGAGGTTGAACGTTAAGACCTATATCTCATTTCTTTATTTAATATACTACTGTTAATAGCTTCCATGCTTACTACACCATTTGGTGCAATATTTGTCAAAGGAACTTTTAGAGTTTCCCATGAGTTTGGCAAAGAAGCTAGAATCATAAGAGCAATTATCTCATCATCAAATTTTATGCCCATTGTCGACAACTGATCCACCATTCCTTCTATGTTATTTAATTGATCAGCTATAGAAGTATTTTCCTGATATTTTACTTCCATCAACTAGATTAAGTAAAATAATTTATTGTTGCCGATCTTTGAAGCATATAACTATTCTAGCTTGTTCCACAGTGTTCTAGCATGAGTTTCATTACAACTATGATTGTAAATGTTGTTATCGACAAAGTGTCAAATATATCTACAAACTCATTCATGCTCAAACACCCACTCATCTTCGGACATCCCTTCTAGTTTGACTGTAGAGAATACCGACAAGTGCATCTTTTAATCATGAGAAGATCCTTCATTTTGCTTTTCCAAACACGGTAGTTTGAACTGCTTAGGTTGATCATTTTGCTTGTCTTTACCTCTATTGCCATGAACCTAGATCAGGCTCTGATACCACTTATTGGGATCATACGTACTCTCACCCCAACCCTGCATTAGTATTATATTATCTACTTTAGGCTAAACCCTCATGGATTTATTTTTGGGCACCTCCCAAAAGACCTCATACCAATTTGGGTTGAACCTATTTAAATAAGTTCATTTTCCTTTCTTCCACCAATGTGGGAGGAGTTTGCATACCCAACAACCCTCCTCTCAAACTCTGACCACACATAATCTCGTGACCTTCCCTTCAGCGATTATCAATTTTAGATCTAGCACCATCTTGTACATCCGCAACAACTCGTGGGACACTTTGGTCGACCAACTTTTTTTCTTGTCGGAAAGACTTTCGACATAAGGCATTACCGCAGACCTCCACATCACTTGGTTACCAGCTGATTTGCCAAATGATCGTACATTGTCGTTATCACTCAACAGGACACACTACCTATACCATCACTTGATAGGAAGACTTTTGATACAAGGCAACCTTACAGATCTTTGGTCCTGATGCCACAATAGTGACTCTACACACATTGGTCCATCACACCTACCCTTCGAACCTAGGCTCTGATACTACTTATTGGGGTCCATGAAGCAGAGTGAGCAACAAAATTTAGGAGGAAAAAATAGAGTAAAATGGATACCAGAAAATTTAACATGGTTCACCTAAAATTTTTGGGCTACGTCCACAAAACAACACTTCTACTATATTTCTTCTACTATTACAACTAATAAGCACAAGTGTACAAATTCTTCTACTATTACAAATAGTAGACCTTTTGAGAAAAAATACCAAAAATAGTGAACACACTATTTTTTTAGGAAAAAATTTTTTTCTAAGCACACGCTCAATTTTTTTTCACAAACTATTTTATTTTATAATCTATGTTATACTCACAGAAGAAAAATACTCACTTTCTCTCCATGTCTCTCTGTATTTTTTTTCTCTTTTTTGAATAATCTTGAAACTAAGGAACAATTGCTCCTTTTATAGGCAGTACTTGCATGCACAATTGGTATTCCATTTTGACAATTCAACAAAGTTGGTAGCCAACTTTGTTTGAACAACACGCCTTACTTGACAAATTTGTCATATGCCTGTCTAGCCAAATTTGAATTGAAATTGGATGTGGGCTATGTTTGAATTATTGCATATAGGCCCTCCATTTGGAGGGACCCACTTAACAATTCTTTTTTGTTAACGTGGTTCACCCAAAATTTTTGGGCTACGTCAACAAGTGGTATCAAAGTCTGGTCTAGGTTCATGATAATAGAGGTAAAGATAACAAAGTGATCAACCTGAACGGTTCAAACTACCATGTTTGGAAAAGCAAAATGAAGGATCTTCTCATGATTACAAAGATGCAATTATCAGTATTCTCTACCATCAAACCGGAAGGGAAATTCGAAGATGAGTGGGTGTTTGAGCATGAACGAGTTTGTGGATATATTCAACACTTTTTCGATAACAAAGTTTACAATCATATTTGTAATGAAACTCATGCTAGAACACTGTGGAACAAGCTAGAACAGTTATATACTTCAAAGATCGACAACAACAAATTATTTTACTTAATCCAGTTAATGGAAGTAAAATATCAAAAAAAACACTTTTGTAGCTGATCACTTAAATAACATAGAAGGAATGGTGGATCAGTTGTCGACAATGGGCATAAAGTTTGATGATGAGATAATTGCTCTTATGATTCTAGCTTCTTTACCAAAGTCATGGGAAACTCTAAAAGTTTCTTTGACAAATACTGCACCAAATGGTGCAGTAAGCATTGAAGCTGTTAAGAGTAGTATATCAAATTAAGAAATGAGACGTACGTCTCAAGGTTCAACCACTTTCTCAGAATCAAAAGTTCTGGTTACTAAAAAGAGGGGGAGAAGCCAAGTGAAGAGTTCAAGCTCCAGATACAAGAGTAGAGGAAAGTCAAAGAAATATGCAAATGTCGAGTGCCATTACTGCAAAAAGAAAGGTCATATCAAGCAATTTTGTCGAATATTCAAAAGTGACTGGCAAAATTAGAGACAAGAAAGGAAAGGTGGTCGGGCGGCATGTCCCGCAGGTTGTTGCAGTGGTACAGATGGTGGCAGATTTGAAATCAATATTCGCTGAAGGGGAGGTCACGAGATTGTGTATGGTTAGAGTTTGAGGGGAGATTTGTTGGGTATGCAAACTCCTCCCACATTGGTCGAAGAAAAAGAAAATGAACCTATTTAAATAGGTTCAACCCAGTCCATTAGTATGAGGCCTTTTGGGAAGTGCCCAAAAATCAAATTCGTGAGGGCTTGACCCAAAGCAGACAATATCATACTAATGGGTTGGGTTGAACCTATTTAAATAGGTTTATTTTCTTTTCTTTCACCAATGTGGGAGAAGCTTGCATACCCAACACTACTGAGATGCTGTCAAATTCTTGAGACTGTGATGTCTCCTTTGCCGTTTCTATTTCAGTTTTTTTCGTTAAACATGTAACTGTCTTTAAGTCATCTTAAATCGATGTGTGATTCATAATTTCTTGGTTCAATCCTCTGGCTCACGGTAAAGATTTAACCCACTTTTATTTTCTTTTTACTGTGCACATTTCAGCATGTTATACCTTTCTTTGGTCACTGGTTTATATCCGTAAGATACAGTCATCTTGCCTTTATGAACACCGCTTGCTAGTGTGATGTTGTCAGATCGTTTCAGCCCATATGGCTCCTTGATTCTTGTAAACTGGAACTTGTTAGAATATTTTTATATCTTTGTTTAAATCTTGAATGTTATGTTATGTATTTAAGTGTTGGGTCCATTTTTTTCATTCATTTACATGTGTCTTTATTTGTTCTAGTATAACATTTACTCGAACTTGTCATGTTTTAGCAAATGTTTTTGGGTTACTGGAAGCTCTTTTCTACTTAAGTTTGAGTGTGTTTTCATTAAGCAGGTTTAGTACTAAATCATAGGATACGGGAAGTTTTGAAATCTTAGTTTTTTTCTTCGTTATGTAATCTTGATTTAATGCTCCTATTTGACAAAATTTTCAAATTTGCCATATGTGGTTGTTCTAAGTTTGATTTATACTTTGGCGAACTCTGTATTCTCTTCAATTTCAAAGACGTTAGGACTCATTTTCCTTACACATTTGGTATATGATCTGATCAATCGTCTGTCTCCAATTTGCTTCATTATGGTTTGGATATGTAAATCTGGCATCCGCCGCATCATAGTTTGAACAGGAAATCTTGGGCATATTAGTGTTACTTTTCTCAAAGTCTTCATCACTGTTTACTGTCCCATGTGCTAGCATTTAGGTTGTCTTAGTAGAAACTTAGCCTACTGATCATAAATGCTACCCTCTGCTCATTATCCACCTTATTTACCTCATTACATTTTAGCTTGTATTAATGGTGAATCCTTGTTGATTGGTAACATCTAATTAATCCTAATTCAATTCTTTTTCTTCCAATCATTTTGGTCAAGTTTGCTCTATCAATATTTGGAGTTTTCTTTTACTAAAACTACTTGGAATCTTTAGGAAATGTTAAAGACATGAGTATCTGCATAGAGCATCAATACTAACACAATATCCGAGAATCTTTTGAAGCTGTTTCTCCGCCCCAATGTCACGGTATCTCTAGTCACTTTGATGATTTTGTTATTTGCTGACAACCTTAAAAATACATTCTGATTTTGTATTCTCTTGCCTTAGTACCTTGGAAGGAGAGGAAAGCAAATCCCAGGTGAGATAACTTTTATGGTCATCAACTGTTAATACTTTGTACCTTTGACATAACTATGGATATATATAACGAGTGATAGATTCTGTTTTTGCAGTTGATTTAACTTCAAATGTTAAATTTTGATTCAAATACATTTTTTTGCTCATCGTGTCTACTAGTGACACTGATGTCGTTTATCAGAAATGACAATTAAGTGCTTTAAATGATTTTATCGGCTTTTGAGTTAGATCAAGAAGAGTGCTTTGGATGATGTCTTTGGTAAACCTATTTCCCTATATGGAATGCTCTCTATTGGCTTCTCGACAATTTCATAGGTTCTGTCTTCTACTGCCTATATTAACCATACTCCTGTTCTTGTTATGTATTGTGACAGATGATATAATTGTTATAATGTGATTTGAGTTGGCTGGGTGTTTTTTTGTAGATAAAACTCGTCAACAAAGTGAAGATTTTGGAGCTATGCCATCTTGGGATGATGATGGTGGATTTCTTGGGCCTTTTGATGAGGGCAATGCATTTAGTGATGTGGAGGAATCAAGCACACTTGTCTGTCAACCCCGCCAGGTTTCTTTCTGTTCAAAAATGTTGTGTATTTGTGTTTGCGGTTCTGCAATCTAGATTCCTCCTAGTGTAACTTTTAACACTTAGGCCACCAATTGATCAAGTATGATTTACACAGGTTGAGTGAGATCTCCTGCAGAATTATGTTCTAAGCATTTTATCAACTTGTACTAAACTAGTTACTACCAAATATGATCTTACAAGTATCTGGCACTTCAAAAACCCTGTCACTGATTTTTACTTTTAAGAACTCTGCACCTTCAGCTGTTCTTTTAATGTTTTTCTATACCTGTTTCTTTCTTTCTTTTTTCTTGTGGCTAGCTTCTTGGTACTATCGGTAATAAGTTTTTTCTTTATGTTGAGAGGAAAATCTACTTCATTGACGACGTTTGCAGAACTAATGAATGTGAGTTCCTTTAATTCTTTAGGCAAACGTAAGAGAAGAAACTACAAATCTTGTTATCTGTCACTTAGTATGTGGGAGGAAAGTTTCAAATGTTCATATTGCTTGCTTAATGGGAATTTAATTCCAACAGAAATCTTTCTTTCTGCTTATGTGAATTTGGTAGATACAAATGGAAAAAGGCTTGTTGACCTGCTCAGCTCAGAGTTGTTGCCTCAACTCTTGGAGGAAGATACTGGAGCACTTGCTCGGAGAAAGCAGCAGCGACGAAGTCAATGATGAGATCAGTTCTGAACAAGTAGAGGAACAACTGTCATTGACTCCAACCGTATCAAAATTTTGGGGGGAGAAGAAAGAGTATCCTGTCGATCCCTCACTTCCTGACATAAAGAACGCGATATATGGAATGTTCTAAAACTTATCCTATAATTTTTTATATCATGTAAATCTAACTAATGATCACTTATGTGGAAAAGTTCCCATTTACAGATGCTTATGAACTTGTTGGATATTTTGAATCGTCATTAAATATGAAGGAAATTTGATTTGTAATTTATGTAATATGTAGCGTATTCTAATAATTAATATATAAATTTAAATTACCTAATAGGGCTCCTAGTTCAATTAAACCTTCGCAATAGGTCATTGTAACTGTTGTAAAAAGGTCATCAAAATGGTTGTAAAATGCATTTAAAACCATTGCGGTAGTGACCTATTGATGGTTCATTTAATAAAAAAACCTGTTGCAATAGAATGTTAGGTCGTTGCATAAACATCTATGGCCACGGTTGTACGTCATTGCTATAAGCATATATATTGGTTGCATTAGATGGAAGAGCAACTGTTGCTAAAGATGTATCTATGGCAACGGTTATTTTGAACCGTTGCAATACCCGTTGGTATAGATCTATCGATATGCGAGAAGATATGATGCATGATAAAGCGTTGCGATTTTCAAATTTTGCTACCGAACCCGTTTTCCACTCAATTTGACCCCCTGATCAAGAATATGAAGTCAGATTTTTTGATATCGCGCAAGACTTTTAAGATATATGGAAATTACGATTTCGGGCATTTTTGAGAAATATTTTTGGGCACTTTTTTTTGGGATCATTTCAGCTACAAGTTGGGCTTTATTCATTATTGGACTTGGACAGATTTGGTGTTGGGTCTTGTCTCCTCTTCCTTGTCTTTTTACGTAATTCTTGGGCTTCAAGTGAATTCATACATGTATAACTTAATCTTCCCCGTCTCCCTGCCCATTTAAGCTAAGTACATATGATGTAATACAAAATGCAGAAATGAAATTAAAGGCAATCTAAGGGTATATTAAATCTAAAGACCTCAAATGATTGATAGAGATAGATTGACATAAGAAAGGAAAATCAAAAGCAACCTAAAGGTATATTAAACCTAAAGACCTCAATCGATTAATCAACAAATAAGTTGACCTCTTAAAAAGACCTCAAGGGAAATTGGATGCCCAAGCAACCCATGTTTTGAAACAAAGTTCAACCAAAGCTTGTACCAAGCTCTCAAACTCACACGAGGAGTATTGTTCATCAATATTCAAAATAGTCTACATAGAAATGACCAACTATGAGCTATTTATAGTCTTAGGTGGATTATTACAAAATGGCCCAAAAGTGGCCGAAATTGAAAAATGATGATAAAAATTATAGCTTTATCAATATAGGGTCCTTGGGATACAATGTCTTGAAAAATCAAAACCAAAAAATTTAGAAGACAAAGTACTTACCAACACATGTTTTCTAGACAAGGCATTGGCCACCACATTTTCCTTTCCTTTTTTTGTATTGAATTACATACAGGAAAGTTTCAACGAATTCAGTCCGTTTGGCATGCCTCTTGTTTAACTTGCCTTGACCCGAAAAATGTTTTAGGGACTCATGATCGGTCCGAATAATAAATTCTTTGGGCCACAAATAATGTTGCCAATTTTCTAATGCTCTAATCAAAGCATACAATTCAAGATCATAAGTGGAATAATGTAAAGTAGAACATTTTAGCTTTTCACTAAAATAAGCAATGAGTTTTCGGTCTTGCATTAAGATGCCTTCAATGCCAACTTTACTAGCATTACATTCCACTTCAAATATTGTATCAAAATTGGGCAATTGAAACAATGGAGTGGAACTAAGCATGAGTTCGAGGTCTCAAAGGTATTTGCTTGCTCCTCACCTCACTTGAAAGGCTTATCCTTTTGGATTACTTTAGTTAAGGAAGTGGCAATGGTACTAAAAATCCTTTGATCATTCACCTATAAAAACTAGCCAATCCATGAAAGCTTCGGACATTACCTTATGGATTTTCGAGTTGGCCAATACTTAATAGCGTCTATCTTAGATTCATCAACCTCAACTCCCCTTGCACTCACAACAAAGTCCAAGAAAATAACTTTATCAATATAAAATAAACACTACTCAAAATTAGCGTAATGTTGTTCCTTTCTAAGCACATCAAACACACATCTCAAATGCTCTACATGCTCATTCATAGCATTACTATAGACCAAGATATAAATTATCAAAGTAGACAACAACAAACTTTCCTATGAAGGGTTTCTCACATGGTTCATGGGTTGCATAAAAGTACAAGGAGCATTAGTGAGACCTAAAAGCATCACCAACCAATCATATAGACCAAATTTGGTCTTGAATGTGGTTTTCCATTCATCACCTGCGGGTGTCTGAATTTTATGATAACCACTCCTAAGATCAATCTTTGAAAACACACAAGAACCATTAAGCTCGTCAAGCATATCATCTAATCTAGGGATAGGATTATGATACTTTATTGTGATTTTGATGATAGCTCAACAATCCACACACATGCGCCATGTTCCATCCTTCTTTAAAACCAAAATAATCAGAATGACACATGAACTCATGCTTTCTCTCACATAATCTTTATTGAGGAGTTCCTCAACCTGCCTTTGAAGCTCTTTGGTGTCCTCTGAATTGCTTCAGTAAATTGGTTAAGATCCTGGCATGAAGTCAATTTGAGGGTCCATACCTCAAAGTGGTGGTAATACACTATGGTGTAATCTAAAGTATGGAATCGAAAAATTATAAAGTAAAGATAGATATCAGAAGAAACCTAAAGGTATATTAAACCTAAAGACCTCAATTGATTAGATAGATTGACACAAGAAGGGAAATCAAAAGAAACCTAAAGGTATATTAAACCTAAAGACCTCAATTGATTAATCCACGACAAGCACTATCCTCTTATGAACTAATAAGATACAAAGCATAGATAACATCAACATGAGTGGAATATACGCCGCAACACCATTCCCACGCAGGCAAGCAAAAGTTCTCCTATAACTACAAGCAATATTCATGAAAAAGGAAGCATTGGAGCAACTTGAGGGTCACCAAAGAAAGGCTTACAATGTGTTGAAGGTCTACCAAGATGAGGACAAGGAAGAAAAGAGCTCATGGGTGCAAATGGTTGTTACTTGAATTCAAGGATTTGAAAAGAAGGCAACCAAACAAGGCCCTTAATCATTAAGGGTAAAATTTTAAAGAAAATATCTTTTTTAATTTACTTAGTACAAATAGTAATATTTTAGCATTTGAAAGACTTAGGCTATGTTAAATATTAAATTCTCAAATTATACTATCTTCTTAGTGAGTAAGTGCAAGGACCGAAGGATACTCCTTGGCTCAGCTAGGCGAATCCCACATCGGCTATAGAGAGGGAGTTACTAGGCTATTTGAAGGGGCTTGGAACTTGCATGTGCATAGGCCTTTTCCCGGGGAAACCTGGGAGAAACAAAATCGTGCGTTGGTGCATGGGCGAACCATGGCTGGCAAAGTGGACAATATATGCACATGTGAGGTTTGGGCTGTTACAGGTGGTATTAGAGCCGACTCTCGACCAGTCCGGTGGTGGGGCAAACCTCAGCGAGGACGCTGAGTCCCTACGGGGGGTGAATGCAAGGACCGAAGGAGACTCCTTGTCTCAGCCAGGCGAATCCCACATCGGATATAGAGAGGGAGTTACTGGGCTATTTGAAGGGGCTTGGAACTTACATGTGCATAGGCCTTTTCCCCGGGAAACCTTGGAGAAACAAATCCGTGCGCTGGTGCATGGGCAACCCATGGCTGACAAAGCGGACAATATATGCACATGTGAGGTCCGGGCTGTTACAGTAAGTAGTGAGTAATTAGGGTAAACTCTTCAAATTGCTAGTTGACTTAATTGCTTGATTAATTAAAGCGTTTCCCATTTGTGATTCTTTGTCTCCTTTAATTTTTCTTCCTAGGGTTTTATTTGAGTTGTGTACCATAAAACAGTCTGTTTAACTTTATGCACAACTAGAAAACTTATAATCAACTATAAAACCAAATAAATTATAAAAAGTTGTTAAAGTATATAAAAGTTTTATAGCTGAATATATAAATTTTCTAGCTGTGTATAAAGTTAAAAAGACTGTTTATGGTACCTATCTCATTAACTAAATTATCATGCCTTATATTATCCCGTCTTTGATTCAATTGTAGTGTTATTTATTTATACTTATCAGTTTTTTGATTCAATTATTGTTTTGACATATAGATTTTTGGTTATCTTGTATTATAGCTGAATAGAAACTAAGGCTTTGATACTTCAAAGTTTTGTTATTTGTTGAAATCAATTGGGAAGTGAGAGTTTTAGTCTATTGTTGCCCATAATATCAAAAGTTTGAATATAATCTATATATCCTTTTCTTTTTATTCCCTTTTCCCTTTTTTATTATTTGATCTTTATCATTTAGTATCAAGAGCTTAGGTTTATGATTGTTTTCACAAATCTAGGTCATGGAATTTTGATCCATTCAAAAATACAATAAAAAACCAAAAATATTTTTATTTGATTTGTTATTTTTGACACTAGGCTCTTATTCACTAGTATTTGTTTTTAATCCCAAATCTCAAATTTCATTCTATTTGGAGTTGTCGAAGTGAAGTTACCATTGAAGGGTTTTGAGCATTCAAACTTTAAAATTTTGAAAGTGGGTTATTTTGATTGAGAAAAAATTGAAGGTGAATGATCATTACTGTTTGTTCTCTATGTCAAGGGGAAGCTAACTAAATTTTGAGTCAATTCCAAGTTGATTTGAAGGTGTTGGGATTTAGTGTATGTTTTTGATGTTCCTGAAGAGCTTCAAGTGTTCTTGAAGAAGAAGAAGAAGAAGACCAAAAGGTACATTTTACTTTTCTCAAGTCAAAGTTGGTAAAAGGTGTGTGCTGGCCCTTAGTGGAAATTTGAAAATAAAATTAAACATTTCCACGTCAGTGCCAATGCAGTGCCAAATCAGCACCACATCAGTGCCTAGTAGTATAGTCAGCGTCCAGCCCATTCCTGATGCGTCGGAGGGCATATGTAGCCCAATTTCAAAGACTTAAAATCTCCAAGTTTTTAACACCCCAAATGTTTTCTATGTATGGGAGGTTTTTTGGGCATAAAAAGTTTTCTAAGTGTCCAAACAATGTGATTTTTTTAATTTTTTGTGCTTCAATTCTCCAATTATTTAGCAAGTAATTAATAATTAACTACTTGTTAACTAGTTTTAATCATCATATCAAACCTTTTTCAAGTCCTGAACACCTTAAGGCTTCCAAATTTTTTTTGAAGTGTCCAAACTCAATTCTTCTTCATTGTCACTCATTTTCTTTTATTCCTAAACTATTTAACAACTAATTAACATCTTTACTTACTTGTTAACTTGTTTCTAAATATTATATCATCTTTTTGATTCTTCAAATTAGGTAACAATAAGTAATTTCTTCTACTTTTGTTACTTAGTTTTTTTTTTACTTCGATATTTCTTGTGCCTCTTTCTTCTAGTTTTCTTCTTTTTATTCATGTTCCTAAGATTTTTTTGAGTCGTCCTCTTTCAAGAGTCATAAGAATCATCACAAAAGATAGGTGACGTTGAATTGATTGAGTGGAGCTAGTTTACTATCAATTTTGTGACAAGGCCATAGAAGGTGCGTTGAGAGTTACATACGAGTGACCCGAGGCTTTTGCTACTAATCTTGTTTGTTGGGTATTGCAGGTATCATGTCATACAAGTCCAATTGGAGAAGGTTTAAAGAATATCATGGAAACTCTTGCTTACATCTCCAAACAAATAGTGAAAATGAACGGAAGGATAGGAGGTATGGAGGAAAGGTTGGTATGGGTGGAGAATGAGAATCAAGGGAAAGCAATTCAACCTGAAATTGAAGAGATAAAGAGGGTATCGAAGAATTCCACCACCATTACCCTAGGACAAACCTATAATCTATGTTTTCCTCCATAAAGCTGAACCAAAAGCTACCAAAATCCCATTTTTCAAATGAACAACAATCCGAACCATCCAAAACAAGCCACACCACACTCAAACCCACAACCCTATCACCCTCCACAAGAGAATCTTCCTTTTTTGGCGAATCAAGTCCATTACCAAACTCCATTCTGAAAATGCATCAAATGCATCTTCTAATGCATGTCACCCATTACCTCCACAAAACACACACCAAATTCCCTATTGAGATTACCAATACCAAAATCCTCTCCATGATGATTTATGGATATGTCAACAATGATGAGTTTTGGGAGCATGGGGTAGGGATACCTATGGAGTACAAAGGGAAGGAGTCCAACCTCGAGACTTTTGGTGGGATGGGATATAGAGAAGATAGAATGGGGTATAGAGAAGATAGGATGGGATATAGAGGAGATTGGATGGGAAATAGAGCAAACAAGTTTGGGTTGAGGAATGATCAAGATAGAGGCTTGAACACTATCAAGGTCACACTTCTAATGTTCAAAGTAGTGGCCCCGATGAGTTCTTGGTGGAAAATTCAAAGTTAGTGGATCTTTCTCACAAATAATATCTCAGAAACTTTGAAGGCAAAGCATGATATCACATAATTTAAAGGGTATGCATCCACTTGGTGGCAGTCCAAGATGAGGGAAAAGGAGAGCCATCACATGTCGAGTTACCTATTTGGCAAGAACTGATTTCACTTATAAAGTTTACTTGACTCCAAACTACTACCAAGAGGTGCTCAAGAAGGTGTTTATGTTGAGGCAAGGAATCAAAAGTGTTGAAGAGTTTATGATGAGTTTAAGAACTTACGTATGAAGTCTACAATTGAAGAAAATATGCAATATATGGTGATCCGATTTGTGGCCAACTTGAGGTATGATATCTTGAAGCCATTAAAGCTTAAGCACTATGAAATTCTTAAAGCAGCTTTCCATGATGCCTTAAAGGTATAAGCGGATATGAAAGAAAAAACATCATACAAGGCTAAAGGTTCTTCAACTTGAATATGGTACAAAGGTCGAGATAATGAAAGACAACATCTTCTAGGGAGAAACCTAAGGGTGGTGCTCAAGTGAAGGTTCATTACAAATCCAAGGTAAGTCAAAAACAACAAGGAGGTAACTATGCTAAATCTAACTTTTCTCATCCCTCTACAATTCAATGCTTTAGATGTTAAGGGATGGGACATGTTGCTAGCAAGTGTCCTAATAAGAGAGGATGATTGTTGCTCTTCGGGATGGCTATAAAATAGAGGATGAGGAAGAGGATGTTGAAAGGAATGAGAGCAAGGGAGGTAGAGGTGAGGGAGACGCTTTGTGAAAATGAAGATGAAAGGTTGAATGAGAGGGTCAACTTTGCTTGCTTCATGGAGAAAGGAAAATATTTGCTTGATAATGATGAAGACTTGAAGGTGAATTCCAATCTTTCATGTTTTGTGAGAAGAATTATGGGAGCCCTTGCCAAAGAAGAACTTGATCAAAGGGATAATTTATTTCATGCTAGGTGCAAAATTCAAGATAAAGTGCTCTTTAATCACTAATAGTTTTTTGCATAGACCTCCTCCTTGATACTCAACCCATCTCTATTTTCCCTTACCATATAGACCCAGCAGAGTTAAAGGAGTTGAAGGAACAATTGAACGACTTGTTGGAGAAGGTTTTATTGGGCCTAGCCAATCATCTTGGGGTGCACCAGTGTTTTTTGTAAAGAAGAAGGATGGGTCTCTTAGAATGTGTATTGAATATAGGCAACTTAATAGGGTTACTATCAAGAATAGGTATCCTCTTCCAATAAAGGTTGATTTGTTTGACCAATTGCAAGGGGCTAGCCATTTCTCTAAGGTTGATCTTCGGTTCGGGTATCATCAAGTGAAGGTAAAGGAGTGTGATATTCCCAAGATGGCCTTCCAGACTAGGTATGAGCATTATGAGTTTGTTGTGATGTCTTTTGCGTTGGCCAATGCACCTACTATCTTCATGGACTTGGGGTCTTTAAATCTTGCCTTGATTTGTTTGTGGTAGTTTTCATTGATTATATTTTGATCTATTCTCATACTGAGGAGGAGCATGTGGCTCTTTTGAAGGTAGTACCACAATGATTGAGGGAAGAGAAATTGTATACTAAATATGAGAAGTGTGAATTTTGGTTGAAACAGGTAGCCTTTCTAGGTCATGTAGTGACGGGAAATGATATAAAGGTGGATCCTAAAAAGATCGATGTGATTAGAAATTGGCCTAGACTATTGACCCCATCAAACGTTAGAAGTTTCTTGATCTTAGCGGGTTACTACCATAGGTTTGTGAATGGGTTCTCTTCTATTGCTTCTCCCATGACAAAATTGACCAAAAAGAATGCAAAGTTTGTGTGGACCAATAAGTGTGGAAAGAGCTTCCAATCCTTGAATGGTAACCTTGTGTCTGCTCCCATATTGTCACTATCAGAAGGACTAGAGGGTTTTGTTGTGTATTGTGATGCTTCTAGAGTTGGTTGGGTTGTGTTCTAATACAAGATGGTAAGGTCATAGCCTATGCTTCTAGGTAACTCAAAGTGCATTAAAAGAACTATCCTATCCATGATCTTGAGCTAGCCACCGTGGTATTTGCATTAAAGATATGACATCATTAATTGTGTGAGGTGCATGTTGATGTGTTCACAGATCATAAGAGCCTCCAATATGTCTTCACTAAAAAAACTCAATTTGAGACAAGGAAAGTGGTTAGAACTTCTTAAGGATTATGATATGTGTGTGCACGATCATCTTAGCTAATATGGTTGTGGATGGTCTGAGTAGGGTGTCGATGGGTAGCCTAGCTCATGGTGATAATGGTGGAAAAGGAGTGGCTAGGTTGGTCCACCGGTTGGCTAGATTGGGGGCTTGGTCAGAAGAGGTTGATAATAGGGGTGTTGTCATTATTGAAAGGTCTAAAACTTCATTGGTTGAGGAAAAGCTAAGCAAGATCTTGACCCCACTTTGTTGGAATTGAAGGCATTGGTAAAACATGGTAAGGTGGAGGTTTTCTCCCAAGGAGGAGATGGTGCCCTTAGGTACAAGGTAGGTTGTGTGTACCTTGTGTTGATGGCTTGAGATAAAAGATTCTTGATAAGGCTCATAGTTCCTCCTATTCTATTCACCCTGGGGCTACTAAGATGTATAGAGATTTGAGGGATGTGAATTGGGGAGGCATGAAGAGGGACATTGCCAAATTTATTTCTGGTTGCCATAGTTGCCAACAAGTCAAAGTCGACCACGAAAGGTCAGGTGGCTTAAACCCAAGACGCAGAGATTTCTACTTGGAAGTGGGAAAAGGTTAACATGCTTTATGGTTGGGCTGCTCTAGACTAGAAATCGTTTTGATTTCATTTGGGTTGTGGTGAATAGGATGACAAAATTGGCTCACTTTGTACTGGTTAAGACTACATATGGGGCTGAAGATTATGCTAAATTGTATATTCATGAGTTGGTGAGATTGCATAGGGTCCCCTTGTCTATCACATCGGATCATGGTGCTCAATTTACTTCACACTTTTGGAGGTCCTTCCAAAGGGGTCTTGGTACAAGGGTTAACGCTTAGTACAGTTTTCCACCCTCAAATGGATGGCCAAGCCAAACGAACTATCCAAACTCTTGAGGATAGACTTAGGTCTTGTGTGTTAGAGCTTAATGGTAGTTGGGATGATCATCTTCCATTGATTGAGTTTGCCTACAACAATAGCTATCATTCTAGCATTGGTATGGCTCCTTTTTAGGCTCTTTATGGTAGATGTTGTAGATCACCAGTGGGTTGGTTTGAGGTTGGTGAGGTGGCCTTGTTGGGACCAAATATGGTTATAGAAGCTCTTGAGAAGGTTAGGATGATTAGGGAAAGGTTGAAGACAGACAAAGTCGCCAAAGGTCCTATGCCAATTTGAGCAGAAGGGATGTTAAATTCAAAGTTGGTGATTGGGTTTGTTTGAAGGTTTCTCCCATGAAGGGTATGATTCATTTTGGCAAGAAGGGTAAGTTAAGCCCAATATATGTCGATCCTTACAGGGTGATGAGAAGGATTGGTAAGGTGGCCTATGAGTCAGAATTTCCTAGTGAAATGGAATTGGTTCACCTGGTCTTCCATGTGTCTATGTTGAGGAAGTGTGTGGGTCATCCTAAAGCTATTGTGCCTCTTGATGTTCTGGGTGTAGTTGAAGACAACTTGACATATGAAGAAGTTCCAGTAGAGATCTTAAGTAGAAAAGTGAAGAAATTGAGAAACAAGGATGTTGCTTCCGTTAAGGTCTTTGGAGGAATCAACAAGTCAAAAGTACTACCTCGGAGGCCGAGGCATACATGCAAAAATGATATCATTATTTATTCCATTCTACTTAAGCCTAATGTACTAATTCTAATTTTTATATGTGATTTCATGTCTCTTGCTACAGTCCCTAAGTCATTTGCGTACATTCATGTTTATATTGTCAAGGTTCATGGTGATTTTACACTTATGTTGATATTTTTAAAATGATGTTTTGAGTGTGTTGATGCATTCTTGTTGAGGATGGTCTCTTCTCATGTATGTCTCTTTGATATGTGGGGACGAATATTCCTAAGGGGGAGATATTGAAACAACCCCAAAAAGTGCTCAAAAATATGCCTCGAAAGTGTCTGAAATTATAATTTCCATATATCTCAAAATTCATGCATGATATCGAAAAAATGACTTCATATTCTTATTCAAGGGGTTAAGTTTAGTGGACAATAGGTCTAACTCCGATTAAAGAGCAATTTTACCAAAACTTGAAAATCGCAAAAATGCAATTTCAAGTGACGATCTGCGCCCCTGGCGCAACAAGCCAAGGATGCACTACAGTGTATTTTTGTGCACTATTTTTCTATCTCGGTCCAATACTTTGAGGTGTTGGGCCTAAGTGTTCCCAACAATACCTATACTTAGTTATTTCACCCTCATATCATTCAAGACATTCCCAAATACTCTCTCAAACACCTAAACCTTCTTTATCTCCAAATTTCAAGTCCCAAAACTCATCTGAATCTTAAGTTTCTCATTTAAGCTTCAAGTTTCCATCTCTAATCTTCTTCAAGGATTTCTCCAAAGTCAAGGTATGTGGGTTTCTTTCACCTATGGTTCCCAAGCTTTATTTAACCTAAAATTGCATGATCTGGGTTGAATTACCAATGGGTATTATTTATTATGATTTTCACTACACACATTGTTGGGGTTTCATGAAATTATGATTGTTTTAGCATGTTTTGATCTATGAATCTAAGATCTATTGTGAGATGTGATGAAGGTTTTTGATATACATTGCTTAAGGGTGTTACCAAGTATCTATTTATGATTTTACATTGAAATTTCAAGCATGAATCAACTCTTGAATTGTATGGTTTTAAACTAAAACCACACACTTGCCAAGTGTTTTATAAAATGCCCGATTATGGTTTTTTGAGGAGTTGAAGGTCCAATGCATGTATTATGAATTGAATGACTTTTGTATGATGAAATGAAATGTATGTATATGATATTATCTCTATAGTATTGAAAATTCAACAAGCCTCACTAGGGGGGTTGTAGGCCTGAGTAATCATGATAAGGGGTTTGTACCTCAATTGCCTTGCTCGGGAGGTGGTAGGCCCGTGCAACCATATCGAAGGGTTTTTACCTTGATAACCATGTTTGGGGGTTAGTACCTCATCAACCATATTATGGGGTTTGTACCTCATCAGTCATGTTGAGGGGTTGTTACCTCATCAAACAATTGAGGGGTTTGTACCTCATTCGTCTCTTCAAAGAGGTGGCAGGCCTTCGATATTCACTAATAATGGTCACTCATTATACATGTGTTATTTCTATATAAGCATGGTTTACTACAAACATCTTTCATGCATGCTATATTGTTATATGCTACTCATTGCCTATGTTTATGTATTTCGATTATGTTACTTATCTCTTGTTGCATTGCATCCTACATACTTAGTACATTCAAACATACTAATGCATACTCTATGCCTACATGATGTCACCATGTAGGAACCAGAGTCCCACTTGAGTATCCTCCTTCACGTGGCTAGTATGATTTCTCCCAAGCTTGTCAATGAGTCCTCCATTCCGGGGATGATTTTTATGATCTCATGTTATGTTCTAAGACTACCTTTCTTTTATATATGTATTGACTATGAGGGTGAGCCTGATTGCTTGTCTTGGCCTCGCTAATTTCTATGGTTAGAGGTATTATTGGACATGTTATGTATCTAGGCTATGAGCCTTGACTCTCTTGCTCTTGATATTTATGTTATGAAGTTTCCCCTTAGTCCCTTTTTTCCCTTATTTCTTATCTATTATGTCATTTACTTGCTTTCGCGACCAATGATGTGTAATATATATGAAGAGGCTGTTTAGGGTCCCTTCGGGTTTCCCATGCACCATGTCACATCTACGCCCTAGGCTTGGGTCATGACAGAGCCTTGGGTTATTGATGATGGATTTAGCAGTGTCCCACAATTGAAGGACAAGATGACACGGTATAGGCTCATGCGGTTGATGGATAAGTTTAACGATGTGCGCCTATTCTGGTACGAGAATTTTATACAGTTCACTCAACCACTATTCTTTATGATCTTTGCAAAGGAAAGAGACTTCTCACACAACCAGATTGAGAGAGGTATTAGTGAGAGGCTACTGTTTCACTATTTTAGAGGATATGACCCGTTGTGTACTTTTTGGTCTAAAATACCAAGTCCCGAGATTGACAACTGAGTTTGACTATCTATTGAGGCAGGCTAGACTGCATTGATTTTAAAGGATCCAGTACAGAGGACCAAGTTGTTTAAATGGGTGGCCGATCATATTTCTAAGCGGGGTCTAGAGCCTGCTTGGGTCATCACACATACAGAGTCTAATGTTTAAGCCTCCCTCTCTTTCCCTGCCAAATTTTAGTGGGTGGTTGTTAGATCTTGCATCCGTCCTCCTTGGCAGTTAACACATTTTAACCACACTTACATTAGAGCGAGCAGTATTGGTTGCCAGCATCTATCACCATTTCACCATCATATAACAATCATAACACTATTCAATTCATAAGACATGCATTGGACCTTCAATTCCTCAAGAAATCCTAGTCAGACATTTTATCAAATACTTGGGGGGTGTAATCGGGATCAAACAACATGCAATTTAAAGATAAAATCATGCAATAAAATCTGTAGTAAAAGCTTCAATCAACACTTTGCAACACCCCTAAGATATTCAGAGCAAAACCCCTTATCAAATCTAATATTAGATCCAAGATTTAGTGCTCAAAACATGATTAAACAACCATACTTTCATGAACTAAAATCACTGTACAGTAAATTTCTCAATATACAAGACCCATATGTAAAATCAACTTTAACTCATGCAATATTATTAAAAAGGAGGCTTAGGCACCATGGGTGAAAGTACCCAATGGTTGAACACCACATACCTAGCTTTGGAGAACCCTTGCAAAAGGTTGGAGATGTAGACTTGAAGCTTGAATGAAATCCTTGAAGAAATCCTTAAGATTGGTCTTGAGTTTGGGACTTAAATTTAGGGTGAAATATGAGTCTAAATGTTTGAGTGAGTTTTGGGGAATATTTAGGATGATATGAGGGTGAAATATGACTAAGTATATGTATTTTAAAGTGTGAAAATCCTTAGGCCCAAGACTTAAAAGTGTTGGACCGAAGTGAAGAAAAATAGGACCGAAATACGAACTGCTCACTGGAAATTGTATTTTCTGCACGAACAAGTTTTACAAAAATAGGCACTAATCCTTCATCCGAACTCAAAATAAGGTGAAACAAAGTGAATTAGAAAGCTACTTCAAAGGGATTTGAGGTGATAGTTTTGTGCTACCCAATTCTTTGTGTGCTAAGAGATATGATCCTTAAAAGTTGACCCTCTGAAATAGGATATTTTTTGTGATTTTCAGATTTTGATATGGTTGCTGTAAAATTCGGGTTAGACCAATTTCCCACTCAATTTGACCCCTTAAACAAGAATATGAAGTTGGATTTTCAAAATAACAATGAATTTTTAGATATACGAAAAACAAGATTTCGGGCACTTTTGATGCACGTTTTTGGGCACTTTTTGGGGTCGTTTCAATATCTCCCTGCTTGGTACCATTCGTCCCCAAATGTAGAAGAGACGTACAAGACAAGAGTAATCATGAATAAATCAGCCCCAATATGAATGCAACATTACATTTAAAAATCCATTCTCAAAATCTCAATATAAGTGTAAAATTATCATAAACTTGCCAACTTAAACATGAAGGCATATGAATGACATAGAGGGCTGAAATGCAAGACTTGAAACCATAAAAGAAAAGACTTTGACATGTTATTATAAGCTTGAATAGAATGAAAGAGATATAGATATTTCTCCTCCATGCCCACTCCGGCTCCATGAGAGACAGATACAAAGAGACAACCCTTCCTAAGGGCCTTGAAGAATACTACATCATTGTCAATCGACTTTGCCACTCATCCATTCAACACCCTCATCGGGACCTTCTCTTAAGCCAACTTATCCTCCTTAACACCCACAACCTCAATGTGTTCTATAGCACTAAAGTCACCAACACATCACATCTACCTAGAAGCATGAAGAACTGGACGAACCATATCTACATCCATAGGCAATTCCCAAACTGATGCAACCTTACCAACCTCTACACTCTATAAGGACTCACAATCCTCAACTCAATTGTCAATCTTAAATACACCTAACCCACTTGGTAATATACCACCATTTACCCCTTGGGAGTCAAGCTGTACTCTATCACTCTCTCACCCAAAACGTCCAACTCTAATAGGGCAAAATCAAGGCCTTGCCTAATCTAGATCTCTTAACCCAAGAAGATGTAGAAATGCCAAAGACACTATACTATCATTCTCCACCTCCCTCAACCTAACTTCCAATCTAGCCAACTGATGGGCCATACTAGTCTCTTCTTTGCCACCATCAACATCACATGTTAGGCTACCTAGAGTACCAACCGCAACATTAGCCTTATCGGAAAAAACTAATGCAGGCTCATACCATAATCCCTAAGGAGTTCTAACAACCTTCTTATTATCCACAATGCACACCAATCATATTTAGCAAACAACCTCTCATCCTCTAATACTTGCTACCCTACCCCCAAATGATTCACAAGATCCAACAAATCAATACCTCATCACTAGAGACCACCACAAACATATCAAGATAGGGTTTTAAGACCCTTTTATTCATGAAACCCACAATCATCATTGGTGCATAAGTCAACCAAATAAGTCTATAAATACTAATAATGATTACTCCTCGCCCAAAAATACACCTGGAGATATCACCTACCTTCATCCTCACTTGTGGACAAAACCTGAACCAAAGATCAATCTTAAAGAAGTGACTAACCCATCGTAATTGACTAAATTGATTGACTATTCTTACCCATCATTTTACAACTTTATTGGTTCTACATTCATTGGAAATATTTTAGGCAATTAGCCCAAACTACCCTAATAGCCCCAACGCAACAGCTAAGTCGTCATCCCACAAGAATACTTATGATATGCATGTACATACTTTCAAAGAGGCAATAGTCATTTTTATCAATCATTTTTTAAAATAATTCGTGTACATGAATGCATATGCTATGAACAATGAGGAAATGATATGGGTAATTAAGACTCCATTTAAAATCAACATTTGTAATACGAAGTTGAAGTGAATACATAATTAATTCCATATTTAAATCCATAGTGTAATATCTCATACATAAATCATTCAAGAAGGGAACATGCATACTTATAACTTCATAAACCCAAAGTAAATCTCCATATATTGGTTTAAGTCGCATTAAAATCATCAAATAAACACTACCCATGCATTAATGGAATTTTAGGAAATCATAATATTCAAATTCCAAATTAAAATAAGTAAAAATCCATGTAGGTTATCTTGAAAATAAATTTTGAAAAGGGCTTAACTTTATACTTGCATAATCATAGATAATTTCATGAATTCATAACATACTTGATAGCCTATATTCATCATGAAGTAACTTGCCTTGTCAAACATGCACATATCTTGAGAATTCTTAACTTGGCATTTCATCAAACATTTGGTGGGAAAGTGTTCAAGTCATGCAAATTGCAAGAGTATAGATCATGAAATAGTGAAATCAATGCATCTTAAAATCATGTAAATCATCCCACCAACATCATGGTAAAACTCCATCATGGTTAACTTGTAAATTGTACCTAAACTTCACAATAGTTCATAGATTTCATAGCTTGAATCATGTATAGTCCCACTAGACAAAGATCACTTCATAATACAAGCTAAAAATAGATATTTATGTATAATAAACAATACTATACAAAGCCCAACGTATTTCATGCTCATATTTAATGATAATAGATACACATAAGAAATGTATCTTGACATCATACAATTTTCATAAAAAGGAAGATTGGGCTTCATGGATGAAAGGAAACTATGAATGAAACCCACATACACATGAATCCTACAAGCACCAAGGGATAACACAAGAAATAGCAACTCCTAGACCTATCAAATCACCCTACTCAAAATATCGGTCACAACATGGCCTTACCTAGGGTCAGCTAAGTCATAGGAGCAACAATAGAAGAGAATCAACTCATAATCCCCTGCAATAGGCCACTAAATCCAAGAGGCTTCGAATATCCGATGAAGTCAAAGGTCTAGGCTACTTACCAATCACCTTCATCTCACTAAAGTCCACATTAATACCATCACTCGGCACCACATAACCTAAGAATGTAACCTCTTACCATAAAAATTCCCATCTTACCCACTTAGCACCCAACCTTCTTCTTTAAACTCATAGTACTACCCTCAAATGATTCACATGCACTACCTCATTAGGGAACGAACCATATTATCATCCCTAAAACCACCATAAACCTATTAGAGTATGGACTAGAGATCTTACTCATGAGACTTATAGGCATTAACCAGTGTTCTAGTCAACCAAAAGACACTACCCCAACTTCAAACATCGAAAAAGGACATTCAAGGCCTCATCTATCGGCAATGACAATTCTATAAACAACCAACATAGATTCAACACCTCCAATTCTCGCAAGATGAAAAATGCAAACCTTAGAGACCAATTGTACCTTAAGTTAGGAATGGACCTACCTCCCCTTACTACCACTTAACAACCTCACACTCAAAGACGAGTTCATTAGGGAGTCGGATTCTAACTCTACAGGTCATACCATCCATGGAGACACAACATGCATGCAACTACGAATTTTCTAGCAACAATATAACCAACCAAGAGATAAACACCAAAGGTTCAGATCATAACTTAGGGCACACAATAAGCCCCACCACCATCTAAAAGAATAGAGAAGAAATAGTAAAACTCGGGTCATCGAAATTAAAACCTTCTACTTACCTTCCTTCACCTTCTTCTTTGAAGAGGCATGATCAACTAAAAGAGAAAAGAACATTCATTAGATGGGAAAGCCCTATCTCACTTATAAAGCACAACATAGACCATTAAGAAGGGAAACATTTCCTAAAATATATCATAGCCTCCTTTTCATAGTTATGGTGCACAATACAACCATGAATAAGACTCTAATCGGCGTACTGTTGGACTCTGAGGATCTATCAACCTAGTGCTCTAATACCATCTTTGTTACATTCCAAGCCTACGGCGTAGATATGACCGACGAGTGGGGAACCTGAAGGAACCCCAAACAAGTCTCCTAAAATACCATTACACATCCTTGGTCTATGAAACAATTAAATGACATATAAAGAATGGAAATAAGGGCAAAAGGGACTAAGGGAGAACTTTTTATAACATAGAGTCAAGAGATAATAGAACTAACTCATAGCATAAAATATATTGCTTTGTGCAACAATATCTCTACTACATAGATAATGGCGGGGGACAAGACATACAATCGGGCTCACCCTCAAAGTCATGAGTATACGATAAAGTAAAGAGAATCTTAATACATAATGTGAGAGAATATTCCTTGTCCACGAAATGGAGGACTCACCAAAGGCTAACTTAAACACTCCATGTAGCCAAAAGAAGAATTAGTAGGAGCTCCAGTCCCTACATGGTGATGTCATGTAGGCATAGAGTATGTTAGTATATTTGAATGTAGTAAGTATGTGGGATGCAATACAACAATAGATATGCTTCATATTCAAAATGCATACAATAGACAATTGGCCTAGTATAACAAAATGGCAAGTATGTTAATTACATAAGTAAAACATGCATAGTAAGTCATGCCTTCATAGGACATATCATACGTGTAAGAATAGACCAACATATATTGGTGTGAGGTACTAATCCCTCACTTAGGTGAATGAGGTATCAACCCCTTACTTTGGTTAATAAGGTATCAACCCCTCACTGTGGTTAATGAGTATCAACCCCTCACTTTGGTTAATGAGGTGTCAACCCCTCACTTTGGTTAATGAGGTATCAACCTCTCACTTTGGTTAATGAGGTACCAACCCTTCACCTTTGTTAAGTTTCATCACTATTACTACTTTCCATGAAATCAACTCTTGAATACCATACTCTCATTATCATAAAGTTATCGTATACCTTCACTTCCTCTCATCATTATACATCATATGCATATCATTGTTTCATCATCATTACATCATTCTTTCATCATCATACAATTTGCATAACACTATTCAACTCATAAGACATGCATTGGACCTTCAATTCCTCCAAAAACCCTAGTTGGACATTTTGTAAAAGACTTGGGGGTGTATAATGGGGGTAAAAGATGATGCAATTTAGAGATGAAATCATACAAGAAAATCTGTAGTAAAACATTCAATCAACACCTTAAAACAACCCCAAGACATTCACATCAAAACTTGTCATCAAGTCCAATATTAGATCCAATATTTAGAGCTCAAAACATGCTTAAACAACCAATCTTTCATGAACTAAAATCACTGTGCAGTAAATTTCTCAATATAAAAGACCTCAAATCAACTTTAAATTATGTTGTATTAGTAAAAAGAAAGCTTAGGTACCATGCATGAAAAGACCCAATGGTTCAACACTATATACCTTAGCTTTGGAGAACCCTTGAAAGAGATTGACAATGGAGATTTGAAGCTTGAATGAAATCCTTGAAGAAATCCTTAAGATTGGTCTTGAGTTTGGGACTTGACCTTAGGGTGAAACATAAGTCTAAATGTTTTAGTGAGTTTTGGGGAATGTTTAGGATGATATACAGGTGAAATAAGGCTAAGTATATGTATTTTCAAGTATAAAAACCATTAGGCTTAAGACTTAAAAGCCTTGGACCAAAGGCAAAAAAAAACAAGACAAAATACAGACTGCTCACTGGAAATTGTATTTTCTACATGAACAAGTTTTACGAAAATGGGCATAAATCCTTCGTACGAACACGAAATGAGGTGAAATGAAGTGCGTTGAAAATATAATTCAAAAGGATTTTGAGCTTATAGGTCATGGGGTACCTAATTCTTTGTGTTTTAAGAGATATGCCCCTTCAAAGTTGACCCTCATAAATAGCATATTTTGCAATTTTTGATTTTAATACGGTTGCTCTAAAATTCGGGTTAGACCAATTTCTCACTCAATTTGACTCGCTAAACAATACTATGACATCTAATTTTTGAAGTAATAAATGGATTTTTAGATATAAAAAATAAGATTCTGAGCACTTTCGAGGCACATTTTTGGGCACTTTTTAGGGTCGTTTCAGCATATTATGCCCCTATTGATTGTAGAACCCATAGGGTTAAGTTACATTTCCAAAATGAACCCATCGTTGAGTAGGAGAGTCATAATGTGGTGGTTAAGCGTAGGTTCATCTCTTGCATTAGAGCCCAAAAGTTGATTTCTAAGAGGTGTCTCTATCATCTTGCGAGGGTTAGGGATGTTGAGTCTAAATTCCTTCCTATAGAGTCAATTCTGGTAGTTACTGAGTTTCTTGATTTCTTTCAAGATGTCTTCCCGGTGTTCCTCCTGAAAGGGAAAAAATCTTTGGCATAGACCTCCTTCCCTATACTCAACCCATTTCTATTTCCCCTTACCATATGGCCCTGATGGAGATAAAAGAGTTAAAGGACCAATTGATGAATTTGTTGGAAAAGGATTTTATTAGGTCTAGACAATCACCTTGAGGTGCACTGGTGTTGTTTGTGAAGAAGAAGGATTGGTCTATTAGAATGTTTATTGACTACCGACAACTTAATAGGATTATCATTAACAATAAGTACCCTCTTACATGAATTGATGATTTGTTTGACTAACTTCAAGGGGCTAGCTACTTCTCCAAGATTGATCTTCGGTTTGGTTATCATTAAGTGAAGGTAGGGAGTGTGACATTCCCAAGACGACCTTTCGGACTAGGTATGAGCATTATGAATTTGTGCTTATGTCTTTTGGGTTGACTAATGCACCGACTATCTTTATGGACCTAGGGTCTTTATACCTTACCTTGATTTGTTTGTGGTGGTTTTCATTGATGATATTTTGATCTATTCTCATAGTGAGGAGGAGCATGTGGCTAATTTGAGGGTAGTGCCACAAAGATTGAGGGAAAAGAAGTTGTATGGTAAATATGAGAAATGTGAGTTTTGGTTTAAAGAGGTTGCCTTTCTAGGTCATGTGGTGTCGAGGGACGGTATTAAGGTGGATCCAAAGAAGATGGATGTGATTAGAAATTGGCCTAGACCATTCACCCATTGGACATTAGAAGCTTCTTGGGCATAGCGGGTTACTACCAGAGATTTCAGAATGGGTTCTCTTCTATTGCTTCTCCCATGACTAAGTCGATTAAAAAGAAGGCTAAATTTGTGTGGACCGATGAGTGTGAAAAAAGTTTCTAAACCTTGACAGATAAGCTTGTCTCCGCTCCTATCTTATCTCTACCAGAAGGGTTGGAAGGGTTTGTTGTGTATTGTGATGCCTCCCAGATTAGTTTGGGTTATGTTTTGATGCAAAGTAGTAAGGTGATAGCTATGCTTCTTGGCAACTTAAAGTGCAGAAAGGAATTATGCTACTCATGATCATGAATTGGCTGTCGTGGTGTTTGCTTTAATAATTTGATGTCATTATTTGTATGGGGTGCATATTTATGTGTTTATCGATCATAAGAGTCTCCAATATGTGTTCACTAAAAAGGATCTCAACTTGAGACAAACAGGTGGTTAGAACTTCTTAAAGATTATGATATGAGTGTGCATTATCATCCCGATAAGGCTAATGTTGTGGCCGATGCTATGAGTAGGGTGTCTATGGGTAGCCTAACTCATGTTGATGGTAGTGGCAAAGAGGTGGCTAGAGAGGTCCATCGGTTGGCTAGATTGGGGGTTAGGTTGGAAGAGGTTGATAATGGTAGTGTTGTGATCATCGATGGTTCAAAATCTTCCTTGGTTGATGAGGTAAAGCAAAGAAAGATCTTTACCTCTCAAGATTGAAGGCCTTGATGGGAGAGGGCAAGGCGGATGTTTTCTCCCAAGGTGAAGGTTTCCTCCCACGGGGGAGATGGTGCCCTTGGGTACCAAGGTAGGTTGTGTGTGCCTTGTGTTAATGATTTGAGAGAGAAGATCCTTGATGAGTCTTGTAATTCTTCCTATTCTATTCATCCTGGTTCTATAGATGTGTTTAAAGATTTGAGAGATGTGTTTTGGTGGGGAGGCATGAAAAAAGACATTGCCAAATTTTTATCTGGTTGACACGATTTCCAATCAATGAAAGCCGAACACCAAAGGCCAGGTGGACTAATCCAAGATATAGAGATTCCTACTTAGAAGTTTGGGGAAATCAACATAGACTTTCTGGTTGTGTTTCCTAAGACTAGGAAGGGTTTTGATTCCATTTGGGTTGTAGTTGATAGAATGATAAATTTGGCTCATTTCCTACTGGTTAAGACTACTGATAGGGCCGAAGACTTTGCTAAATTGTACATTCATGAGTTGGTTATATTATAAGGGGTGCCCTTGTATATTATATCGGATCGTAGTGCTCAAATTACTTCATACTTTTCAAAGTCCTTCCGAAGAGGCCTTGGACCCAAGGTACATCTTAGTATGACAAACCCTCAAATGGATGGCCAACCTGAAGAACTATCCAAACTCTTGAGGATATGCTTAGGACTTGTGTTTTGGAGTTTAAGGGTAGTTGGGATGATCATCTTCTATTGATTGAGTTTGCTTATAATAATAGCTATCATTCTAACATTGGTATGGCTCCTTTTGGGGCCAATATGGTAGGCATTATAAGTCACCGATTCTGTGGTTTGAAGTGAAAGAAGTGGCATTGTTGGGTCTGGATCTGGTGATGGAGGCTATGGATAAGATAAGGTTGATTAGAGAAAGTTTGGAAACAGTCCAAAGTTGTCAAAAATCCTATCCTGATGTGAGGAGAGGGGAGCTTGAATTTAAAGTTGGTGATTGGATCTATTTGAAGGTTTCACCCATAAAGGGTGTGGTTCATTTTGGTAAGAAGGGTAAATTAAGTCCAAGATTTGTGGGTCCTTATAGGGTGATGAGGAGGATTGGTAAGGTGGCATATGAGTTAGAATTTCCTAGTGAAATGAGTTTGGTTCATCCAATCTTCCATGTGTCTATGTTGAGGAAGTGTGTAGGTGACCCTAATGCTATTGTGCCTCTTGACATTGTGGGTGTTATTGAAGACAACTTGACTTATGAAGAGGTTCCAGTAGAGATCCTGGGTAGACAAGTGAAGAGGTTGAGGAACAAGGATGTTTCTTTCGTTAAGGTCCTTTGGAGGGATCAACACGTCAAAAGTTGTACATGGGAGGCCGAAGCGGACATGCAAAAGCAATATCCTTATCTCTTCCATTCTACTCAATAGTAAGGTACTAATTCTAATTCTTCTTTGTGATTTCATGTCTCATGTATCAGCCCTATATGTAATATGCTGCATTCCTGTCTATGTTGACAAGTACATGATGATTTTGACACTTATGTTGAGATTTTTGAAAATGGTGTTGAAGTGCATTATTACATTCTTATTAGGGATGATTTCATTATGATTACTCTTCTTATGTATGTTTCTTTGACATTCAGGGATGAATGTTCCCAAGGCAGAGATATTGAAATGATCCCAAAATATGCCCGAAAATGTGCCTCAGAAGTGCTTGGAATCGTAATTTCCATATATCTCAAAATCAGTGCGTGATATTAAAAACTCAACTTTATATTCTTGATCAGAGGGAAAAATGAAGTGTCAAATGGGTCTGACCTCGATTTTAAAGCGACCGAATCACAATTTTAATTTTCTAAAATTGCAATTTCTAGAGATGGTTCGCACCCTTGGCGCGACGCGCCTTGGGCGAGGCCCAGTGTTACTTTTGTTTAGTTTTTGTTTCTTAGTCCAAGGCTTTTAGGACTTTGTCAAAGTCATCCCATACATGAAAATATCGATACTTAGCCATATTTCATCTTCATATCATACAAGACATTCCCCAATACTCTCTCAAACACTTCTACAAATATTTCACTCAAAATTCAAGTGCCAAAACTCATTCCATTTCTTAAGGATTTCAATCAAGCTTCAAGTTCTCATCTCAATCTTCATCAAGGAATTCTACAAAGTCAAGGTATGTGGGTTTCATCCTGTGGGTCCTTTCCCCCACTTTTCCCAAGCTTCTGTTTTACATAAAACTCATGTTTCTAAGTTGATTTACTTATGGGTCTTATTTACTATGAGCTTTTGATCATGCTGTGTTAGGATTTCATAAAAGTGTGTCTGTTTAAGAATGATTAAGATATGAATCTTTGACCTATCTTGAGACTTGATGAGGGTTTTGATGTGTATTGCTTGAGGGAGTAACCAAGTGTTGGTGGGTGGTTTTATATCGAATTTACTTGCATTATACACCCACCAAGTATTTGACAAAATGTCTAGTTGATGTTTCTTGAGTTGTTGAAGGCCTAATGCATAATATATGAGTTAAGTAACTTTATAATGATGAAGAGGATGTATATATATGTTGATTTCATGAATGGTGTCTATAGTGTTGGAAGTTGATCAATTGCCTTGCTCGGAAGGTAGTAGGCCTACATGTTGGGTTTTTTTTTACCTCAATTGCCTCACTTGGGAGGTAGTAGGACCATGCAACCATGTATGAGGGTTTGTACCTCAATTGCCTCACTCGAGAAGTAGTAGGCCCATACAACCTTGTTGGGGAGTTTATACCTTAATTGCTTTGCTCGGGAGGTAGTAGGCCCATGCAACCATGTTGGGGGGTTTGTTCCTCATACACTTAGCTTGGGGGGTGGTAGGCCCGTGCAACCACATTGGGGGGTTTGTTGCTCAATCGCCTCGTCAAGGGGGTGGTAGACCTTGATCTCTATGATGTTGTTCTCTTCATACACATGTAAAATTTTCTATGTATGCATGTTTTACTACAAGCATCATTCATTCACATTATATTGCTATATGCTCATTTATTGACTAAACATGCATTTTAATTATGTTGCCTATCTCTTGTTGCATAAAATCCTACCTACTTAGTACATTCAAATGTACTAACGCGTACTCTATGCTTACATGATGTTATCATATAGGGATCGATGTTCCACTTGACCATCTTTCTCCTCCATGTAGCTAGTACGATTTCTCTTAAAGCAAATTGGCGAGTCCTCAATTTTAGGGACAATGTCTTTGATCTTATGTATAAAGACTCTGTTTCCTTTATTGTTTGTTTTGACTATAAGGGTGAGCCAAGTTGCTTGTCATGGCCCCTACTAAGTTCTACATTTAGAGATATTGTTGGATAAGTATGTAATGATGCTATGAGCTTTGACTCTCTTGACTCTTTGATGTATTATGATGTAAAAGATGTCGCTTAGCCACGTGTTCCCTTTTTACTATCTCTTGTATTGTTATTTAATTGCTTTCGCGACCAAGGATGTGTAATGATATGTTAAGAGGCTTGATTGGAGTCCCTTTGCATTCTCCATTCACTTTGTCATATCTTGGCCCTATGCTTGGGTCGTGACAGCCATGCACTACCCTTCATTCTTAGAGTTTTGAACTATGTTGTTAGGCAGTGTACCCCTTTGATGCAGATTAAGTTTAGTCAATACTTGACGAAACTATCTGTCAAAATGTTTGATAACCACAAAATGAGGCTCAAATTTCTTGTTGATGCTGGAAATCTCAAATTTTATACCTCTCTGAGTTTCATCCTGTGTCTCAGCTTTCTTCAACAGGCGATCAAACATCTCCTCAATTCTTGAACTACTTGCACCTATGTCATGGTTATGTAGTGGCACATAGGGACTATTTTTGAAGCTATCTCTGTGACCCCAATCTGCATCTCTTTGGCCCCTTGTTCTATTCATAAAATCCTCCATGGTTATCCTTAAAAGACCATCTTTGTTGAAGTTCCAACCTTGGTTTCCTTGATGTTGGCGCCAATATTCCTGATTGGACCCTTGGACATAGGTCCTGAAACACCCCATCCAATCAGCAACAAAACAAAAGTCCTTCTCATAATAAGGCTCATCATACTTGGGTGCACGTGGAGGTTGATAAACCACTGCATTGACTCGCTCATGGATCTAGTTCATCATCACCTCCATACTTGTACAAATTCAGGCAAGCTCTCACATAATTTCTTCATTAATCTTTTCTTGCTCTGAACCAACACTGACAATGCATGAACTTTTTGTAGATGCCCTATCTCTTTGCCTGCATGCACAATTAGTCTTGACCACTCTCTCCATCCTTTCTACTATCCTTGCGAATGGTTGATCTATGAATATGGCCCCCATGATAGTGTCAGCACAACTTGACTGTTCTTATAAAGGGCATGGTAGAATATCTCCACCAAGGCGTTATCAACTATCTTGTGGTCTATGACACTCTGCAAGCATTTGGTAAACCTTTAATAAGTTGTACTGATCAAATAACTAGGAAGTTGCTCAAACTGGTTGATCCAGTATTTTAACTTGAGCTTCTTCGATCTAGGGAAGAATCTCCACAAAAAGGCCTCCTGCAATTTTACCCAGCTGGTGATCGAACTCTGGAGGAGCTCAAATAGCTATAATGTTGTAATGTTAGTAAGAGACAATGGGAAGACACGAAGGCCCACAACATCCATAGACAAATTTTGTGTTCCCATCATGCTCTTGCAAATGAATGTAACTTTCAGGAACCAGCAAGCAGAAGAGATAACATGGGAAGCTAAGGACACGATGAAATTTAAATACCCTTACTTATTTGAAGCTGAAGGGGAAGTCCAACATGAAGAGTTGAGACACTAATAGGTACGTATTATTGAATGCTGAATGTGTTGTAAAATAGTTTGTATAAGTAAAGATTTAAACTTGATTACACTATCCAATTATGCTAACATTCAAGCACGAATGTTCCTTAGGGGAAGAGGATGTAACACCCCACACCTTACAATACTATCACAAGTCAAATGAAACATAACATGGCTTGGTCAAATTAGCACTAACTTTCAAAAGTGATTGAATCTCATGTTAATGGGCTATATGTGCATCTAACATTTAAGAGGGTCATGTGTATACATGTTTTGTGTTGAATTGAGAAGATTACGACCTTAAAATGAAGTGAGAGAATTGAGGTGCTTGTAGGACTTAGTAAGCAAGTAGGTGAGTCACCTACTTTTTTGGCTTAACTTTGATAGTTAAACGGCGACGAGGCTCGATGTCGAATTTGTCCAAGTTCGGTTATGAACAAAGTCCGTGTTAAGGATGTAACTTGTACCCATGTTTTAGTATCCTAAATGGACCATATGATCAGCCCAAGAAGGATATAAAGAGATCCCAAGACCATTACAATATTCTTGGCAAGTTAGGCCCAACTAATTAAGAATGAGAAATCTAAAAAACGGGCAGTAAAGGCCCATGTATTTGGATCTCCAAAAGGGCCAAGTGAAATGAGGAAGAAGCTGCATCACCTACTTGGTGATGTAAGGATCATTTTAAAAGAGGGTCAAAGTAGCTAACACAAAGCCATCATTCACTTGAACTCACAAAACAAAAACAGATTTGTCTTCAAAGTTCTCTCAACTTTTCTTCACTTTGGAAAGCAGATAAAAGGGACCTCTAGGGTTCTTATACAAGACCTATATATTGAAGATAGTGGTAAGTAAGTTTATAAGTGTGTTTACCATAGTTTCGGCATGAAAAACAAGAGATAGATGCTAGTTACACTTGCTGAAATCTGTTGGACAGATTCTGTGCAGAAAGTTGCTGCACCTTTTCTTTTTGTTTTGGTGATTTCTTTATGGTTTTTAAGTTTTATTATGAAGATAACTTGGTGTTTTTAACATGATTTGAGTTATAAACATCACCCTAAGGTTGCTTCCCTGGTTTTGGTTTCATTTAACAAGCGCGTTTTATCGAGTTATCTTAAGCGTCATGTTGATTGTATCTTGCGGGCTGTTGTGTGTGAAGCTTTTAGCTCACGTCCTTCATGACTTCTTAAGTCTGTTATAGTACTATTTGAGGTATGTTTATATGTCTGAATGTTGTTGGAACAGTTTGGTTAAAGTTGGAATAGGTTTGGATTTGTCAACGTCGAAGTGTAGCGAAGGAAGGTAACGTTATGCTATCCGTTTTTAGATTGTGGGGAATTGTGATGTGTTTTGCTTTGTGGGCTGTTGTAAGGCTTTTATGAACTTAAAAAAGGCTATACATGATGTGTACATGCTAATGTGTACTAAAAAATACAATTAGGGGCGGAAAGGTTAAAGTAATATGCCCGAGTTTATGAACACCCGCTTGCTGTCCATGTATTGTTTTCATATGTGATTGGGATGCCAAGGTGTTTATATTGGCTATTAATGCTAGTTTTATCCTCTATTATGTTGTAGATAAGTATTTGGAGTAAGGGAAGGCTATCTCGAGATAGTAACGAGGTCATATGATGAGGTATGTAAGGTTACTTGATTTCATATCGCTTGGAATGAAACATAGCTCTCTCCTTGGTACGTAAAGGTATTCACCAACTCCGACACAACTATTAACCATGTATCCACTCTTGTACATGTTTATGTGATTCCATACATAGTCACCTTCAAAACTGCATACATGTTTAGATACCAAGTTACATGAGTTCTGGTTATGGAATAAAGTCCACAAGTTGTTCCAATTCATATGCATCTTATTATTTACGTAACGTACGCATTTCATTGTCATGTTATCTTGTGTTATTATCCACATGTAACATGTTACATATACAGTCCTACAACTCCAATATTATAGCCACCAAAAGAATCATCTCGAAGGTAACTGAAAGATACAATAACATTTTGATGGGTGGATCCCGAGGGGGTTTAAGAAGAACCTAGCATAGGGATGATCCCAATACAGTATTACAGGTGAAGCCCGAGGGAGTTCAGAAAGAACCTAGCATAGGGACGATCCCAATACAGTTTACCACTGATCAGTTGGTCATTTGATTACAATTGTGCACAAATTTTAGAGTATAGATTTTACAATAAAGGTAAAGTGATTTAAAGGACAAAAAGTACATGATTTCACAGCATAACAAAGGGTGGTCCCTGATCTTCCACAGATGCATGGTTTCATTTGAGTTGTTACTTTATATACAGTTTATCCTGCCTTACATACTCAATATATTATCCCGTACTGACGTCTCTTAGGGGGGACCTACATTTCATGGTGAAGGTACAGGTGCTAGTAGATCTCCCCAGTAGGAGTACAGGATATTCCATTGCTATCATCAATCTCCAGGTTGCTTCGGGGCTTTGTACATGTCTAGAGCTTACATGTTTGTTGAGGTGAGGCCTGTCCCGACCCTTGTTAGATGATTTTCTTTATTTAGAGGCTTTGTAGACTATGTAAAGCACAGTGAAGTCATGTCTCGCACTTTAGACAGCATGGCCACAACGGCCTAGTCATATGCATTTCCTTTTCGCTTGTTATCACTGTTTATCTGCTTAATGGAACGTCAAATGTAGCAACCCCTTATCATATGTATAGAACACATATAGTTACAGGTTGGTTCTCCCGAGCCTTATCAGCAACTGGTGCCGGTCCTCCCTAAATGAATGTAACATTATGTCGATGGCTATGAGGATCCTCTGATGCTAAGCCCTCAAGAAACTCATGGTTTTGCAAATATCTAAAGCAACATACTCGAGACTATGAACTTTGTGTCATCTAATAGTAGCGGCAACATAATTGCTCCAGTCACTTCCATAGCCATATGATTTAGCCTGTATTGATTTGGCTGATAGTTATTGGCATTAAAATCTTGAAGCTATGGAGTGATATCCCCAAGAGGAGGTAGGTTCTTGTGATCAACATTCTCATTCTCATTCTTGTTCAAAGATGCATTAGCTGTGTTTTTGGACTTATTTTGGAGCATTCTCCTCAATGTTCTATGGTTATGTGGGCCAAACAAAATCAAAGGTCTGCCTCAATTTTGTGTGTTGAATACACTACACTTACACCCTGCAAAGAGAACAAAAATAATAAAAAATGGGAAATGTGGGAAATCAGGATTAATTCCTAAATAACTATGAATTAACTAAGCCTAGCCCAATTCCTTGGTAGCGGCGCCAAAATCTTGATGTATCCCAAGTTACACCTCCTTTTTGAGGATAAACCAATTATTGTCAAGAAATAAAACTTAACCAAGGTTAGGGTCAAACCTAAGGGAATATGTAGACTCAAGAGAATTCATTTACCGCAATTTGACTATTTAACCAACTTACTTCCCCAAAGCAGAGGGTTTACAATAATCAATTGAAAAATAAACCTAACTAAAGAAAGAGTAAGATCAATATGGAGAGAAACTAGCGTATTGTATTCCCCATGATTTCCTAACTTAGTATCATTGCATAACCTAATTATTTTCTATTGTGTAGAATGCAGGATGGTAATTTAAGTTCACAAAACCCTTTGGTCATAGGCGAGAGGCAAATTTCACTATGTGAGTTGTCCTATCTCCATGGTATGCATTACTAACCCTTATCCATTAGACCCACTACAACCTCCCCTTGGTCTAATTCGGTTGATTAGTTGAGAACACATTAATCAAATCTTTTTAATGTCACGACTCAAGCCTAGGGCCTAGACATGACATAGCGAATAGGGAACTCAAAGGAACCCCAAGCAAGCATCTTAACATAAATCACACATTCTTGTCCAAAGATAGTAAATACAATAATAGATATAATTAAGTGAAAAGGAACTAAGGGAGGTCTTTGATAATCATAAAATACTGCAGAGTCAAGCTCATAACATAAGTATATCATTTATTCCAACAACACTTCTAACATAGATTGGAGCGGGGTCAAAGACACTTTTCGGGCTCACCCTCGTAATATCAAGTATTCAACATAAAGAGATATCAAATAGAAAGAGTAGCATAGCTAGTGTCCCCGGACTTGAGGACTCACCAAAGCTTTTCTTTTGATGTACCAAAACTAGCCACGTGGAGGATGATCGAGAGGTGCTCGAGTTCCTACATGGTAAAATCTTGTGGGCACAGAGTATGCATTAGTACATTTCGATATACTAAGTATGTAGGATGCAATGCAACGATACAAAACCAACATATTCAAAATGTATAATCATAAGCAATGGATAACTATAACATCAATATGGCATGCACGATCAATGTTTAAAGTAAAACATGCTTGTAAATGATATAACTTGCAAATATAGATTAATGTATAGGAAGAGACCATAATCATATAACTACTACTTGGAATCCAGGGCATGTCACCCCCTTGGAAGGTGATCGAGGTATCTACCCCTCAACATGGTAGTATAGGTATGTCACCCCCCAACAAGGTGGTCAAGGTATCTACCCCTTAACATGGTAGTATGGGCATCTCACCCGCAAACAAGGTGGTTGAGGTATCTATCCCTCAACATGGTAGTACAGGCATATCACCCCCCAACAAGGTGGTTGAGGCATATCACTCCCTCAACAAGGTGATTGGGCATGTCACCTCCAACAAGGTGTGGTCAATTGCAACACTATAGATACATGCAAGCCCTTGATCATCATAAAGTCACTTTACTTATAAACCATGTAATAGACCATCAATACCTTGAGAATTCCTATCAAGACATTTTATTGAACACTTAGTGAGTGTGTAATGCTAGTTCAAAATTATGCAATTCAAGAGTGAAATAATATGAGAAAATTCAATGTAAATCATCCTATCAAAATATAGTAAAACCCTCATGTACAATACCTTGAAATCCATCGTCAAATCTCATAATAGATCATAGTTTCAT
>JAOTQJ010000072.1:8161732-8176151 GCA_025642045.1 Solanum sejunctum
CTGTCTGCGCTTCTTTCAATTGTGAAGTAGCAGTTAGTGAATGCAACTTTCGACGCTCATCATGGGTCATCTGGAAATAGTCGCGCTATGTTTTTAAACATAGTGGCCAGGCTGCGTACATACGACCCCCCCTTACCCTGCGATGGGCGGGAGCCTTTGAAGCATTGGGGTAATGTTGTTGTAGAACAGAGGGAGAGTGCCCCATTACTGACCTTATGTCAAGCAACAAACAAGGGTTTTGATGCAAAGGATTCCAGTTGTAAACTTTTTCTGAAATTGAACTCAAAGCCAAAAATAGAAGGTCCAAAGAATTCTTATATCTCATTTCTTAAAGTATGCTTCTATCTATTTATCTGATGATCTATGAATGACTTTCGAAGGCAACAAACCTTCTTATTTATAGGCAAATCTAGACTCGAAAGTCTGAATTTGAACCAAAATTGAGGAGATATTTGTTCAAAAATAGGGAGAAGATAAAGCAGGTCTTTATAATCTTACCTTTTCCCTTGATTTTGATTGGTGGTTTGAACGCAAATCATGTTGGTGGTGGCAACAGCAAAATTTGATAGGGATGTTGTACACCATGGAAAATCCAACAAATACACTTTTGTGATTGAAGGTAGAAAGTATGTTCTTGCACCTCTCACTCCATACCAAGTGAGTGAAGATTATCGAGCTGTGAATGAGCTTCAGGAGAAAATAAAGGTGGTAGAGGCAAAGGGGGATGGTGGAAGTTCCAAATGCCTTGTCAACACCCATCTTTTATTGCATGCTAACCAAAATACTAGCAGTTTGCCTTGTATTGTTTCTTTTCTTTTGCAGGAATATGACAAGCAAGGGAAGAAAAATGTGACAGCGAATTCCCTATCAAGAAGGTTTATGTTGGTGACTACTTTGACCTCTAGAATGATGCCCCAAGGAAAGTATACCTCTCTTCCCACTCCTAGTGGCCCATGGATGAACATCTCTATGGTTTTTGTGTTGGGCCTTCCTAGGACTAAAAGAGGACATGATAGCATATTTGTGGTAGTGGATAGATTTTCTAACATGACTCATTTTATTCCATGCCATAAATGTGATGATGCATCCCATGTAGCAACTTTATTTGTCATCAATGCTTTTAAATTGCATGGAGTCCCTCAAACCATTGTTAGTGATAGAAATTCCAAATTTCTTAGTCATTTTTGGAAGAGTCAATGGGATACACTTGGTACCATACTTATGTTCTCTACTTCTTGCCACCCTTAAATGGATGGACACATTGAAGTAGTCAATAGGCCTCTTGGAAGTGTTCTTCGGTGCCTGATTAGAGGAACCCCAACTACTTGGGAAAATCGTTTACCCTTGATTGAATTTGCATATAATCGGTCTTTCAACTTCTCTATTGGAATGCCACCATTTGAGGCATGTTATGGCTTTAAACCTTTGTTTCTGCTAACCATGACTCCATTATCTAGTAATGTTGTTTTGTGTCTAGGTGCCAAACAAAGGGCAAAGGAGATGTTAAACATTCGTGCCAAGGTTAAAAAGCTATTGAAAAGAAAAATTCTAAGGTGGCTATTCAAAAGAATTGGGGGAGAAAGGAAGTGATCTTCAACCCAAATGACTGGGTGTGGGTAGAGAGGTTTACACATGTTTGAAAAGGAAAGTTAAGCCCAAGAGGATATGGATGTTTCAAAGTACTCAAGTGAATCAATGACAATGCCTACATGATTGACTTCCCAAGTGAGTATAATGTTCATAATGTTTTCAATGTTAGTGATTTATCTCCTTGTGTTGTAGGTGAATCCTTGGATTCGAGGACGAATTCTTTTCAAGAAGGGGAGGATGATAACATGCAAAATAGAGATGGCACCAACATGAGTGACATGTATCCTTCAAGACCATTCACAAGGAGTCAAGTAAAAGATCACCAAGACCTACAAGCAATGTTTATGAACACGAAAGCATTAGAGGAGCTTGAGGGTCACCGAAGAAACGCTTACAATGTGTGGAAGGTCTATCAAGGTGAGAAGAAGGAAGAAAAGAGGCCATGTGTGCAAATGGCTACTACTTAAATTCAAGAATTTGAAAAGAAGGCAACCAAACAAGGCCATTACTTATTAAGGGTAAAATTATAAAGAAAATATCTTCTTTTATTTACTTAGTATAAATAGATTATTTTATCATTCGGAAGAATTAGATTAGACTATGTCGAATATGAAATTCTTAAATTATAGTATCTTCTTAGTAAGTAACTAGTGAGTAATTAGGGTGAACTATTAGAATTGTTAGTTGACTTGTTTGCTTGATTAATTGAAGGTTGTCCATTTGTGATTCTTACTTTCCTTCAATTTTCTTACTAGGGTTTTATTTGGGTTGTTGAAATTAATTGGGAGGTGACGGTTTTATTCCCTTGTTGCCCATTATTTCAATAGTTTCAATTTAATCCGCATATCCTTCTGTCTTTTCCCCCTCCTTTTTCCTTTCTTTCTTGTTTGATCTTTATCACCTCTACATCAAGTGAAGAGGGGTCTACTTTGTCAGGGTAGACTTAATCCTCCCTTTATAGGATCTATTCTAGCATGGTGAGAACCTATCATTTGACCCCAACTTTTAGGCTCTATCCTAGCACGATGAGTGTTCATCATTAAAAGCTATTGGATCCAATAGCACACCTTTATGGCATAAAACATGAATATCATTCCTATCGTTGCACATAGTTATAGGACTGTGGATTCTACCAAAGCCCTCTTAGTGCAAATTTATATCCCATTGAATACATAAATCATGCATATAAATAACTTTCAACATAATTCATACTTCATTAAAATCATACTTGGATAATTCGTAAATAGTCATCATATTTTTCATGAAAGCATCATGTCATAAGAATAGTCCATCTACTTTGATTTTCATCATAATATGGGTAGACATTCTCACCTTAACATTATCATTATAACCGTTAGGGTTTTCATCACCTTCTCTATCATAACATCATCATTATCATTGTTGTAACACCGTCATTAAATCATGCTTTTACATACTTGTGACCATAATCATGAAATTCCATAATTTCATCATAGGAGACTAGGGCTAAGTGTGGCTCTATGAATAATTGGGTCAAAATCATATAATTGAATATGATTTATAGAGAAAACATGCAATTGAAAATCAATTTGGATCACTGATAAAGGAACCCACATCAAGTCATTAAGCCTCAATTGTTCATACTTTGAAATTACATATTTTTGTTTGATAATCATATACATCATGTAATTCATCATAGTTCATGCCTAATTAGTCATAATCATCATATAACAATCATAATCTATGCATTGAGAATCATAGCTTAAAAGTCCATAGGAAATCATCATGAAACTTTGATTAAAAAAAAGGTTTTGGATTGGCCTTCATGGATAAAACTAATCCATGAATAAATTCCTATATACCTCAAGTAGAATTCTTAGAATTGAAGAAGAAATTATAGAAATCTCTGGTCAGACTTTTGAGCTTTAGCTTCAATGGAACCCTTGATTTAGAGAGAGAAATATTGAGAACCCTTGAGAGAAAAAGGCTTTGAATGAATTAGGAATATGATTTATAAGGGCAAGGCCAGTTAAGTCAGTTGGGGTAGCCAAAATGACGTAGTTTAGAACATTGGTGAATTGGAAATATCAGAAATACTCTTCATTAAAAACTATTGTAACCATCTACGAGACCCTTCCTATAGGCCGTGATTCATCAATCAGTCTGTAGCTAGTCTTGTAGAGCTTTGTGCCACATCAAGTTTCTGAAATTTGTAGCTTTCAACCTACAAACATGCAGGATGACTGGTAGATTCACTTATGGGCTGTAGGTCCTTCCATAAAGTGGTTCTAAACTTAGAAAAATTTAGGTTCTTCAGGGCCTATTTCTATGAGACTTATTAACGGGCCGTGATTTCTTACACTGTCCATTCTAATGACACATATGTTATCTTCTGAAAATCCATCAATATCCCATTTCACTGGACACTTTCGACGAACCCACCTATGACCCATGGTTCCTTCTACAGGCTGTAGACTGGCTCATTGCATCAAACCATTAGGGAAATTCTTGTTTTTTAGTTTTCTAGGCTTAAAAACATGACGACTGTTATAATATCTTCTGCTTGGGATCATTCATCCCTGAATGAGATAGAAATATCTTGAATAGAGTAGGAACTCAGTCAACATCATAATAAAATATGAAAAAAATACAACTTAATCACCTTTTTTCATAAAATCATCGAACGTGTGCATCAAGTATCATTCAAAAATAGTTTCATGATCATGCAAGCATGTAATTTAAGAAGAGATGTGTATTCAAGAGAATTTTAAAGGAGTGGATAACATTAAGTACCTTAAGCTTGAATAGAAAGAAAGAGGTTAGGGTATCATTTCATCATATCCACTTCAGCCTCCTGAGTAGCACTTTTAGTTTGTTGGTTCCTCTATAACATTTTGATGGATGCAGCCTCTTTATTCCTCAATTTCTTTACTTGCCAGCCCAAAATCTCAACCAATACTTTCTCATAAGTCAAATGTTTCTCAATAGAAACATCCTTCAATGTAACAATAGAATGAGGATCAGCCAAGCATTTCCTTAGCATTAATACATAAAATACTGGATGAACCATAGCTAATACCATAGGCAAATCTAGCTTATACACTATCTTCCCAATTCTTTTCACTACCTCATAAGGTCCGACATATTTAGGACTTAATTTACCTTTCTTACCAAAAATGCATCACTCTTTTCATTGGGGAAACCTTCAAATATGCCCAATCACCTGCATCAAACTCTAGTTTTCTTCTCCTAACATCGACGTATGACCGTTGATGACTTTTGGAAGCCTTTAACCTTTCCCTTATAACTTCAACCTTCTCCATGGCATCAAGTAATAAATTTGGTCCAATCAATGACATTTCTCCAACTTCAAACTATCCCACCGGTAATCTACACTGTCTATTGTACAATGCTTCAAATGGAGCCATACTAATACTTGAATGAAAACTATTATTATAAGCAAATTAATGAGAGGTAAGTGATCCCAATTTCCTTTGAAATCAAACACACAAGCCCTCAATATATCCTCAGTGTTTGTATTGTCCTTTTCGCTTTTCCATTTGTTTGAGGTTGAAATGTGGTACTTAAATTCACCTTTGTACCAAGGCCCTTTCGGAATGACTTTCAAAATGGATAAATAAATTGAGCACCCTATCCAATATGATGCACAATTGTACATCATGAAGCCTTACCAATTCTTGGATATAAACTGTAGCATAGTGTTCAGCACCATACACAGTCTTTATCGACAAAAAATGGGTTATTTTCATCATTCTATCCACAACTACCCATATTGAGTCAAATTACTTTTTAGTATTTGGCAAACCCATGATAAAATCCATATTCACTATCTCCCATTGTTGGTATCTCAATATCTTGAGCCAAACCACCAGGTCCTTGGTGTTCCACTTTTACTTGTTGACAATTAGCACATTCCATCACACATCTTGCTATTAGAGCCATCAATATGGGCTAGGTCATTGGGCCGATCTAGCCAAACCCATGATTAAGCAGGGCTGGGCTATGATTTTTGGAGCCCATTTAAAAAATGGGCTTCTTAGCCTGGCCTGAATAAGCTTGCCGATTTGTGGGACTTTTGCAATATGAGTTGGGCTGGCCCATGGGCCGAATTAAAAGATAATTAAAAATAAAAATAAAATAAAGTATTATAAATAATAAGAGTCCAAACTCAAAGTTTATTTAAAATTTTTAAATATTAAAATTTAGATACAAATTGTATTTTTTATAATATATACTCCCTCTATCCATCTTTACTTGTCCTTTATTGATTTAGTACAGGGATTAAGAAACATTAAATAATATGAGCAATTTTACTAGATCACCTTTTGAATATAACAATTAAAGTACTTTAAAAATGTAACAAGAAAATAACTACTATAATTAATAACAAGGGTAAACTAAAAATTAAGTTTGAAAGTATCTTTTGATTTCATGAAGTGGACAAGTATTGTTGGACATCTAAAACTAGTATAGTGGATAAGTAAAGATGGACAGAGGGAGTAATATTAAGACTAATGCAACGTAATTTTGTCCAATTGCTATTTATTTTAATATGTTTAAATTATAATTTAATTTAAAAATTTATTAAAAAAATATAAGAATAAAAATATGGGGGCCCAGTAAGGCCCGCGGCCCACGTGCAAATGAGTTGTGCTAACTATTTTCTAGCTCATAGAAAAAGGGCCGGCCCGACCTGGCCTGTCAAATTCCAAAGCCTGTAAGGGCTAACTCGAATGGGGTGGGCTGGCCCATATTGACAGCTCTACTTGCTATGTCTTTCTTCATGCCATTCCACCAATACAATTCTCTCAGATCTCTATACATCATGGTGGATCCTAGATGAATAGAATACTTAGAATTATGAGCTTTATCAAGTATCTTCAAGGTCCATTCACATTGGGTACACACAATCACACTTGGTAGCGCTATACTTCATCTCCCTTTTGAGAGAAGACCTCTATCTTCTTATTTGAAACGCCCCAAAAAGCCCCAAAATGTGCTTCAAAAATGTCCATAATCATAATTTTCATATATCTCAAAATCCATGGGTGATATCGAGAATACAAATTCATATTCTTGATCAGGAAAACAATTGAGTGGGAAATGGATATAACCCCGATTTTAGAAGACCCCTTGCGATTTATTTTCGCAAAAATATTTGGAGACAGAAGCTATCTGCGATGGCTCTGTGACGCGGACCTATCATGGAGCAATGTTTTTGCTTCCTTTGTTTTTTCTTATTTTGGCCTAAGGCATAGGGGTCTTGGCTCCATGCCCACCTATGCGTAAAAACACCTATACTTAGCCATTTTCAACTCTATATCACTGAAAACACTCTCAAAACCATATCTAACACTTGATCAAATATTTTATCCAAATTCAAGTGTCTCAAGCTTAATTCCAGGTCTCAAGAACTCCATTCAAGCTCCAAGTCTCATTCTAGTTTAGATTAAGGAAAACCCAAGTTTAAGGTATGTGGGTTTCAACCATTGGGTCCTTTCACCCATGGTGCCCAATCTTCCTATTTTATGGCAATTGCATGTTTTCAAGTTGTATTATGTATGAGTATCTTTTATATGAATTATAAGTATGAAATTTGTTGGGGTTTTATGAAATGTTGATTAAATATGCATGTCTATCAATCTTAAGCTTATACTATGAGTTGGTTTTGTCTATTGAGACTAGGTATGTTTTGAGCTAAGAAACTATGATCTATTATGAGATTTGATGATGTTTTTAAGGTATCTCACATGAAGGTTTTGCAATATGATGGTGGGTTGATTTGCATTAAACTCTCTCACACGAGTTCACTCTTGAATTGTATAATTTTGAACAAGCATTACACACCCAACAAGTGTTTGGGAAAATGTCAAGTCAAGAATTCTCAATTTAATTACATGTTTTATGAGTCAAGTGACTTCATGATGAATATAGGCTATCAAGTATGTTATGAATTTATGAAATTATCTATGATTATGCAAGTATGAAGTTAAGCCCTATTTTCAAGATTTGACCTCTTGTGAGCCTTTAATGTTAATGCAAAGGTAATGTTTGATGATGATCTATTCTCATGTATCAAGGTAGGCTCTCCATTAGAGATCACGTATGTCTAAGAGTTACTCATGTCATGACTCTATATTTATTGTAAGTTATTAAAGTATGATTTTTATAAGTATTCTATGGGATTAGACTTAGCATCGATGGATGGAGGGTTTGCTCTCTTTCTTTGAACTATGTGCCAACATAGGATTATGTTATACCCTTGCTATACTAGTAGATTTATTTAGTGCACATTCTCTTTAAATTCTCCCCAAAATGGGACGGGCTTCCATAAGGTGAAGTTTCTCATGAAATCTGTTCCAAAATGGGACGGGCTCCCTTAAGAAGGGTTACTTCTCCAAAATGGGATGGGCTCCCCTAAGGTGAAGTATGGTCTACCTTGGCAAGTAGACCACCTCTTTGACGGTGAGGGGTAACCATTGGAATTCTAATTTGTAGCTCGCTTGGTCTTATTCTTGTCGATTGATATCTCTTCCCACACATTTATTATGTTCTATACAAGTTAAATGATTTACAAGCATGTTTTACTTTAAGCATGGATTATGCATGTCATAATGAGATTATGCTTATCTATTGCCTATTACTATGCATTTTGACTATATTGGCTTATGTCTTGTTGCATTGTATCCTACATACTTAGTACATTCAAATGTACTAACACATACTTATGCCTACATGATATCACCGTGTAGGGACCATAGCTCCTCTTGATCATCCTTCATATGTTAGTGAGATTATTCGAAGAAAATCTTTGTGAGTCCTCAAGTTCGGGGATACTATCTACTTTCTCTTGCTATTTTTAAGACTTCTTAATATTGAACATAGGACATTATGAGGGTGAGCCTGGAGAGTGTCTTGGCCCTTGCTCCAATCTATGTTTAGAGGTGTTGTTGGAACAACTGATGTACTTATGCTTTGAGCTTTGACTCTTTATGCTTAATAAATATCAAGACTTTCCTTATTCCTTTTTTCTCTTATTTATGTCTCTTGTTGTTGTTATTATGCTTCGGCAACTAAGGATGTGTGAATGATATGCTAAGAGACTTGTTTGGGGTCCCTTCGATTTCTCATTCACCGTTTCACATCTAGGCCATAGGCTTGGGTCATGACAAATTTGGTATTAGAGCACTATGTTGTTAATGATCCTCGGAATCCAACACACCATGTCGATTAGAGTCTTGTTTATGATTGTGAAGTGCACCACAACTATCAGTGAGAGGCTGTGAGACATTTTAGGAAATGTTCCCCTTCTTAATAATCTATTTCATGCTTTAGAAGTAAGGAAAGGCTTTTTCCTCTAGCGAATGTTCTTTGCTCTAGATTATGTCGATTCCAAGAGGAAGAAGAGCCCGTACAACCAAGGAGCAATCGGCCCTCCCGCTCCTCAAGGTCCTCAAGATAGCGAAGTGGCCCATGATGAGTTTCAATATGCTATCATTATGTTGGCCTATGCCATGACGAACCAAATCAACCAAGGGGCCCAAGCCTATCATGGTCCTACTCCGGCTTCAAGGGTTAGGGATCTTACTAGAATGGACCCACCAGAGTTCCATGGATTCAAGGTGGAGGAGGACCCCCAAGAATTCATTAATGACGTATGTAAGGCATTGTCCATTATAGGGGTTAATTTGTAGGAAAAATAGAGTTGGCATCCTACCAACTCAAAGGGGTGGCTCAGATATGGTTCACTCAATGAAAGACGGTGAAGGGAAATGGTGATGCTATACCTTGGGAGGAATTCAAAGTACTATTTCTTAACCAGTTCTTTCCTATTGAGCTAATGGAGGCTAAGATGATGGAATTTAGAATCTAAAGCAAGGGTCTATGAGTGTGAGGGAGTATGCCCTCAAGGTCAACCAACTCTACAAGTATGCTCCATAATTGGTTATCAAACCAAGGTCAAGGATGAACAAATTTGTGTCAGGTGTATCTGACTAGGTGAATGAGGAGTGCCAAACTGCCATGTTAGCTGGTGATATAGATTTGTCACTCCTTGTGACACATGCAAAAAAGTTGGAGGGGGAAAAGCTTAGAAAGAGAAGGGTCAGTGAGTCCAAGAAGGATCGATTTGAAGGTGGGTTCCAAGGTTCTAAGGGTGGCCAATTTCCTCAAGGCCACAAGTTTCAAGGCCAAGGGTCATCCAATGCTTCCAATAAGAGGGTTGCCAATGATAGAGTGCCTAATCAAAGATTCCAAGATTGTAATGTAGGAATGGTAAAGCCTAGACGTCCAACGTGAGAAAAGAATCATAGGATTCTTGTTTGAGAAATTCAAATGCTTTCTTTAGTTGTGGCAAAGTTGACCACAGGATTATTGATTGTCCTTATGCTCAACCTAAAGGTGGAAATGGTCATCCACAAGGCCAAGGTGCAAATGTAAATCAAAAGGGGAGAGGAGGCCAATAAGGGGGTGGGTGGGTACACTAAGGTAAAATAGATTCTATGCTCTTCAATGGAGACAAGGGGTGAATGAATGCCTAATGTTGTCACCGATACATTAAAAGTTTTTGCTTTTGATGTGTACGCATTGATAGTCTTGGGTGCCACTCTTTCTTTTATTACTCTTTTTGTTACCAAAAATCTCTATGTTAGCCCCAAATTATTGTATGAACCTTATCAAGTGTCTTACCCCATTGGTGAGTCTATTGTTGCAAAGAGAGTCTATAGAAATTATCCGATGTTCATTTTGCATAAAATTTTGCCTCATGATTTTGTTGAATTAGAATGGTGGATTTTGATGTCATTCTTGGGATTGTTTGGTTGCATGCATATTATGCTTCTATTAACTGTTGAACCTGTAGGGTTAAATTCCAATTCCCAATTGAACCCGTCCTTGAGTGGGAAAGTTGTGATGTGGTGGTCAAGGTTAGATTTATTTCTTGTCTTAAAGCCCAAAAGTTATTTTCTAAAGGTTGTCTTTATCATCTTGTGAGGGTTAGGGATGTGGAGTCCAAGGTCCTTCCCATTGAGTCAGTTTTGGTGGTTAATGAATTTCTTGATGTCTTTTTCGATGAGATTCTCAGTGTTCCTCTTTAAAGGGAAATAGACTTTGGTATATACCTCCTTCCTGACAGTCAACCCATTTTTATTTCCCCTTACCGTATGGCCTTGACAGAGTTGAAGGAGCAATTGACGGATTTGTCGAAGAAGGGTTTTATAAGGCCTAGTAAGTCACCTTGGGGTGTACCAGTCTTATTTATGAAGAAGAATGATGATTCTCTTAGAATGTGCATTGACTACTGGCAATTTAATAGGGTCACCATAAAGAACAAGCACCCTCTACCAAGGATTGATGACCTTTCTTATCAACTTCAAAGGGCTAGTCACTTCTCTAAGATTGATCGTCGGTCCGGGTATCACCAAGTGAAAGTTAGGGAGTGTGACATTCCCAAGATGACCTTCCAGACTAGGTATGGGCACTTTGAGTTTGTGGTTATATCTTTTGATTTGACTAATGCACCGACTATATTTATGGATCTTATGAATAGGGTCTTTAAACCCTACCTTGACTTGTTTGTGGTAGGTTTTATTGTTGATATCTTGATCTACTCCCATAGTGAAGAGGAGCATATGGACTACTTGAGGGTACTGTTGCAAATCTTGAGGAAGGAGTGGTTGTATCCTAAATATGAGAAATGTTAGTTTTGGTTGAAAGAGGTTGCTTTTCTAAGGTAGGTGGTGTCGAGTGATGGCATTAAGGTGGATCCTAAGAAGACGAAGGTGATTAGAAATTAGACTAGACCTTTGACTCCATCAAACATGAAATGACCCACACTTGCCTAGGGAATACCCCCATAATGATAATTACCTTGTATCTCAAATTAAGGATATTTAAACATCCCTCTATGTAGCTCGGAAAGACCCTATGATGCATTATTTTTCAATGTCTCAAAATCCATGCTGAATTTCACAAATCTAACTTAAAATTCTTGTTCATAGGAAAAAATTATATGGGGAATGAGTACCTACAAGGTATGCTTTATCCATGCCCAAGAAAATAATTTTTTGGCAAAATTTCACAAAAACAATAGCTATCGGCGATGTGGACCTGGTGTAGACCAGTTCAAAAAAATTTGAAATTTGCTCTGGTTTACTCCAGGGCAATTGGGTAATAACCCTACACCTTTATACATGAAAATCCCCTATTGTTAAACCATTTTGAGCCCTAAAAACCAACCCAAAACCTCTCAATTTCCTCTCTGATCTTCATCAGATTCTCCATCCATTCTCAAGGTTTTCAAGACGTCTAGTGGGAATTCAAGGAAACCAAGTCAAGCCCCAAGTCCTCCTCAAGATTCAAGTGTCCCAATCTCTTTCTGGATCTAAGGATTTCATTCAAGCTTCAAGTCTCCATTTCAAATCTTCTTCAAGAAAATTTCCAAAGTCAAGGTATGTGAGTTTCAACTAATGGGTCCTTTCACCCATGGTGCCCAAGATTCCTTTTCACATAAATTGTATGATTTAAAGTTGATTTACTCATGAGTCTTAATTATTATGAATCACTGCACACTATGTTGGGGTTTATGAAATTGTGATTGTTTTAGCCTGATTTGAGCTAAGAATCCAAGATCTATTGTAAGTTTTGATGAATGGTTTTGATGTATATTGATTGAGGGTGTTATAAAGTATCTATTGAAGGTTTTACGTTAAATTATCTAGTTTGATTTCACTTAAATTGCATAGTTTTACACTGGCATTACACACTCGCCAAGTGTTTGATATAATGCCTTTTAAAGGATTCTTTAAGTTTTGGTGATCTATTGGTTAAGTTATGATTCAGGTGACTCTATGATCATTATGAGCTTTCTAAAGATGTGTTTACATCATGAAAATATTGATGATGTTGTAGGGCCGGATTAAGAACCTTTTTCTAAGATTTTACCTCTTGTGAGCCTTTGATATTAATGTTCATGCAAAGAATAATGTTGATGATGACCCATTATTGTGATTGAGTTAGGCTCACCATTTGAGGTACATGACGTTAAGAGCTACTCGTGCCATATCTCTATGTTTATTGCAAGTTATTAAAGTATGATTATCTTATATATTCCATGGGATTATACTTAGCACGAGTGGACTAGAGGTGAGTTCCTGAATCCTAGAACTACATGCCATCATAGGAAAAGGGATTAGAGGTGACCCTTCGAATCTTTAAGAGGTGAGTACCCTAAATATGAGGGCCTGAGGAAAGTACTCGAGTTCGGGCTTGAGGAGAGTACCCGACTCCAAGAACTAGAGGCGAGTACCTGATTCACATAAGCCTTAGGGGATCCACTTAATCATTAGGAGGTTTATCTTGGCAAATAACTTTCCCCTTTCTTCTAGTGTAGGGTTGACATCGGGATTTCAAGTTGTAGCTCACTTGGTCTTATGTTATGTTGGTTGAGGTTTCTTCCCGCACTTATATATTATGGTCTATACAAGTTTATTGGATTATAAGCATGTTTTACTTCAAGCATCATTCATACATGTCATATTGTTATTATGCCATTCATTGCTTATGCTTATGCATTTTGACTATGTTGCCTATCTCTTGTTGCATTGCATCCTACATACTTAGTACATTCAAATGTACTAATGCATACTATATGCCTACGTGATATCACCATGTAGGAACCTGAGCTCTTATTGATTCTCCTCGTGGCTAGACAGATTGTTCAAGTTAGCTTTTGGTGAGTCCTCATGTCCAGGGAAAATATCCATCTTCTTTCATGCTTATGTTTAGACTATATCTTGTATATTTTGGAATACTTATGACTATGAGGGTGAGACCAGTTGCTTGTCTTTGCCCCCACTAAGTTCTATGTATGGAGGTATTGTTGGACAAATTATGTATTATGCTTAAGCTTTGACTCATCTATGCTATTTAAGTATTATACTCTCTCTCCCTTAGTCCCAATTCCCCTTGTGTATATTTCTCTTAGTCCCAATTTCCCTTGTAGATATCTCTCTTGTTGTTTTATCTTGCTTCCACCACAAAGGATGTGCGTATAATATGCTAAGAGGATTATTTGGGGTCCCTTCGGGTCCTTAATTTGTTGGACACATCTAGGTCCTAGGCTTGGGTCATGAAAAAGATGATATCAGAGCACTAGTTTGTTAGTTCCTCAATGTCCAACACACCATGTCTATTAGAGTCTTGTTCATGGTTGTGTTGTGCACCACAACTATGAACAAGAGGCTATGAGACGTTTTAGGAAATGTTTTCTTTCTTCATGCTCTATGTCGTGCTTTGGAAACAAGATAGGGCTTTCCCCTCTAACGGATGTTCTTTGCTCTTCTAGATGACCATACCACTTCAAAGAGGAAAGTGAAGGAAGGTAAGTTGAAGTTTTTGAGTTTTGATGGATTTGAGTTTCACTATTCCTTTCATTATTACTTTTGGTTGCAAGAGGTCTTAGTTAAGTATATTGATGCTAGAAAGTTCATAGCTATTGTTCCGTGTTCATATTGCATCAAGTCTTGCCTTGTGACTTGTTGGAGTTGATGTGGTGGATTTGATGTGATACTTGGGGTGGATTAGTTGCATGCATATGATGTCCCCATTGATAGTAGGACCCGTAGAGTTAGAATCCAACTTCCTAATGAACCCATCTTTGAGTGGGAGGTTGTCAAGTGGTACCAAAAGCGTTAGGTCCATTCTTGTCATAAGGTCCAATTGATATCTAAGGGTTGCCCCATGTTCTTATTGCATAGAGGTCTTGGGGTGGTTGGGCTACTTGCATAGCATGCTTCTAATGAGTGTAGAACCCGTAAGGTTGTAATATGAT
>JAOTQJ010000072.1:8192103-8202234 GCA_025642045.1 Solanum sejunctum
GTAAGTGTTCATCCCAGCTACCATGGAAATCCATTATGTCTTCCACCATTTAACTAGTATGCTCGGCTTGACCATCGGACTGGGGGTCGAATGTTGTGCTAAGACTTACCTGCGTACCCAAACCTGCCTGAAATGACTGGCAAAAATTGGCTGTGAACTGGGCACCTCTATCAGAGATAATAGACATAGGAACACCGTGAAGGCGTACAATCTCTCCTTATTATATAATCTGGCATAGTCTTCAGCCGAGTAGGTAATCCAAACTGGAAGAAAATAAGCTGATTTTGTCAATTTATCAACAATAACCCAAATAGAGTCATACCTTCGTGGAGTGTGAGGCAAGCCTATAATAAAGTCCATATTAATAATCTCCCACTTCCACATCGGAATCTCCATTTCTTGCAGTAACTTTCCAGGCTTCTAGTGTTCTGCCTTCACTTGTTGACAGTTTGGTCATTGGGCAATAAACTCTGCTATATCACGTTTCATGCCATCCCACCAATATAGGCACCTGAGGTCATGATACATCTTTGTTGACCCAGGGTGAATAGAATAACGAGCATAGTGTGTTTCGCTCATAAGTTGCTACCTAAACCTACAATATTTGGTACACATAACCTTCCTCTGAACAATAAGATCCCATCAGGAGAAAGCTCGAATGGAGTCTACTCCTGCTCTTGGGTTGTATCCCAATATCGAAATAGGCTAGGATCTTCATATTGCCTCTGCTTGATCTCAGCCACAATAGAAGATTGGGCTATGCCTCGGACAGTAACTCCTGTGTTACCCGAATCCACCATTCGAACTCCCAGATTAGATAGCTGTTGGATATCCTGAATTACCCTTTTTTTCTCTAAGGGTGAATCAGCTAAACTGCCCATGGACTTGCGGCTAAGCTCATTTGCTACGACATTGGCTTTCCCCGGATGGTAGAAAATATCAATATTGTAGTCCTTCAGTAATTCTAACCACCGCCACTACCGCTAGTTCAGCTCCTTCTGCTTAAATATATACTGGAGGCTCTTGTGATCAGAAAAAATATCGACGTGGACACCATATAAATAATGCCTCCAAATTTTTAAAGCATGGATCGCCGCAGCTAACTCCAAATCATGGGTAGGGTAATTTTACTCGTACCTCTTAAGCTGCCTGGAAGCATCAGCTATTACTTTGCCACGCTGCATTAATACACATCCCAAACCCACAAGGGAAGCATTACAATACCCTACATACCCGTCTGGACCATCAGGCAAGGTAAGAACTAGAGTTGTAGTCAATATTTCCTTCCAAGTCTGAAAACTGCGCTCACAGGCATCGGACCACTAGAACTTCGCCCGTTTTTGTGTCAGCTTTGTCAAAGGCGCTGCAATGGAAGCAAATTTCTCTACAAATCTCCTGTAATACCTATCCAGCCTAAGAAAACTATGCACTTCCATCGGCGTTGTGGGCCTAGGGCAATTCTTCACAGCCTCAGTTTTCTGAGAATCTACTCGAACACCATCAACTCCTATAACATGGCCAAACAATGCTACCGAAGATAACCAAAACTCTCATTCTGAAAAATTTCCATATAACTTTTGATGATGAAGAGTGCCACGGACAATTCTCAAGTGGTCCGCATAGCTCTCCTCAGATCAAGAGTAAACTAGGATGTCATCAATGAACACAATCATAAACACATCTAGGAATAGTTTAAACAATAATTCATAAGATACATAAACACAGCTGGAGCATTTGTTACGCCAAAGGATATAACTCTGAATTCATAGTGGCCGTAGCGAGTTCTGAATGCTATTCTGGGAATATCTTCTTCCCGCACTTGAACCTGGTGATATCCTGACCGTAAGTCTACTTTTGAAAAATGCCTAGCTCTCCAGGGAGGGGGTATTTATTCCTAATAGTTACCTTGTTCAGCTGACGGTATTTATTTCGAATAATACCGGAGCTCTCGAGGGAGAGTTACTAGGCCAAATAAAGCCTTTCTCTAATAAATCCTTAAGCTGCTCCTTCAATTCTTTTAGCTTGGCTGGCGCCATTCTGTATGGAGGAATAGAGATGGGTTGAGTGCTTAGCAATAAATCTATAGCAAATTCCACCTCTAGCTCTGGAGAAAGTCCGAGAAGTTCATCTGGAAATACATCCAAAAATTCACTAACCACAGGAATGGACTGGAGAGTTGAAGGCTTGGCATTCACATCATGCACCCGTACCAGGTGATAAAGACACCCCTTTCTGATCATCTTGCTAGCCTTAAGGTATGAAATAAACTTACCCCTCGGCGTTGTGATATTACCGGGTCATTCTAAAATCAATTCTCCTGGAAACTGAAATTAAACTAGCTTCCTTTGACAAAATCAACCTTAGAAAAGCAAGAAGCCAACCAATCCAGGTCCATAATTACATCAAAATTTGTCATGTCTAGCTCTTCCAAATCAACCAAAGTACAATGGTCGAGAACAGATAACGGATAGTTTCTATAAACCCTGCTATCTATAATAGATTCACCTACCGGTGTCCCAAACTTGCAAGGCTCTATTGGTTCAGACTTTATATCAATTGTGCATGCAACCAACAGATAAATATACAACAAAGTGGAGTCAGGATCAATCAATGCATACATAGCCTGAGAATAAACAAAAAACGTACCTATAATCACATTAGGCAATGCCTCCTGATCCTGTTGGCTAGATAGAGCATAAATATGATTAGTAGGACCGTTAGAACTTGATGCTCCACCGCGACCTCTACCATGACCTGCCACTACTGGAGCACCTCGTCCATCGGGATTCATAGCCACTGAAGCAGAAAAAGAAGCCCCGCCTGCTCTAGAAGTCTGGGAGGATCCTGCTACACTAGCTCTGTTAGGACAATCACGCACTTGGTGGCCTTGACGACCACAAAGAAAATAGGATCCTATAGAACGGAAGCATTCCCCCAGATGACGTTTCCCATATAAAGAACATCGGGGTATAGTAAAATCCTGCTGATTGCTGAAACCCGACCTTGTCCTTGACTGACTAGAGGTGGCTGGTCTCCTATTCGAGGTCTACGGAGGTGTGCTTCGCACCGGTCAAGGAGGAGTCCCACTTATTTGTGGTCGAAAATGGCTGCCCTGAAAATCTACTACTGAATCAGATGACCTAGCCCTCTTTGGCGGCCCTCTATCATCTATCCTGTCCACCTGGCGCCCACGATGATGATCCTCCATCCCTTGGGCATGAGCCTGAATATGAGCAATATCCATCCCAGGTTAGGCAGCCAACACTAGGCAACTATCCACATAATACATATCCAGCCCCACAATATAATGATACATGCGATCCGTCATGCTGGAAACATGTGCTGGTGCATATCAAGCCAAAGAATCAAATTCCAGACTATACTCCCAAACCGACTGGCTCCATTGCCGCAACATCAAAAATCTGTCCTCCCTGGCGTGTTTGATCTCGAGAGGTAAAAAGTGAGCCAAGAAGGATTCAGTAAACTCTCCCCAAACTGCAGGTCAGTCATTTGCACCTCAAGATAGTAGCCACGATTCATACCAGTTCACCGGAACATCATGTAATCGATAAGATGCCAACTCCACCGATTCCACTTCTGATGCCCCAATCACCCTCAAGGTCCGCTGCATCTGTCTCATAAACTCCTGAGTATCTTCCAAATGTTTGGACCAAAAGAACTCTGGTAGTCCACAAGCGAAGAAATCATGGGCCTGGGAACAGTCTCGATGAGTTGCCTGACTACTCCCAGCCTACTGTCTGTGGGCCTGTCGTGCCATGATTTGCGACAATAACCGCACTGCCTCCCGCAGCTTCCCAATTTCAGTACCTAGCTAGAGAGTCAAAGGTTCTGATGCCTGGCCCTCTGGGTCTGGTGGGGTAATCGAACCCGCTATTGGGAAAATAGTCTCCGACTATAGTTCATTATGAGCCTAGGTAGTTCCCCGACCGTGTCGGGACCCATCTACTATTGCAGGCCTTCATCTATGGCCGACTAGTTGCTTCCTCGGTGGCATATCTGAAATACAAATTAGTTTTGTCTGGAGCGAAAAACACCCTATCAACATCGCTCTAGCGCACGATCTAAGATCAGAAGGAAAGTAACATCTTAATGTCCTGTAACCTCTTGTTTATAGATGTGGTGCACGACACACTAATAAACAAGACTCTACTAGACACGGTCTGTGGACACTCCGAGGACTAACCGCTCTGCTATCATTTCTGTCACGACCCAACCCCAGGGCCGTGATTAGTGCCGGTTGGGCACCCAAACATACATTAGACCATGCAACATTAGTACTGGTGACCTTGGGTGATTCTGCCGCAGCGGTGACCTTGTCGGCCCGCATATGTAAATATGTTTATTTAGTAATGTTTGTTAATGCTGGCTTTGCTGTTTGCAGGTGAGGCTAGTCAGTAAAATATAGGAAACTCTGCCAAAATTTTTGGTAATTCCTTAGTTATTGTGATTGGAAATTCGGTCTAATGTATGTCTGGGTGCCCGACTGGCACTAATCACGGCCCCGGGGTGGTGTCATGACTGAAGTGGTATCAGAGCTGTTAGTCCTCAGAGTGTCCACAGATCGTGTCTAGTAGAGTCCTGTTTATCGGTGTGTCATGCACCACATCTATAAATAGGAGGCTACAGGACATTAGGATGTTACTTTTCTTTCTGATCTTAGATCGTGCATTAGAGCGATGTTAATAGGGTGATTTTTCCCCCCTGATAGAACTGATTTGTATTTCAAATATGCTACCAAGGAACCAACCAGTCAGCCTCAGAGGGAGGCCTGCAGCAGTAGATGGGGCTCGACGCTATCGGGTAGCTACTCGGGCTCGTGATCAGCTAGAGCCAGAGACTATACTCCCGATAGTGAGTTCGGTTACTCTACCAGCCCAGAAGGCCAAGCATCAGAACCTCTGACTCCCCAGCCCGGTGTAGAAATCGGGAAGCTGCGGGAGGCAGTGCAGTTATTGACTTAGATTATGGCTCGCCAGGCCTACATACAGGAAGTGGGGAGTAGTTAGGTAGCCCGTTGAGATAGTTCTTAGGCCCGTGATTTCTTGGCTTGTGGACCACCAAAATTCTTTAGGTCCAAACCTTCAAAAGATCCTAAGGAGTTCGTGAGACAGATACAACATACAATAAGGGTGATTGAGGCTTCAAAAGTAGAATCTCTAGAGTTGGCCTCCTATCAGTTGTATGATGTTGCAGCGAACTAGTATGAATTGTGGCTGTTGTCTAGAGTTACAAATGCCTGACCTGCAGTTTAGGGAGAGTTTACTAAAGCTTTCTTGGCTCACTTTTTACCTCCCGAGATCAGACACGCCAGGGAGGACAGATTTTTGATGTTGTGGCAACGGGGCCGGTTGGTTCAGGAGAATATCTTGGAATTTGATTCTTTGGCTCGATATGCACCTACACATGTTGCCAACATGATGGATCTCATGCATCATTATATTGTTGGACTAGATATGTATTATGTGGATAGTTGCCTAGTGTTGGCTGCCTAACCAGGGATGGATATTGCTCGTATTCAGGCTCATGCCCAGGGATGGAGGATCGTCATCGTGGGCGCCAGGTGGACAGGATAAATGATAGAGGGCCACCAAAGAGGGCTAGGTCATCTAATTCAATAGCAAATTTTTGGGGCAGGCAGTTTCAGCTGTTGCTGAGTGGACCTCCTCCTCTAACTGTGTGAAGCACACCTCCGCAGACCTCTGGTAGGAGACCATCTGTCTCCAGTCAGTCAGGGGCAGGGCCGGGTTTTACTATGCCCTGGTGTTCTTTGTGTAGGAAATATCCCCCGGGGAAGTGCTTCCATTTTACAGGTGCCTGCTTTCTTTGTGGTCTTCAGGGCCTTCAAGTGCGTAATTGTCCTAATAGAGTTGGTGGAGAAGGATCCTCCCAGACTTCTGGAGCAGGCGGGGCTTCTTCTTCTGCTTCAGTGGCTATGAATCCCGCGGGATGAGGTGCTCCAGCAGTGGTAGGTCGTGGCAGAGGTCGTGGTAGAGTTTCAGGTTTCAGCAGTCCTGTTAATTGTATTTATGCCCTATCTAGCTGACAGGATCAAGAGGCATCGCCTAATGTGATTACAGGTACATTATTTGTTTGTTCTCGGGCTATGTACACAGTGATTAATCCTAGATCCACTTTTTCATATATTTCTCCGTTGGTTGCATGCAAAATTGATACAGAGTCTGAACCAATAGATCCTTGCAAGGTTAGGACACCGGTATGTGAATCTGTTATAATTAGCAGGGTTTATCGAAACAGTCCAATATCTGTTCTCTATCGTCATACTTTGGCTGATTTGATAGAGCTAGACATGATAGATTTTGATGTAATTATGGGCATGGATTGGCTGGCTTCTTGCTGTGCTAAGGTTGACTCTCAAAGGAAGCTAGTTCAGTTTTAGTTCCCAGGAGAATCGGTTCTAGAATGATCCGGTAATTTCGCAACGCCAAGGTGTAAGTTTATTTCATACCTCAAGGCTAGCAAGAAGATCAGAAAGAGGTGTCTTTACCACCTGGTATGGGTGCATGATGTGAATGCCGAGCCTCCAACTCTCCAGTCCATTCACGTGGTTAGTGAATTTCTGGATGTATTTCCAGATTAACTTCCCGGTATTCCTCTAGAGCGAGAGGTGGACTTTGCTATAGATTTACTGCCCGACACTCAGCCTATCTCGATCCCTCCATACAGAATGGCGCCAGCCGAGCTAAAAGAATTGAGGAGTAACTTAAGGATTTGTTAGAGAAAGGATTTATTTGGCCTAGAACCTCTCCCTAGGGAGCTCCGATATTATTCGTAAGGAAGAAGGACCGGTCGCTGCGGATGTGTATTGATAATTGTCAGCTGAACAAGGTAACCATTAAGAATAAAGACCCCCTCCCCAGGATTGATAATCTATTTGACCAGTTGCAGGGAGCTAGGTGTTTTTCCTAAATAGACTTACGGTCAGGATATCACCAAGTTCTAGTGCGAGAATTAGATATTCCCAAAACAACATTCAGAACTCGCTACGAGCACTCTTAATTCAGAGTTATGTACTTTGGCCTAACAAATGCTCCAATGGTGTTTATGGATCTTATGAATCGAGTGTTTAAACCATTCCTCGATGTGTTCGTGATCGTGTTCATTGATGACATCCTAGTTTACTCTCGATCGGAGGAGAGCTATGCGGACCACCTCAGAATTATCCTTGGTGTTCTCCATCATCAAACGTTGTATGGAAAATTTTTGAAATATGAGTTTTGGTTATCTTCGGTAGCATTCTTGGGCCATGTTATAGGAGCTGATGGCATTCGAGTAGATTCTCAGAAAATTGAGGCTATCAAGAATTGGCCTAGGCCCACAACGCCGACGGAAGTGCGTAGTTTTCTTGCGCTAGCTGGGTATTACAAGAGATTTGTAGAGAAATTTGCTTCCATTGTAGCACGTCTGACAAAGCTAACACAAAAAGGGGTGAAGTTCTAGTGGTCCGATGCCTGTGAACGCAACTTTCAAACCTTGAAGGAAAAATTGACTACAACTTTAGTCCTTACCTTGCCCGATGGTCCAAATGGGCATGTGGTTTATTATGATACTTCCCATATGGGATTGGCATGTGTATTAATGCAGCGTGGCAAATTAGAAGCTTATGCTTCCCGAAAGCTTAAGAAGCATAAGCAGAATTAACCTACCCATGATTTGGAGTTAGCTGCGGTGATCCACGCTTTAAAAATTTGGATGCATTATTTATATGGTGTTCACGTCAATGTTTTTACTAATCACAAGAGTTTCCAGTATATATTTAAGCAGAAGGAGCTGAACTTGCGGCAACAATGGTGGTTAGAACTACTGAAGGACTATGATATTGATATTTTCTAGCATCCAGGGAAAGCCAATGTCATAGCAGATGCTCTTAGTCGCAAGTCCATGGGCAGTTTAGCTGATTTACCCTTAGAGAAAAAAGAGGTGATTCAGGATATCCAACAGTTAGCTAAAATGGGAGTTTGAGTGGCGGATTTAGGTAACACAGGAGTTACTATCCGAGGCATAGCCGAATCTTCCATTGTAGCCGAGATTAAGCAGATATAGTATGAAAATCCTAGCCTAGTTTGATACAGGGATACGACCCGGGAGCAGGAGAAGACCCCATTCGAGCTTTCTCCTGACGGGATCTTATTGTTCAGAGGAAGGTTATGTGTACTAAATGTTCCAGGCTTACCATGCCCATTATTCTATTCACCCTGCAACGACAAAGATGTATCATGACCTCAGGCGCTTGTATTGGTGGGATGGCATGAAATGTGATATAGCAGAGTTTGTTGCCCAATGCCCGAACTTTTAGCAAGTGAAGGCAGAACACCAGAAGCCTGGAGGGTTACTACAGGAAATGGAAATTCTGATATGGAAGTGGGAGATTATTAATATGGACTTTATTATAGGCTTTCCTCGCACTCCATGAAGGTATGACTCTATTTGGGTGATTGTTGACAGATTGATAAAATCAGCTGATTTTCTTTCAGTTCGGATTACCTACTCGGCTGAAGACTATGCCAAATTATATATTAAGGAGATTGTACACCTTCACGGTATTCCTGTGTCTATTATCTCCGATAGAGGTGCCCAGTTCACAATAAATTTCTGGCGGTCATTTCAGGCAGCTTTGGGTACGCAGGTAAGTCTTAGCACAACTTTCCATCCCCAGTCCGATGGTCAAGCGGAGCATATTATTCAAATAGTAGAAGACATGTTATGGGCCTACGCAATGGATTTCCATAGTAGTTAGGATGCACACTTACCATTGATCGAATTTGCATACAATAACAGTTACCATTCCAGCATTCAAATGGCACCATACTAGGCATTGTATGGTAGGAAGTGTTGATCGCTGATCGAATGGTTCAAAGTTGGTGAAGCAAAGTTGATTGGACCGAACATACTCCAGCAAGTGGTGGACAAGGTGAAATTAATTCGAGATTGGTTATTAGCAGCTTAGAGCCATTAGAAGTCTTATACCGATAATCATCATCGCTCATTAGAGTTCTAGGTTAGAGACTGGGTATTCCTGAAAATATCACCCATGAAAGGCGTGATGAGATTCGGTAAGAAAGGGTAGCTGAACCCAAGGTACATTGGCCCGTACCAGATCATCCCTAGAATAGGCAAGGTTGCCTATGAGTTAGAACTTCCAGCAGATTTGAGTGGAGTTTACCCAGTATTCCATGTTTCTATGCTTCGTAAATGCATTGGTGATCCTTCCAGAATTTTTCCTATAGATGATATCCAGGTTACGGAGGAACTGGGTTTTGAAGAGCAACCTATCGCTATATTAGACCGACAATTCAGGAGGCTTTGTAATAAGGATGTGGCCTTAGTCAAAGTGTTATGGTGAAATAATAACAGGGAGGAATTGACTTGGGAAGCAGAGGAGTAAATGAAGAACAAGTATCCTCACTTATTTCCTGTAGCTTTAGGTAATTTATTCTCGTCATTAAGCATGATGTATGCTAACTAAGTTATTTCTTGACAAGATGTGGTAGTATAGTTAAAACTTGAATGGTTAGTATAACATTCGAGTACGAATGTTCTTAAGGAGGGGAGGATGTTAGAACTCGAAACTTAACTTAAACCCCGAAAGTCCTTAATTGGCTGGATTTAATAAAGTTTTGGACCGAATGCAAAATTTCTTCTAATTTTGTTCGTTAAGGATAATTTGAGATGGGGTCAAAATGTATATGTAAGCTTTTGATTGGTCCAAGTGGTATACTTATTATCTATATATACAACAAGTCCATACTTAGCCATATTTGAAGAACAAAACTTTTGAACAAAGCTGTAGTAGCCTCAAGTTGCTACAGTAAAATTCAAAAAGATTCAATTTTTTTCATGTTTTTGATTATTTGATGCTTCAAGCTCGGTATATTGAATTCCCTAAGTAGTGTGGTGGCGTTGGTTGGTCAAGAAAGCATGTAGTTCAGCGGCTACGAAGGATTTGGGTGTACTGAAGGATTGAAAGGTATGTTGATTTTTATCTTTGTTTATATTAATTAAAGGTTGTGAAGGTGTTAGCAATATGTTAAAATGAAGGTAAAATGCGAAAATATGATTGGTTGTTGGTGGAATTACGGATTTTGAATTAGT
>JAOTQJ010000072.1:8202334-8215256 GCA_025642045.1 Solanum sejunctum
AAATGGAGATATCAGTGTGGAGGTGGGAGATTATCAATATGGACTTTATTACAGGCTTGCCTCACACTCCCCGAAGGGATGACTCTATCTGAGTTATTGTTGACAGGTTGATAATATCAGCTTATTTTCTTCCAGTTTGGACTACCTACTCAGCTGAGTACTACGCCAAATTGTATACTAAGGTAATTGTATGCCTTCATAGAGTTTCTGTATCCATTATCTTCTATAGAGGCATCCAGTTTACAGCAAATTTCTGGCGGTTATTTACGGTAGGGTTGGGTATGCAAGTAAGTCTTAGCACAACATTCTACCCCTAATATGATGGTCAAGCCGAGCATACTATCCAGACGTTGGAAGATATGTTACGGGCCTGCGTGATAGATTTCCAAGGTAGCTGTATGAGCACTTACTGTTGATTGAATTTGCATATAATAACAATTACCATTCCAACATTCAAATGGCACCGTACGAGGCATTATATGGCAGGAAGTGTCAATCACCGATTGGAAGGTTTGAAGTTGGTGAGTCAAAGTTGATTGGACCAGATGTAATTCAGCAAGCGGTGGACAAAGTGAAACTAATTCGAGAGCAGTTATTAGCAGCCCAGAGCCATAGGATGTCTTATGCCAATAATCGCCATCGCCATTTAGAGTTCCAGGTTGGAGATTGGGTATTCCTGAAAGTATCACCCATGGAAGGCGTTATGAGATTCAGTAAGAAGGGAAAGCTCAGTCCAAGGTACATTGGTCCGTATCAGATTGTCAGCAGAATAGGCAAAGTTGCCTATGAGCTAGAGTTGCCTGCTGATTTGAGGGGAGTTCACCCAGTATTTCATGTTTCTATGCTTCTTAAATGCATCGGGGATCCCCAGAGGGCCAGGTATTAGAAACTCTGACTCCCCAGCCAGGCATAGAAATCGGGGAGCTATGGGAGGCACTGCAGTTATTGACTCAGATTGTGGCCCGCCAGGCCAACAGACAGGAAGCGAGGAGTAGTCAGGCAGCCCGTCGAGACAGTTCCTGGGCCTATGATTTCTTCGATTGTGGACTACTAGAGTTCTTTAGGTCCAAACCTTTGGAAGATTCTCAGGAGTTCATAAGACAAATGCAGCGGACCTTGAGGGTGATTGGGGCCACGAAAGCAAAATCGGTGGAGTTGGCATCTTATTGAATGTATGATGTTGTGACAAACTGATATAAATCATGTCTGCTGTCTCGAGGTGCAAATGCCCGACCTACAGTTTGGGGAGAGTTCACTGAAGCTTTCTTGGATCACTCTTTACCTCCCGAGATCAGACGTGCCATGGAGGACAGATTTTTGATGTTGCGGCAGCGGGGCCGGTCAGTTCAGGAGTAGAGTTTGGAATTTGTTTCTTTGGCTCGATATTCACCGACACACGTTTCCAGCATGACGGATTGCATGCATAGTTATATTGTTGGGCTAGATATGTATTAGGTGGATAGTTTCCTAGTGTTGTCTGCCAAACCTGGGATGGATATTGCTCGTATTCAGGCTCATGCCCAGGGAATGGAGGATCCTCATCATAGGCGCCAAGTGGACAGGACAGAGGATAGGGGTCCGCCAAAGAGGGCTAAGTCATCCAATTCAGTAGCAGATTTTCGGGGTAGGCAATTTTGGCCGCATCTAAGTGGGCCTCCTCCTCAATCGGTGTGAAGCATACCTGCCTAGACCTCCGATGGGAGACCAACTACCTCTAGTCAGTTAGGGGCAGGGCCGAGTTCCGGCAGTCGGTAGGTTTTTTCTATACCCCAGTGTTCTTTGTGTGGGAAATGCATCTGGGGGAAAGCTTCCGTGCTACAGGTGCCTATTTTCTTTGTGGTTGTAAGGGCCACCAAGTGCATAATTGTCCTAACATAGCTGGTGCAGAAGGATTCTCCTAGACTTCTGGAGAAGGCGGGGCTTCTTCTTCTACTTCAGTGGCTATGAATCCCATGGGACGAGGTGCTCCAGCAGTGGTAGGTTGTGGAAGAGGTCGCGATGGAGCTTCAGGTTATAGCTGTCCTGCTAATCGTATTTATGCCCTATCTAGCCGACAAGATCAGGAGGCATCGCCTAATGTGATTACAGGTACATTATTTGTTTATTCTCTGGCTATGTATGGATTGATTTATCCTCGATCCACTTTGTCGTATATTTCTCTGTTGGTTGCATGCACAACTGTTATAGATTCTGAACCAATAGAGCCTTGCGAGGTTGGCACACCGGTAGGTGAATCTACTATAGTTAGTAGGGTTTATAGAAACTATTTGGTATTTGTTCTCGATCGTCGTACCTTGGTTGATTTGATAGAGCTAGACATGATGGATTTTGATGTAATTATGGGCATGGATCGGTTGGCTTCTTGCTATGCTAAGGTTGACTGTCAAAGGAAGCTAGTTCAGTTTTAGTTTCCAGGATAACCAGTTCTACAATGGTCAGGTAATATCGCAAGGCCGAGGGGTAAGTTTATTTCATACCTCAAGGCTAGCAGGATGATCAGAAAGGGGTGTCTTTACCATCTGGTATGGGTGCATGATGTGAATGCCGAGCCTCCAGCTCTCCAGTCCATTCTCGTGGTTAGTGAATTTCTTAACATATTTTTGGATGAACTTCCCGGTCTTCCTCCAGAGCAAGAAGTGGAATTAGCTATAGATTTATTGCCCGACACTCAGCCTATCTCGATCCCTCCATACAGAATGGCGCCAGCCGAACTAAAAAAATTGAAGGAGCAGCTTAAGGATTTGTCAGAGAAAGGCTTTATTCGGCTAGCACCTCTCCCTAGGGAGCTATGGTATTATTCGTAAGGAAGGGCGGGTCGTTGCGTATGTGTATTGACTATCAGCTGAACAAGGTAACCATTAAGAATAAATACCCCTCCTCAGGATTGATGATCTATTTGACTAGTTGTAGGGAGCTAGGTACTTCTCAAAAATAGACTAACAGTCAGGATATCACCAGGTTCGGGTGCGGGAAGAAGATATTCCCAAAACAACATTCAAAACTCGCTATGGGCACTATGAATTCAACGTTATGTCCTTTGGCCTAACAAATGCTCCTGTGGTGTTTATGGATCTTATGAATCGAGTGTTTAAACCATTTCTGGATGTATGCGTGATCGTGTTCATTGATGACATCCTAGTTTACTCTTGATCTGAAGAGAGCCATGCGGACTACCTGAGAATTGTTCTTGGCATTCTTTGTTATCAAAAGTTGTATGGAAATTTTTTGAAATGCAAGTTTTTGTTATCTTAGGTAGCATTTTTGGGCCATGTTATAAGAGTTGATGGAGTTCGAGTAGATTCTTAGAAAATTGAGGCTGTGAAGAATTGGCCTAGGCCCACAACGCCGACGAAGGTGCATAGTTTTCTTGGGCTAGCTGGGCATTACAGGAGATTTGTAGATAACTTTGCTTCTATTACTGCGCCTTTAACAAAGCTGATACAAAAAGAGGCGAAGTTCCAGTGGTCCGATTCCTATGAGCGTCGCTTTCAAACCTCGAAGGAAAAATTGACTACGGTTCCAGTCCTTACCTTGCCTAATGGTCCAGATGGGTATGTGGTTTATTGTGATGCTTTCCGTGTGGGTTTGGGGTATGTATTAATGCAGCATGGCAAGGTAATAGCTTATGCTTCCCGGCAGCTTAAGAAGCACTAGCAGAATTACCCTACCCATGATTTGGAGTTAGCTGCGGTGATCTACGCTTTAAAAATTTGGAGACATTATTTATATGGTTTTCACGTTGATAGTTTTACTGATCACAAGAGTCTTCAATATATATTTAAGCAGAAGGAGCTAAACTTACGGCAGCGGCGATGGTTAGAACTACTGAAAGACTATGATATTGATATTTTCTACCATTCGGGGAAAGCCAATGTCATAGCAGATGCGCTTAGTCGCAAATCCATGGTCTGTTTAGCTTATTCACCCTTAGAGAAAAAAGAGGTAATTCAGGAGATCCAACTGTTAGCTAGTCTGGGAGTTCGAATGGCGGATTCGGGTAACACAGGAGTCACTATCCGAGGCATAGCCGAATCTTCTATTGTAGCCGATATTAAGAAGAGGCAATACCAAGATCCTAGCTTAGTTTGATATAAGTACACAACCCGGGAGCAAGATCAGACCCCATTCGAGCTTTCTCCTGATGGGATCTTATTGTGCAGAGGAAGGTTATATGTACCAAATGTTGCAGGGTTACGACAGCAGATTATGGGCGAAGCACACCATGCCCGTTATTCTATTCACCCGGGGTCGACAAAGATGTATCATGACCTTAGGCGCCTGCATTGGTGGGATGGCATAAAACATGATATAGCAGAGTTTGTTGCCTAATGCCCGAACTGTCAACAAGTAAAGGTAGAACATCAGAAGCCTAGAGGGTTGCTGCAGGAAATAGAGATTTCGACGTGGAAGTGAGAGATTATTAATATGGACTTTATTATAGGCTTGTCTCGCACTGCACGAAGGAATGACTCTATTTGGGTTATTGTTAACAGATTGACAAAATCAGCTCATTTTCTTCCAGTTTGGATTACCTACTTGGCTGAAGACTACGCCAGATTATATATTAAGGAGATTGTACGCCTTCATAGTTTTCCTGTGTCTATTATCTCCAATAAAGGTTCCCAGTTCACAGCATATTTCTGGCGATCATTTCAGGCTGGTTTGGGGATGCAGGTAAGACTCAGTACGGCATTCCACCCTCAGTCCGATGGTCAGGCCGAGCATAATATTTAAATGGTAGAAGACATGTTATGGGCCTGCGTGATAGATTTTCATGGTAGTTGGGATGTACACTTACCGTTGATCGAATTTGCATATAATAACAGTTACCATTCCTATATTCAGATGGTACCATACGAGGAATTATATGGTAGAAAGTGTTGATCGCCGATCTATGGTTCGAAGTTGGTGAACTAGAGTTGATTTGATCGGACATAATCTAGTAAGCGGTGGACAAGGTGAAATTAATCTGAGAGCGGTTATTAGAAGCTCAGAGCCACCAGAAGTCTTATGCCGATAATCATCATCAACCGTTAGAGTTCCAAGTTGGAGACTAGGTATTCTTGAAAATATCACCCATTAAAGGCGTAACGAGATTCGGTAAGAAAGGGAAGCTGAGCCCAAGGTACATTGGTCCGTAGCAGATCATCCGTAGAATAGGCAAGGTTGCCTACGAGTTAGAACTACCAGCAGATTTGAGTGGAGTTCACCCAGTATTCCATGTTTCCATGCTTCGTAAATGCATTGGTGATCCTTCTAGAATTTTTCCTGTTGATGATATCCAAGTTACGGAGGAACTTACTTTTGAAGAGCAACATGTTGCTATATTAGACCGACAAATCAGGAGACTTTGCAACAAGGATGTGGCCTCAGTCAAAGTATTATGGAGAAATAATAATAGGGAGGAATTGACTTGGGAAGCGGAGGAGAAAATAAAGAGAAAGTATCCTCACTTATTTCCTATATCTTCAGGTAATTTGTTCTCCTTATCAAGCATGTTGTATGCTAACTAAGTCATTTATTGACAAGATGTGGTAGTATAGATAAAACTTGCATGGTTAGTACAACATTCGAGGATGAATGTTCTTAAGGGGGATGGATGTTAGAACCCATAACTTAACTTAAAACCCGAAAGTCCTTAATTGGTTCGATTTAATAAAGTTTGGGACTGAATGCAAAATTTCTTCTAAGTTTGGTCCTTAAGGATAAATTGAGGTGGGTTCAAAAGTTATATGCAAGCTTTTGATTAGTCCAAGTGCTCTACTTATGGTCTATATATACATGCATATTTCTCTTGCACAAGATCAACAATGTTCCATACTTAGAAAAATTTGAGCAAACAATTAAAGCCATAGTTGTAGCTCTCGGGTTGCTAAAGTAATCCCAAAAAAAATTCCATTTTTTTATTTTTTCAATTATTTAACTCTTCAAGATCGGTATACTGAATCACCTAAGTAGTGTGGTGGCATTGGTTGGTCAAGAGAACGTCTAGTTTAGCGGCTACGAAGGATTTGGGTGTAGTGAAGGATTATAAGGTATGTTAATTAAAGGTTGCCGCTAAACTATACGTTCTCTTGAGAACCCATGAATAGTGTTCCTTTGGCCAGAATTAGAGAGTTGGAAAGCTATAAGTTCAATTTGCTCCGAAATTACCCCTAAATGTGAATTGGAGCAATTTTGGCAAAATCTCATAAAAGAATAACTACTTGATTTCAAAAGTGAACATTTTGTATATTGTTAAATGTTTGAAAATACTTTTTATGCATATGATTGTCATGACTTTCGTGCCCGTTTGGCCTCATTCACCGGTTCCTGGGCCAGTTATTTTATGCAGATGTATAATTATATATATATATGTATATATATGCCAAAGTAGGTTGGATACGGTGGGTCGGTTTGCCCATGGGCCGACTTTGCTTAGCTTGGAGACATAAGGAGTTGGGCATGGGATGGCATCATGACGTGTGAGTGATGGGCCGAGTTCGCCCCAGCTCACTGGAGCACGTGGAACCGTCGCCTCGGCTCTATAAATGGGCATGATGTCCTTTGTGCATTATGATACGTAAACGCTTAGTGTGCTGCCCTGGTTTACCTATCCTATGACGTGAGTGCTTGGCTATTGTTCGCCTCAGCTCACCTATGTTACAGTTGGGGTTTGTGTTGGAGATTTGAAACTTTTGGAGTTATGCTGTGGTATGGCACGAGATTGGAGGTCGCCATCGTTCCCGTCCGATGTGCATTATTTTGATGTTTGAATAAATAAATATTTTGATGTTTACATACAGGTTTGACTTCTATATTTTCTTATTCGGAGTATTACTCTCACTTACATTTCGGACTTTCCGCTTTACATACTTGGTACGTATTTTGTACTGACCCCCTCCCTTCGGGGGCTGCGTTCATGCCCACAGGTACAGACGAACAGGTTAGAGGGCCGTCTTCCTAGGATACTTGCCCACCCTTGATGTTCCCCCTTGCCTCAGGAGCAGTCTGTTGGTATATACATATTTTCTTATTTCCTATATTTTGTATTTGGTATATATTCGAGGGTATTATGGGGCCCCGTCCTGTCTTATGATCCTGTTTCTGTGTATAGAGTTCTGTGGATACATGTGGGCATTGGAACTGTGTTAGTGTGACATCATTTGTATGATATGTTTGTTGAGCTGTTTTGCCACAGAGGTGACCTTGTTGGCCCCCATATATATATATATATAGTGATGTTTGTCATTGCTGGGTTCGCTACTTGCAGGTGAGGCTAGTCAGTAAAACGGAGGAAACTCTATCGAAATTTCGTGAAATTCTTTAGTTATTGTTAATGAAAATTCGGTTTAGTGTTTGTCTGGGTGCCCAACCGGCACTACTCACGGTCCCTGGATTGGGTCGTGATAGAAGCTCATAGTGGTGGGTGTCTGTTAGAAAACTCGCCAAACTAAGAAATACGTGTACTTATCAGTTTTCAGCATCTTATTTTCAGCATGCAAGTCTTATGATTGTTGTTATTTCAATTATGAATTATTATGATGTCTTTTGAGGTGCATTATCATATCTCTATTAAATGTTTTGGCCGTCTTACATACTATATATACCACGTACTGACGTCCTTAGCACCTGCATAGTTTTATGATGCAAATGTAGGTGATAGAGTTCCTCAACAGTTGCTACGTTGAGAACCTGCCAGCTATCAATTTATTGTTGAGGCCTCTTCTTAGCCTGAGGTTCTATGAGTTATGTTCTTTCATTTTTAGTTCTGGCTAATTGGGGCCTGTCTCAATAGTCCTTTCAAATATTGTAGTAAATGTTCCATAGACCATGTGTTAGCATTTCAGTTTTAAGTTTATTCAGATATTGCTTAAGAGTTTTTTATTCAGTTATGCAGAACATTTTTGCTAAGTTGTTGCTTTTATATAGCTTTTCCGTTATTATTAAGTCTTTCGCTGAGCAGTTAGCGTGGCCAAGTGGTTCGCTTGGGACTAAAAATTGTTCCCTAGTGCCGGCCATGTCTAAGGTGTAGGCTTGGGGCTTAACACATTGGGGCCACACATGGATGATATATTCACCCGACCTTTTTTCCTTTAGCATTTAACTTTCATATCTAGTCGGAATTATTTTTCTTTGTATTTTTTTCTTTTCTTTTTCTAGTTGAAACCATTTTACTTTGACTTTTCTCTCTTTTTTTCCATTTTTCTTTTACTGCAAGAACTATTTTCCTTTGACTTTTCAGCATCAATGGAGATCCAACAAAATATGTCATTATGACACAAAAATCACTTCCATAATGTGTTTTGACACAATTAAGTAGGTCAATTATTTAAAATAGTGATATCATCTAAGAATACATATCACTATCTATTTCACTAGTTTAAATCAAATCTTTTCATAGAAAACAGTTTATTTTATGAGGATACCCTATAAGCGAGAAAAGAAAAATAATACACCATAAGATCTTATAATTCATGGTTGAAGATGATGGAGTTCAAAATACACAATAACAAATTATTAAATGATTAAAAATAAAAGGACAATGAATTAACAAATAGAAAGCCTCATATATTGAAACAAACAAAGTTTACTAAAAACTGAAAAGTAAATAACATGAGAAGTCATAAAATATGATTTACTACTTGGGGAATAAACAAGATTAACATCATCTGTTTCCATTGTAATTGAAAGTTTAAGTGCTTCTTTGATAAGACTTGTCATTCCCTTATATAAAGTTGCATTGGATTAAACATATTCATTTCCATCCATCAACATACAATCTTATTTTCATCCATTACAAAGGCATTCGAAGAAAGAAGGTGGTTTGACTTAATAAACTTGAGAAATCTTTTGAAAAAAGATGTGAAATTTATAGGTGATAATATTTGTGTTACTTCATGATTATGTTAAGTCTATATGAATTACATATCAGGTAACATTCATCGAGATTTACAACCCTCAAAATACGTTCTTTTGAGGAAATTTGGAAAAAAAAAACAAGTACAAGTCTGCACTGCAGGTACGTCATACCATGGGCACGCACTCTCACTTTTTTGGGTTTAACTACTAAAAATTATTTTTTTGACTCGATTGCTATAAAATCGGGCCGAGGCCATTTTTTCACTCAATTTTTTGTGGTTATCGTAAAACTAGTGTCAAATCTTCCATTGGTGCTTGGAAAGAGCATTATGCGCACGATTACATTCTAGGGCACTTCGATAATTTTAAGGTGTGTTACACCATAAGATGTTATACTTCATGGTTGGAGATCATGGAGTTCAAAATACACAGTAACAAATTATTAAATGACTAAAAATTGAAGGACAACAAATCAACCAACAGAAAGACTCACATACTAAAATAAACAAAGTTTACTAAAAACTGAAAAGTAAATAAAATGAGATAGATCAACTCTTTTGCAATGATAATAAAATCAATGACCTAGCTCCATTTAATTATAAATTAATGAGGTGCAAAATTCCGCACGTCCTCTAGATAAGCCACAGTATTCTCTAAATTTTGGTTTAGAAACTTTTCTATATGTTTAAAATTACTAGAGGATTCATAAAAACATGATTTACTACTTGGGGAATATACAAGACTAACATCATGTGTTTCCATTGTAATTGAAAGTTTAAGTGCTTCTTTGATAAAGTTGCATTATGTTAAACATCTTCATTTCTATTCGTCAGCATACAATTTTATTTTCTTTCAATGCAAAGGCATTGGAAAAAAGAATATAATGGTATTATTACTCTTAGTTGTAATCAGGAAAAATGATTAGTAATTAAATGTTACTTTTGTTTATCAATGTGTGTGAAACTGTTAGACCCCGTAAGTTAGAACACGTAAGTCCTTAATTGGTTCGATTTGGTAATGTTTGGGACCAAATGTAAATTTTATTCTAAGATTAGTCCTTAAGATTAAATTGTTGTTGGGTCATGTGTGTGGCTATTTCTAATTGGTCCATGTGGGGGAAATGTGCCTATATATATATATATATATGTGTGTGTGTTTGTGTGTGTGTGTGTGAGCTCGTATCTTGTACAAGAGAAATTTCTAAGACTTAGAAAATTTTAGAGAGAGCTAGTGAGAGTTCAGCAACTCTCCGGTTGCTACAGTGCTAGGAAAAAAATTGCATTTTTTTTAGTTTTCAATTATTTGATGCTTCAAACTTGGTATATTAAGTCTCCTAAGTGGCGTGGTGTCATAAGTTGTTCAAGGATGTGCTTGGTTCGATGGATACGAAGATTTGAGTCTAGTAAGGGACTTGAAAGATATGTTAATTTCTAGTTTAAATTATGTTAATTAAAGATTGTGGGGGTGTTAGGGATGTGTTGAATTAAACGTAAAACATGATAAAAGGGTTGGTTGTTAGTTTGAATTGTGAATTTCGAATTTAGGGTTGGAATTGAGGACAAGTTTTCATATGAAGATATATTATTTTATAGTCATGTGTTTATGTATATTTGTCATGAAAATAGTCCTTGTAGGGTGAAAGAAGTGTTGGAAAAGTATATGAATATTTACATGAATGTTAGCTTGAATTGGAGCCCCATTGAAAGTATAATGTTGTGTTTTAACGTTGGGGGTTTGCATTGGGCGTTGGAGTGACGTATTATAACTCTTGGAGTATATAGGAAGGATTGAATATGGTAGATATGTGCTTGTATAAATACTTCCCTGTTTTACCAATTATGTCGTAATAGCGTTCTGTGGTGCTTTGATGTTGTGATGGTATTGGAGAGGGTTTATTGATGTTGTAGGTTGTTGTTGTTATTGTTGATTAATTATTTGAGCCAAGTTGAATTCTCGGGGCAGCGTACTTTAAGAGGAGATGCTGCCAATTTTTTTTATAAAATTTGGAACTAGAGAATTAGGATTTAAAATCCGATATGGTTGTTAATCGTTAGCGTTATCGTAATTTGTATAGACGTTGGACATTCTGAAGCATAAAGTGGATTGGTCTTGCATTAGAGTTAGTTGGAGAAAGAAATCAAGGTATGTAAAGATTTCCTTTCTCTTGGAATGAGTTGGTTAAAGTTAGTCAATGTCGTACGTTTGAAAAAAAAAAAGAAAGAAAGAAATCCCTTTTCCTTCATAATTTGGGTCTAAGTATAAGCTAAGTTCATTCTTTGCCACTCTTATCCTAAGTTAATCCCATCCATAATTTTTGAGTCTTTAAATATTCATGAATAGTGTTTGTTTGACCGAAAGCTAAATAGTTGGAAAGTTATGGGTTCTATTGTCCCGAAATCACTTTAAAAATTGTCTTGAAGCCTGTCTTAGTAATGTGTATGATGGGAAATTACGCAAGTTTCTTGAAATCACCTTTATGCGTAGATTTGAGCAATTTTGACAAAATTTCATAAACGAATAACTTCTTAATTTCAAAAATGAACATTTTGCATATTACTAAGTTTTTCGAACTAGTTTTTATGCATGTGATTCTCACGACTCTATTCATGCCATTTTGGTTTTGGTCATCGATTCCTGGGCCGGTTGATATCGTGTGTATGTATAACTATATGTATGTATGTATATATATTCCGAAGTAGGTTAGACACGGCGGACCAGTTTGCCCATGGGCTGGCTTTGCTTAGTTTGGAGACATAAGGAGCTGGGTTTGGGATATGTTGGCATCATGACGTGTGGGTGTTGGTCCCCTTTACCTCGGCCCATGTGAGTGCTTGGCCCCTTCTCCTCAGCTCACTTATATAATGAACATGGTAACCTTTACACATTATTATACGTGAGTGCTTGGCCCCTTCACCTCGGCTCAACTATCCCATAACGTGAGTGTGTGGCGCCATTACCTCGGCTCACCTATACTACAGTCGGGACTTGTGTTGGAGATTTCAGGGATTTGAAACTTCTGGTGTTATGCTGTGGTATGGCGCGAGTTTAGAGGTCGCCATTGTTCCCATCCGATATGCATTATTTTGATATTTTTTAAATAAAGAATTATTTTGATGGTTACATACAGGTTTGACTCATATATTTTATTCGGATTATTACTCTCACTTATGTTTCGTACTTTTCGCTTTACATATTTGGTACGTATTTCCAACTAACCCCCTTCTTTCGGGGGGGATGTGTTCATGCCCGCAGGTACCGACGTATAGGTTAGAGAGCCTTCTTCTTAGAATCTCCGTCTACCGTCGAAGTGCTCCCTTACCTCAGGATCAGACTTTTCGGTATATACCTGTATGCTTATTTTCTGTATTTTGCATGTATGTACATTTGAGGGTATGATGGGACCCTATCACGTCATACGATTCAGTTCGTATATGTAGAGGTCTGTGGATATATGTGGGTGTGGGATGTTGTATTTGGTATGACTTTGTATGTATGATACATTTGTTGGGTGGTTCTACTGCAGCGGTGAACTTGTCGGCCCGCATATATATGTATATTGATGTTTGCTGTTTGCTGGGGTTACTGTTTGTAGGTGTGGTTAGTTCGTAAAACGGAGAAAATTCTGCCAAAATTTTGGTAAATTTCTTAGCTATCATGGTTGGAAATCCAGTTTAGTGTTTGTCATGGTGCACAGTCGGCACAAATCACGGTCCCTTGGTTTGGTCGTGACAGAAACTAAGATTGTAAATTAAGCAATAAAGATATTATCATTTATCACCTATAAATTACACAACTATCGTTTAAATATTTCTCAAGTCTATTCAGTTAAATAGCCTTGTTTTCCATAATGCCTTTGTACTAACAAAAAATAAGATTGTATACTAACAAAAGACTGAAATGAAAATGATAGATTCTAAAGCTAATGTGTTGCAACTTCCGGAAGGTTGATAACAAGTCTTATCAAGAAAGAACATAAATTTTCAATGACAATGTCACAGCCCAATCCCGGGGCCATGACTCGTGCTGGTTAGGCACTTAAACCCATATTAGATCGCAAATCCACAACTTAAAGTCTAAGAAT
>JAOTQJ010000072.1:8215356-8267402 GCA_025642045.1 Solanum sejunctum
TAGGGGCATTTAGGAAGACATTTGAGTGGAAAACTCAACAAAAAAATAAACAATTAATGACCTAACTTAATCACTAGAGTAAACAATTAATGACCTAACTTAATCACAAAAGTAAATAATTAATGACCTAACTTAATCACTAGAGTAAACAATTAAAAGAAATGCCTTATTCTTATTCTTATTATTATTATTTAGGTCATTACATGAATCTTGAGAGAAATATAAGGGTTTGAGTGAGTATTGGGAAATGTCTTGGGTGATATAAGGGTTAAATAATTCTAAGTATAGGTACTTTCTCATGTAGGAAGGCTTACACCCTAGACTTAAAAGTCTTGGACCAAATATAAAAAACCAGACACTTTTTGTACAGAGGCGCATCACACTGATGACACGGATTCCTCTTTGGAATCTATATTTTGCAAATTTTAGATTTTGATACAGTCACTCTAAAATCTGGGTTAAACCCTTTTCTCCCTAAATCTGTCCCCTTGGAAAAGAATATGTAGTCGAATTTTTGAAATAACACACTAATTTTGAGATATATAGAAATTACGATTTTAGACACTTCCAAGGCAAATTTTTTGGCACTTTTTGGGGTCATTTCAGTGGTATATTGTGATGCCTCAAGAATTGGTTTGAGGTGTGTTTTGATGCAAAATGGTAAAGTGATAGCATATGTCCTAAGACAACTTAACTTGCATGAGAAGAATTATCCCATCCATGATCTTGAATTGTCGGCTATGGTATTTGATTTGATCATTTGGCGTCACTACTTGTATGGGGTTCATGTTACTTTGTTTACAAACCACAAGATTCTCCAATATGTGTTATCTTAAAAAGATCATAACTTGAGACAAAAAAGGTAGTTAGAGTTCCATAAAGATTCTGATATGAGTGTGCATTATCATCTCAAAAAAGCTAATATTGTGGCCAGTGCTCTAAAATAGGGTGTCTATTGGTAGTCTAGCTCCTTAGTGAGAGATGGTAAAGTGGAAGTTTTCTCCCAAGGGGGAGATGATGCCCTTAGGTACCAAGGTAGATTATGTGTGCCAAATGTGGATGACTTGAGATAATAGATCTTGAACGAGACCCATAACTCTTCCTATTCCATTCATCTCGCTTCTACAAAGATTTATACTGAAATAACTCGAAAAAGTGCCCAAGAATGTTCCTCGGAAGTGGCAGAACAATAATTTTCATATACCTCAAAATTTGTGTATTATTTCAAAAATCCAAATTCATATTCTTAATCAAGGGACAAAATGAAGTGGGAAATAGGTCTAACCCTAATTTTAAGAAATTTCATTTTTCAGAAAATTTCCTAATACTCACTCAAGCACTTGGACAATATTTCACCCCAAATTTCAAGTGTCCAAAACTCATCCAGATCTTAAGGATTTTACTCAAGCTTCAGCTCTCTATTTTTAATCTTCATTAAGGGTCCTCAAAAGCTAAGGTATGTGGGTTTCAACCATTGGGTCCTTTCACCCATGGTTCCCAAGCTTCTTTTTTACCTAAATTGCATGATTTAAAGTTGATTTACTCATGTGTCTTACTTACTATGAATTTCACTGCATACTATGTTGGGGTTTCATGAAATTATGATTGTTTTAGCATGTTTTGCGCTATGAATCTAAGATCTATTGTGACATTTGATGAAAGGTTTTGATGTATATTACTTGAGGGTGTTATCAAGTATCAATTGATGGTTCTACTTTTAAATTTCTAGCATGATTTCAATCTAGAATTGCATAGTTTTACACTAGCATTACACACTCGCCAAGTGATTGATAAAATATTTGATTATGTTGTCTTAAGGAATTGAAGTCCCAATGCATGTCTTATGAGTTAAATGACTATATGATTATGAAAGAAACGTATGTATATGATATTATCTCCATAGTGTTGGGGATTGACCAAGCCTCACTTGGGAGGTTGTAAGCCAGGGTAACCTTATTTGGGGGTTTGTACCTTGATCGCCTCACTCAGAAGGTGCTAGGTCCATGCAATGATGTCTATGGGTTTGTACCTTGATAACCATATTGAGGGGTTTGTGCTTCATCAACCATGTTAGGGGATCTATACCTCATCAATCATATTGAGGGGTTTGTACCTCATCAACCACATTGAGGTGTTTATACATCAATCACCTCTTCAAAGAGGTGGTAGGCCTTGAATATTCACTAATAATGGTCTCTCCTTACATATGTATTATTATATATATAAGCATGATTTTACTTCTAGCATCATTTATACATGCCATATTGCTATATGCTTATTCATTGCCTATGTTATGGATTTTATTTATGGTGCTTATCGCTTGTTGCATTACATCCTACATACTTAGTATATTCAAATATACTAATGCATACTTTATGCCTACATGATTTCACAATAGGAATCAGAGCTTCATATGAGCATCTTCCCCCATGTGGCTTGTACGATTTCTCTTGAGCTAGTTGGTGAGTCCTCTACTCCGGGGACAATGTCTATGATCTCATGCTATGTAATAAGACTATCTTTCTTTTATGTATTTATTGACTATGAGGGTGATCTCGGTTGCTTGTATTGGCCCTTGCTCTTATCTTTATAGTAGAGGTGTCGTTGGACATGTTATGTATTGAGCCTTGACTCTCTTATTTTGATGCGTATGTTATGAAAGTATCCTTTTAGCCCTCTTTCCCATATTTCTACTTTTATTATGTTGTTTAATTGCTTTAGTGACTAATGATGTGTGATGATATGCCAAAAGGCTTGTTTGAGGTCTCTTCGGGTAGCCCATTCAACATGTCATATCTAAGCCCTAGGTCTGAGTCATGATAGTATAGAGACTTGAGGGAGATTATTTATGGGTAGTCTGAAGAGAAATATTACCAAGTTTCTATCTGGATGTCATAATTGCTAACAAATGAAAGTAAAACATCAAGGGCAGGGTGGCCTAGCCCAAGACATAGGGATTCCTACTTTGAAGTGGGAAGAGATCAACATGGATTTTATGGTTGTATTGTCTGCGATTCGGAAACATTTTGACTATATTGGGATTTTTATGGATAGAATGACAAAGTAGGCTCACTTCTTACCCGCCCAAACCACTGATGGTGCCAAAGATTAGGCCAAGTTGTGCATACATAAGTTGATTAGACTACATGGGGTGCCTTTGTCTACCATTTCAAATCATAGTGCTCAATTTATTTCTCACTTTTATAGGTCCTTAAAAAGAGGTCTTAGTACGAAGGTTAAGCTTAGAATGACTTTTCATCTTCAAACAGATGGTCAAGGCAAGAGGACTATCAAAACTCTTGAAGGTATGCTTAGAATTTTGTTTTGGAGTTTAAGGGTAGGTGGAATGAATATCTTCCACTTATTGAATTTTCTTACAACAATAGCTACCACTCAAGCATTGGTATGACTCCTTTTGAAGCTCTTTATGGTAGGCGTTATATATCCCCAGTTGGGTTGTTTGAATTAGGGGAAATGGCTTTGGTAGGTCTGCATGTGGTCATGGAAGCCTTAGAGAAGGTGAGGTTGATAAGGGAGAGTTTGAACGCAGCCCAAAGTAGACAGAAGTCCTACTTCAATATGAGGAGAAGAGATCTTGAATTTAAAGTTGCTGATTGGGTTTACTTGAAAGTCTCATCTATGAAGGGTGTGGTTCAATTTGGCATGAAGGAGAAATTAAACCCAAGCTTTATAGGTCTTTATAGAGTTTTGAGGAGAGTTAGTAAGGTTGCATATGAGTTGGAATTGCGTGTGGAGATGAATATGGTTCATCTAATCTTTCATATATCCATGCTAAGAAATTGTGTGGGTGACCCTAGAGATATAGTGCCCTTGGATGTTGTGGGCGTTATAGAAGATAATTTTACCTATGAGGAGAGGATTTTGGATAGACAAGTGAAGACGTTAAGAAATAAAGATGTAGCCTCCCTCAAGGTCCTTTGGAGAAACCAACAAGTTAAAAGTGTCGCATGGGAAGCCGAGGTGGATATGAGAAAGTGATACCCATATCTCTTCCATCTACTTAAGCCAAAGGTACTAATCCAAGTCCACTATATGATTTTAAGTCTTAAGTTTTAGCCCTTATGTCATTTTGCATGCATTTATGTTCATGGTAAAAATTTGTGGTGATTTTTGACATTCTTGTCAGGATTTTTGAAAATGTTGTTTAAATGCATTTAATGCATTCATGTTGGGCTATATACTTCATGATTACTTCCCTTATGCACATTTCTTTGACATTCTGGGATGAATGTCCCACGGGGGAGATATTGAAACACTAAAAAAATGTGCTCCAAAAATGTCCATAATCGTACTTTTCATATATCTCAAAATTCGTGTGTGATATCAAAAAAGCAACTTCATATTCTCGATCAGGGTGGAAAATTGAGTTGGAGATGGATATAACTTGGATTTTAGAGGACCCATACTAAAAATTAATTTTTTGCTAATTTTGGTAAAATAGTGTGCATCTGCGACTAGGCTGCGATGCGGACTGGGCCCGGATCAGTGTTAAATTGTCCTCCGCAATAGGTCCATTGCATGAACCAGACGTGGATTAGTTTAACTTTTTTCTTAGTTTTTCATTTTGGCAAAGGGCATTTGGGTCATAGCACTATACCCACTTATGCGTGAAAATACCTATACTTAGCCATTTTTCATCTTTATATCACTCAAGACCCTCTCAAAAATCTCTCCAAGACTTAACCAATATCTCATTCAAGTTTGAAGGATTTCAAGCCAACCATTGGAACTCAAGGATTCTCTTCAAGCTCCAAGTTCTCTTCAAGCTCATCTCAAGAAAACCTAACTTTGAGAAATATGGGTTTCATCCATAGGGTCCTTTCACCCATGGAGCCCAATCTCTATTTTTATGAAAAATACATGTTTTCAAGTTATATCTTCTGTGAGTATCTCTTATTATGAATTATGATTATAAATTATGTTGGAATTTTATGAAATGTTAATTGATTACGCATGCCTATCAATTTCAAGCTTATATTATGAATTGGTTTTGTCGATTGAGACTATTCATATTTTGAGCTAGGAAACTATGATCTATTATGAGATTTGATTATGGATTTTAAGGTATCCTACATGAGGCCTTTACCATATGTTTGTAGGTTAATTTACATTAAGTTTAATCATATTATTTCACTCTTGAATTGCATGACTTTGAACCCACCAAGTGTTTGATAAAATGTCTTGACAAGGATTCTAAAGTTATTGATGATCTATTGCATGGTTTATAAGTCAAGTGATTTTATGATGATTAACGGCTTGCACCTATGCATTGAATTCATGAACAATATGTATGGTGGTATAAGTAGACCACACCTTATTGGTGGGTTACATGCCTAATCACCATGTTGAGCGGTGGACACTTCGACCACCTTGTTGGGGAGTGACATGCCCAATTACCATATTGAGGGATGGATAACTCAACTACCTTGTTGGGGGGATGACATGCCCAATAACCATGTTGAAGAGTGGATACCTCGATGATAACATGCAAAGTAGAGATGGCACCAACATAAGTGACATGTACTCCTCAAGACCATTCATAAGGAGTCAAGCAAAAGATCTCCAAGACATATAAGTAATGTTCATGAATAAGGAAGCAGTATAGGAGCTTGAGGGTCACCAAATAAAGGCTTACAATCTGTATAAAATCTATCAAGGTGAGAAAATGGAAGGAAAGAGTTCATGTGTGCAAATGGGTACTTCTTAAATTCAAGGATTTGAAAAGAAGGCAACCAAACAAGGCCCTTACTCATTAAGGATAAAATTGTAAAGAAAATGCCTTCTTTTATTTACTTAGTATATATAACCTTATTTTATCATTTTGAAGATTAAGACTATATTGAAGATTGAAATCTCAAATTTTCATATCTTCTTAGTGAGTAAATTAGTGAGTAATTAGGGTGAACTCGTATAATTGTTAGTTGACTTGTTTGCTTGATCAATTGAAGGTTGCCATTTTTGGTTCTTAGTTTTCTTCTTTCTTCTTGCTTGGGTTTTATTTAGGTTGTTAAAATCAATTGGAGGTGAGGGTTTTAGTCTCTTTTAGCCCATAATTTCAATATTTTGAATGTAATCCACATATCCTTCTATCTTTGTTCTCTTTTCCCTTTCTTTCTTGTTTGATCTCTATCATTTGGTATCAAGAGATTAGGATTAGTTTTGTTTTCACAAATCTAGGTCATGGAATTTTGATCCACTCAAAAATTTAATCCAAAAACACACACAAAAAAATCATTTTTCTATTTGATTTGTTGTTTTTGACACTATATTCTTGTTAACTAGTATTGTTTTGAGCGTAAATCTTAAATTTCATTCATTTTGGAGTTATGGAAGTGAAGTTCCGATTAAAGGTTTTTGAGCATTCAAACTTTTCAAATTTTGAAAGTGGGATCTTTGATTGGGAAGAAATTGAAGGATGATGATCATTGGGGTTTGTTCTCTACGTCAAGGGGAAGCTAATCCCAAATTTTGAGCCAATTCTGAGTTGATTTGAAGGTGTTGGGATTTAGTGTGTGATCTTGGTGTTCTTGAAGATATTCAAGTGTTCTTGAATAAAAAGAAGAACAAAAGGTACATTTGATCTACTTTTTGCAATTTAAAGTAGGTCAAAAGTGTTTGTTGGCCTTAGTGGAAATTTGAAAAAAATCAGAAAAATAAAATTACAAAAATTGTAAAAAAAAAAAATTATCTTCCACATCAGCGGCAACTCAACGCCAAATCAACGCCTCAGCGTGAGTCAGCATAGAGGCTCATTCTAGATGCATGACATGGCGCGTGTTGGTCAAATTCAGAGACCAAAATCTTTAGAGTTTTAGACCCTAAAATTTTTCTAAGTGTGGGATGTTTTTTGGGCTTAAAAATTCTCTAAGTGTCCAAATGACATGATTCTTTATTAAAATTTTTGTGCTTTGATTATCTAACTATTTAGTAAGTAATTAACATATTTAACTACTTGTTTACAAGTTTTAATCCTCAAATTATCAAATCAAACCCCTTTCAAGTCATGAACACTTTTAGGCTTCAAAAATTCTGTAAGTGTCCGAACTCAATTCTTCTTCTTTGTCACTCATTTTTCTTTCATTCCTCAACTATTTAACAACTAATTAACATTTTAATTACTTATTAATTGGTTTTTAAACAGTAAATTATCTCTTTAATTCCTCAAATTATGTAACAACAAGTAGTCTCTTTTACTTTTGTAACTTAGTTTTTTTGAGTCCGATATTACTTGTGCCTCTTTCTTATAGTTTTTTCTTTTAATTCATGTTCCTAAGTTTTGTTTGAGTCATCCTTATTTCAAGAGTCATAAGAATTTACTCCACCACAAAGGATAGGTGACTTTGAATTGATTGAGCGGAGCTAGTTCACTATTAATTTTGAGATGATGCCATAGAAGGTGAATTGATAGTTATATAAGAGTGATGTGAGGCTTTTGCTACTAATCTTGTTTGTTGAGTAATGTAGGTATCATGTCTAATACAAGTTGAATTGGTAAAGGTTCAAAAAACATCATGGAAACTCTTGCTTACTTTTCCAAACAAATAACGAAAATGAATGGAAGGATGGGAGATTTGGAGGAAAGGTTAGTACGGGTGGAGAATGTGAATCAAGGGAAAGCAATTGAACCCAAAAATGAGGATATAATGAGAATATTGATGCACTCCACCACCATTACCCCGGTACAAGCCCATAATCTATGTTTCCCTCCACAAATCCGAACCCGAAGCTACCAAACCCCACTTTCCAAATGAAGTACAATCCAAATCATCCAAGACAAGCTACATCACCTCCACCAAATGTACCATAAATTCCCTACCAAGACTACCAATACCAAAATCTCCTCTATGATGAAATTCATGGAGATTGCAACAATGATGAGTTTTGGGAGCATAGGGGTAGGGATACCTATGGAGTACAAAGGGTAAGGAGTCCGATATCGAGACTTGGGGTGGGATCATGGTATGGGAGGTCGATATTACTAGTATAGAGTGAGATAGAACGGGGAATAGAGAAGATAGGATGGGATATAAAGGAGATAGGATGGGAGATGAAGAAGAAAGGTTAAATGAGAGGGTAAATTTTGCTTACTTCATTGAGAAAGGAAAATCTTTGTTGGATAATTATGAAGACTTGAAGGTGAATTCCAATCTTTCAGATACTGTGAGAAGAATTATGGGAACCCTTTCCAAGGAAGAATTTGATCAAAGGGAGAATCTATTTCATGCTAGGTACAAAATTCAAAATAAAGTATGTTCTTTAATCATTGATGGTGGAAGTTCCACTGTTGTTCCAAGGGAAGGAGATTCCTTGGCTAAAAATAAAGAGAATATGTGCATGATAGCAAAGCAACCAAGTGGTCAAGGAGTGAGAATGAGGGACACTTTGTAGTATGTCATGTCAACACCAACTTTTATTGCATGCTAGCCAAAATACTAGCACTTTACCTAGTATTATTTCTTCTCTTTTGCAGGAATATGACAAGCAAGGCAAGAAAAATGTGGTAGCGGATGCCCTATTAAGAAGGTGTATGTTGGTGACTACTTTGACTTCTAGAATGATCCCCCAAGGTAAGTATGCCCCTCTCACTAATGTTAGTGGCGCATGGATAGATATCCATATGGATTTTGTGTTGGGTCTTCCTAGGAATAAAAGAGGGCATGATAGCATATTTATGGTAGTGGATAGATTTTTTTACATGACTCATTTTATTCCATGCCATAAATGTGATGATGCATCCCATGTAGCATCTTTATTTGTCATAAGTGCTCTTAAATTACATGGAGTCCCTCAAACCATGGTTAGTGATAGGGATGCCAAACTTCTTAGTCACTTTTGGAAGAGTCTATGGGGTACACTTGGTATCATACTTATGTCCTCTACTTCTTGTCATCCTCAAAAGGATGGAAAAATTAAAGTAGTCAATAGGACTCTTAGAAGTGTGCTTTGGTGCATGATTAGAGGAATCACAACTACTTGGGAAGACCATTTACCCTTGATTGAATTTGCATATACTTGATCTTTTAACTTCGATATTAGAATTTCACCGTTTGACGCATATTATGGCTTTAAACCTTTATTTCTACTAACCATGATGCATTATCTAGTAATGTTGTTTTGAGCCTTGATTCTAACCAAAGGGTAAGTGAGATAATGAGCATTCATGCCAATGTTGTAGAGTCCATTGAAAAGAACAATTCTAAGGTGTCTATTCGAAAGAATTAAGGGAGAAAGGAAGTGCTCTTCAAACCAAATGATTAGGTCTGGGTAGAGAAGTTTGCACATGTTCAAAAAGAAAAGCTAAGCCTAGAGAAGATGGACGGTTCAAAGTGCTCAAGGGAATTAATGACAATGCCTACATGATTGACTTGTCAAATGAGTATAATGTTTGTAATCTTTTCAATATTATTGATTTATCTCCTTGTATTATAGGTGAACCTTTGGATTCGAGGAGGAATCCTTTTCAAGAGGGGGAGTGATAACATGCAAAGTAGATATGGCACCAACATGAGTGACATGTACCCCTCAAGACCATTCAAAAGGAGTCAAGCAAAAGATCTCCAAGATCTATAAGCAATGTTCATGAACAAGGAAGTATTAGAGGGGCGTGAGGGTCACCAAAGAAAGGATTACAATGTACAGAAGGTCTATCAAGGTGAGAAGATGTAAGGAAAGAGGTCATGTGTGCAAATGGCTACTACTTGCATTCAAGGATTTGAAAAGAAGGCAACCAAACAAGGGCCTTACTCATTAAGGGTGAAATTATAAATAAAATGTCTTCTTTTATTTACCTAAGTATAAATAGCCTTATTTTATCATTTGGAAGACTAAGACTATGTTGAAGATTGAATTCTCAAATTGTAGTATGTTCTTAGTGAGTAAATTAGTGAGTAATTATGGTGAACTCTTATAATTTTTAGTTGACTTGTTTGCTTGATTAATTGAAGGTTGCCCATTTGTGGTTCTTAGTTTCCTTCAATTTTCTTTCTAAGGTTTTATTTAGGTTGTTGAAATCAATTAGGAGGTGAGGGTTTTAGTCCCTTGTTGTCCATAATTTTAATAGTTTGAATTTAATTCACATATCCTTCTATTTTATTCCCTTTTCCCTTTCTTTCTTGTCGTTTGATCTTTATCGCTCAACCACCTTGTTGGGAGGTAACATGCCCAATCACCTTGACAAGTGGGTGACTTGCCTTAGATTCCAAGTAGTATTTTGCTTATGTCTTTGTTGTATTGCAACCTGCATACTTACTACATTCAAACATACTAATGCATACTTTAAGCCTGTATGATGTTACCATGTAGGGACTAGAGGACATCTTGATCATCCTCCATATGGCTAGTTTAGTGCTTTGGAGATAAGCTTTTGTGAGTCCTCAAGTCCTAGGACACTATTTATTTTACTCTTAGTATCTGACATTTCCTTATGTTGAACACTTGGTACTATAAGGGTGAGCACAGAAAATATCTTGGCCCTCACTCTACTCTATGTTAGAGGTGTTGTTGGATAATTGATATACTTATGCTATGAGCTTGACTCTTGAATGTTTTATGACTATCAAAGACTTCCCTTAGCCCCGTTTCCCTTATTTATATCTCTTGTTGTTGTTATTTTGTTTTCCGCAACCAAGGATGTGTGATTGATATGCTATGAGACTTGTTTGGGGTTCCTCCGGGTTCTCCATTTACCGTGTCACGTCTAAGCCCTAGGGTTGGGTGATGACAACAATAATAAATCATAAGCTTCATAAAACAAGATGCATAATCATACACAATAAAATACAATCTCAATATGAAATGCATGAATATGTTTTAATGATCACCTACAGAAAATATAACTTCATATATCATACATATGTAGGAGAAGATTATAATCGCCATAGACCATATTAGCTAATACATGGAATTCAATGAACTCCTTCCATTGGGAAAAGGGTAGTGTAGTCCTACCATTAGGAAAAGGGAAAATGTACTGGCCAAGGTAGCTGTGCAAAGCTAATTTTGCAATTGCATCTTTCATAAACATAATAGCTTACATAGATCCACTAGCCTAAACATAGCCTACTATGGCTCCTATGGACCACTTAGGTCGATCCCTCACCTCCTAATCCCATTCGATGCTAAGTCATTTCCAAGGAATACATTTTAAAATATATGCATAATTACAATCACCATAAATTTAAAAGCATAGATTTAACATCATATACATATTGGAGTAGATCACCTTAACATAATATAGCTTTGAGAGATTCAAAACATCATAATTTTAACTTTCATAAGCTTTCATAGCTTACATAAACTTTCATTGTTGTACCCTCATCTTTGGAGATTATACTCCGTTTAATAACTTTGATATGATGATTGGGTGAATTTGATGCATACAAACTTTAAATCATGAAACTCAAGATGACTATACATTATTGTAATGGAAATCATTAACTCAAATCATTCTAATATAACCAACAGAAATCATAGCATCTTTCATACTTGGACATAGAATCATGAAATTCATCTCATAAAATCACCAGTTTAATCATAACTTATGATAGCATAACTTTCATAACTTCATAATCATGAAATAGGTTATGATTGAAAACCCTTGAAATCAATTCATAAAATTTGATGCAATTAGATGAAGAATCTAAAATAATTCATACTTAATAGGGTAATTAGGAGTAGCCCACAAGAAATCACAATTAGAACTTGAAGGATTTAGAAAATTTAGGTTTAGGACTCCGTGTGTGGAAGAACTCCTGGATGTAGAAACCCACATACCTTTTTGAACTTGAAACTTGAAGAAGATGACTTGAAAACTTTGAGAATCCTTTTTTATGAGCTTTGCCTTCAATGGAGGAAAGCTTAATATCCAAGAAATTTGAGAGATTTTCATGGAGAATCTTAGATAGAAGTTTTGAGAGGATTTAGGGTTGTTTAGAGAGACCATTAGGTCTAAAAATAAGAGATATTTTATGCATTTATGTATAAGTGTTGGGATAGGTCCAAAATAACTTTCTAGGCAAGAAATAGAACATGGAAAATTTTGAACCAAGTAAGACCAGGGGTGTGATGTGGACTTATCGTGCACTATCACGATTCTAGCTTAAGGCCTAGGACTAATATGGCGAATGGGAACCCATGGGTCCCCAAACAAGCCTCATAGCATCCGCATACATATCATCTATTCAAAAGCATACAATAAGACACTAAGCACATAGTTCTAAGGGATGAAAAAGTATGACTCACGCAATAGGGATATCACAGGGATAGGGATTTGTGTGGATTCATATAGCACACAACACATAAGAACTAAATAGTGAGTAAGTATAACTCACGCAATGAGAATAGAATGGACTTAGGACTTTCACATTTCCCATCTCATCATAAACATATCACCATATCATTAACATCAAGGGATAGGCATAACCATAATCTCCATAAGCAAATAATATGACATAACACAAATCTGTTCATAGGGTTTACATGTTGTCCAATAAAGCCTCTAAGTCATAGAATAAGAGGGGTCCAAGACATGTCCCAAGCTTACCCTTAAAGTAAATACATAAGGGAAAGAAGCATAGTAGGTAGATAGTAGGTGGCTTGTGCTTGAATGATAGGACTCACCACAAATAATCCTTCATAATCCAAGCTAATCGTCTAGAGGTGGATGAAGATAGTCTTCGGTCCCTCCCTGGTTAGATCATGTAGGCAAAAAGTATGCGTTAGTACATTTGAATGTATTAGGTATACTGACATGTAATGCATATGATCTCATTGAAACTGCATTTAATGTTAGATGACAAGGGCACATATAGAAAGAAGTATATAAGAAAGAATAACATTTCAATATGCCATGAAATCCATGATGTATGAATATCAAAATACTTTGTACATAGTGGGGATGTGACCTCAACTAATATAAGACCAAATGAGCTGTAACTTGGAACTCCATCGTCTTCCCAATAATGAATAAAGAGGTGACATACTTGCCAAAAGTAGATCCTTAACACTAATCACCCCTAAAAAGAGGCATAAACATGTACCTATGTCTGACACATATTTATGGGACTTGAGAATTTATATAAAGGACCATGGCAATATCCCCCCTCACATAAGCTCGCTTAGTGATAAGTCATTATCTCATGAGAATACATATACATATATGTGATTAATAAATAAGGCATAAGTCTTTCAAATCATAACAATGCCTACTTAGGTTTAAAAGCCAAACATACTTTATGATCATGAATGCTTAGGCTAAAAAGTCAAATCATATTTCTTGTCATACTTTTATGCATAGGAATAGCTCCTTTTTACTTCTAAATTTGGTATAAACACCTATAATTTGATCAATGATCAATGCCATAGATATTACCTGATGACATTCTAGTCATACACATACTTAGTTGAAAACATAATCATCATCATAATTGGGACATAGCCTATATCATAAACATTATGAAAATCAATGACCATATTTGCATATGTCATGAATGATGACAGAATAGTATGGGCAATAGAGATTCATACTTAAATCAATAATATAATATGAAATCCAAATAAATCCATGAAAAATTCTCATTTAAATCATACTTAGGATTACCTATGCCTAAATCAACATTTAAAAGGGAAATACATATTCAAACCTTTATAATATCAACGAAACTCAACATATTAGGGCCTAAATGACTTTAAAAACATCAATAAAATGAAATTGATATCTCAATTTAATCAAATCAACAATAATTTAAAAGACCCATATTCAAAATAAGCTTGAAATACATAAATTAAAGAGTAAAAAGTGTTTGGGGTCTTCATGGTTAGAAGAGACCATGAATGAATCCCTCATACCTTAGATAATTAAAAGGATCGAAAAGAAATTGATTGAAGAACAAATCCTTCCTTGAGCTCCAAGCTAAATCTCTAATGGAAAACTTGACACGAGTTCTAAGTGTATTAAATGAATTTAAATAAGAATAGAGGAGTATATGTCTTTTCTGGGGTTTAGGATAGGTTAGAAAGTCATAAATGTCTCTTAGAAATAATTAAAATTATGGGAAAGACATTAATGAAATGAGCACTAAAAAGTTTTTAGGGGGCCCATAAAGGAGTCATACAGGTTGTATGAAGCCACATGGACCATATGGGTGCTCATGAGACAACACTTTGGAAAATTTAAGATCAGCAAAATTCCATCGAACCAAGGGTGCTTCCACTAAAGGTCTCATGGACTGTTGAAGCTTCATGAGTCATACAAGCGTCCATATGAAGATACCAAGTTCTAAGATGGTGATTCCATAGTTAGAAAAATTCTAGACCAATACCCTCATGGGACCCCGTACAACCCGTATACGGGTTTTTGTGTGAGGTACCTTCAACAAAAAGTGGCTCTCAAGCCCAAGGTTCCTACCACAAGCTACATCACTGCTAGTGGTGAGGCCCACTAGCTATGAAGGGCTTAGTGTAGGGTTAGTTAGTCTTGCATTCCACCATAAGTGCAAACATACCACACACATGGCCAAGGGCCACCTTAGGGCAACCTACCATGGATTATGGACTACTCCATGACTCGTGGAGGTCCCCATGCAGTGACACCTTTGTGAAAAGCTTTTGGAAACAAAATTTCCATGCATCGCTAAGGCCTTACAATGTCAGGGTCATAACATGCACCCTATTAGTTTGTGCAATTTTACTTGAAAAATTATTTTTTTTATGGGTTCCCTAAAACTCAAAGGTGATCGTTTTCCTTTATAAATTTGACTCTTGATCAAGAATAGAAAGTCATATTTGCAAAATAATGGACAAATTTTATGACATCCATGAAATACATCATAGGGTCTTTCTAAGCTACGCTAAGGGATTTTACAATATCTCCCCCTTGGGATCATTCATCCTCAAATGTAATGAATTTATGCTTGAGAGGAATGACATAATACTTTTAAGTCAAAACATAAATTCATCAATGCAACGTAAACATCATTTTCATAAAATCTCAAATGTACGCATAAAAATGCCATAAAAGCTTAATGCCAAGAGTATGAATGCATGCAACTTGACTCTTAGGGCTGAATTACATTAATTAACATCTAAACACGATTGTCTTAATATCTTAGGCTTGAATAGAGTGGAAAATATAGGGATATCATTTCATCATGTCTGCTTTTGCTTCCCATGTTGCACTTTCAACTTGTTGGTTCCTCAAAAGTACTTTAATAGATGCTATATCCTTATTCCTCATTATCTTTACTTTTCTATCTAGTATCTCCATCAAAACTTCTTCATATGTCAAATTCTCTTCAATATTATCATCTTCAAATGAAACAATAGAATTTGGATCCCATGTGAACTTCCTCAACATTGAGACATGAAACATTGGATGAATTTTCTTCATCTCTACTAGAAACTCTAACTCATATGCAACCTTAATAACCCTTCTCACAATCTTATATGGCCCAATATACCTAGGGTTCAACATTCCCTTTTAATCAAATCGCACCACACCTTTCTTGGGAGACATCTTTAAGTGAACTAAATCATCAAAAATAAACTCAAGGTCCCTTATTCTCATATTGGAGTAGGAATTTTGTCTACCTTGGGTCATCTTCAATCTTTCTCTTATGAATCTTACTTTCTCCATGGCATCCTATCGAAATTAGGTCCAATCAAAGCACTTTTCCCACCTTTAAACTATCTGATTAGTGACATACATCTTCTCCTATGTAGAGAATCAAATGGTGTCATCTCAATGCTTGAGTGACAAGTATTGTTGTAGGAAATTTGATGAGAGGAAGGTGGTCATACCAACTTCCCTTAAATTCCAAGACACATGCTCAAAATATATCTTCTAAGTTTGAATTGTTCTTTTGGCTTGTCCATCGGTTTGGGGATGAAATGTGGTACCTAACTTCACCTTAGTACGAAGACCTCTTTGGAATGAACTCCAAAAGTAGGAGGTAAATTGACTAGCACAATCTAAACTAATGGACAATGGAATCCTATGCAACCTCACCAACTCTTGGATATATAATTTTGCATATTCTTCAGTAAGAAAAGTTGTTTTAACCTGTAAGAAATGAGCCAATTTGGTCATTAAGATAATATCACCCATATAGAATGAAAGTGTCTCCCTGTCTTAGGCAGCTCCATTAAAAATCCATATTTATTTGTGCCTATTTCCAAGTAGGAATCCTAATATATTGAGCCAAACCACCTAATCCTTTTTGTTTTACTTTAACTTGTTGACAATTGTCGCATTTGGCCACAAATTTTACAATATCCTTCGTTATTCCATTCCACCAATAAACTTCTCTCAAATCTCTATACGTTTTTGTAGAACAGGGGTGAATAGAATATGAAGAATTATGAGCTTCGTGCAATATCAAATTCTCAAACCATCAACATTCGACAAATATAATCTCCCTTGATAACAGAGCACCCCATCTTACCCCTTGTGAGAAGACTTCTATCTTTGTTCTTTCACCAAGGTCTTCAATTCTATCAAGGAGGGATTAAAATCTTGTTTAGGCATAACACCCTTAATAAAATGATGATTCAAATCCCTCCAACACTATCACACCACCATTTTCAACATCATTTAATTTTACCCCCAATCTGGAAAATCTATGAACTTTCTTTGCTAGCTCTTTTTCACCATCATTGTCGATTTGTGACGTACTACCCATAGTCGTCCTTCTATGTGCATCAACTACAACATTAACCTTATCTAGGTGATATTTCACACTTATATCATAGTCTTGGAGAAGTTACAAGCTTCTTATTTACCTTTAGATTGAGATCTCTTTGTATAAAGACATGCTGGAAACTCTTGTGGTTGGTGAACACATCAAGATGGACCCTATACAGATACTAATGCAATATTGTCAATGCAAATACCACGACCGCTAATTAGAGATCATGTGTTAGATAGTCTGACTTATGCATCTTAGTTGACTTGAATCATACGCAATCACCTTACCATTTTTTATCAACACAGAACCCAAAAAAATTCTTAAGGCATTACAATATACAACAAACCCATCGACACCCTCCTAGAATATCAAAATCGGAGCCGAAGTCAACTTATCTTTCAAAGTTAGAAGATTTTCTCACACTCATCTGTCCACACATATTTCACTTTCTTTTGGGTAAACTTGGTTAATGGATATGAAATGGAGGAGAATCCTTCAAAATTTTTTATGTTATCTCACTAGGTCCAAGAAACTCCTAATATCAGAAGGAGTCAATAGCCTTGGCCAATTTTTCACCACTTCCATCTTCTTAAGGTCAAATTTTATCTCATCACTGGACACAATATCCACAAGAAATGCAAGTTCCTTCAACTAGAATTCATATTTGTTAAACTTGGAAAACAACTTCTCATCCCTCAGTGTTTGTAGAAAGACTCTTAAATGCTCTTTGTGATCTTCTTCTTATCACTAATAGACCAAAATATCATTAGCGAACACTACCACAAATATATTAATGTAGGTCGTGAAAACCTTGCTCATATGTTAAATAAATATAGCCGGTGCATTAGTTAACACACAAGACATCAATACAAACTCAAAATACCCATATATTGTTCAAAACGTCATTTTGGTAATATAATGTTCCCTCCTTAATTGATGATAGACAGACCTCAAATCAATCTAAGAAAAATGGCTGGCAGCTTATAATTGATCAAATAGGTCATAAATCCTTGGAATGGGATACTTTTTCTTGATAGTAACTTTATGGAGTTGACGATAATCTTATATACATTTGGAGTGAACCATCTTTCTTTCTTACAAATACTAAGGCACACCGTGGGGACCTACCAGGTCTAATGAATCCCCTCTCTAGCAAATCATTTAATGACTCCTTTAGTTCTTTTAACACTAATGGGGCCATTCTTAAAGTGATTGATAAAGATTGGGTGTCAGATAAAAAATCTATGCCAAAATTTGTATCCCTTTCGAGAGGGACACCGAGCAACTCTTTGGGAAACTCATTGACCATAAGAACTGAATTAAAAGGTGAACTATTGGATGAAACATCTGCAAACCTTACCAGATGGTTTACACTTACGTTAGAAATCATTTTACAGGCTTTAATATAGGAAATAAACTGACCCATACATGAATGTAAGGCCCCATATTTTGGGAGGTGTAAAAAGGCCTAAGAAATGAAATTTAAAAATTTTTCAAGTACCAGCGGGTTTTACAGAAGGGCCTAAGATCCATAAGTGGCCCTACAATACATAACCTATGCTTGTGGAATGATGGCTAGAGTTGGTGAAAAAATTAATTTATAAAGTTGGGTGTATGAGTTAGCAGACAAATTGGGCAATGGTTGACGGGCCCTAAGTCTAGTTATGGAATGAGATTCAGTGAAAGTTCCTGAGGGTCCAAAATATTACTAGATGAGACCTCCCTCCTACGATTCATAGAGTGGATCATGGCCCGTAATTGAGGTCTCGTGGTCTTGTATGGCAGGTTCTTAAATAGTGGAATTTCACCCTTTTCTATTATTATATGCCTATGTTAGTTCTTTTAACCCATAAAAGACCACTCTTCAGCCTTCTACAACCCTAATCGACCCCATTCCTCTTCATTCAAACGTTTCTAAGTCCTAAGCCCCTCCCAAACACTCCTAAGTCTTTCAAAGCTTACAAAAGAAGAGGCTTAGCTAGGGTTTTGGGTTCTTCACTTTCAAAGTCAGATTTTCTAGACTAAATCACAAAGATATGTGGGTTTTGATTGTTAAAACATTTCCTCCACATGTTCAAACTTTCCTCTCTCATCTATTTTCAAGTTATAGATATTTATAGGTGTTCCTATGAACTCTTTTATTTGATAATATTATGAGTATATTTATGATGTTCTATCTTTGTACATGATTACATATTGGAAAGCCTTGTGAAATATATGGATTCTTATGAGAGTTTGAGGATGCCCTAGCTAAGTCTCATGATGCTTTTGGTGGGTTATTTTAAAAAAATACTCAAGTGATATTATTGTACTCCTTTTATGTCATTTAATCTTGAATTGTATGATTTTAAACCTATGTACATGCACACACCATGATTTGATTAAAGATGTATGCCAAGCTTCTATGATGTTGAGGGCCATATGGCAAGATATGCATAGTATCTATGGTATGAATTTAGAAAGGGCTATTATGCATGCGATGAGATATGAGAATATTGGGAAAATTATGAAGCCCTATCTTTGATATTATTAAGATTTGGTTTTGATGAGCTACTCTATAAAAATATTATGATGCTTTGGATGTTATGTCTATAAGTAAGGTTTGAATATTCCTTTAGTATAGTGACCTTGCACTGAGAGGACCTTGGTAGATAACCATTGTCCTATAACTATGTTACCACTAAAGATTTGTGAATTAAGTAATGGATTCATATATGTTATGTTACATGATTGTCAAAAATGGGTGGTGATTAAATATGACACATGTTAATTAAATACTGAAAAGGGTAATGTTCCTGTAAGGTTATTATCATAAGATCCGAAAGGGGTGGTGTTCCCTTAAGGTGATTATACAACACTTTTCGAAATGGGGGAGTTCTCACAAGGTGAGTACTTGGTTTCCCTTGAAAAATAAGATGATAGGATCGAGGTTAAAAACAATACTAAGATGGAGTGAATACTAGAATGTAGAAGCAACCACACAAAAAGAAAGATTAGAACTACTTAAAGATATGAGAAATTCAAAGAAAAGATCCAAGAATTTCCAAGAAATTGATATTCTAAGGTCTTGACAAGATCCAAGTAACAACGTAAAGATTTATGGAAGAAATATAATGCCTTTACTTGAGAAAATGAATCAAAACGTTAGATTCGCATCATGACCGCTTTATGAGTAAGTAAAGACAATAATTAGCGTGTAGACTAATCACCTTCTAAAGAATACCAAAACTAAATCAAGCATAACACAAGACGAATATACTTTATACCTCAAACTTTGAACTAGTAAAAGTTTAAAGATAAATTCTCAAAGAACAAGTCACAAAGGTTCAACGTAACTCTCTCAAATATTATTAATATCGATCTTATTATCATTAATGAAAGATAAAAGACTCCTATATATATATATATTATATGATCCTTGGACGTCCATGAATCCTTAGGTTAGGCCCAACGAGTATCCAAAACCTAGAAAGAAAATTACAAGATAAAACCTACTCTAGAAAGAAAATAAAGTTACCTTAACAAGGAATAGAATGGTACTAGGATACCTTAATAGAACAAGGAAAACATTAATAACCAATATATAAATAAGAAAATAAGGTAAAATCCAACTAGGAAAAGAATCTTGACAAATATGAAAAGTTTGACTAGTCTTCTCTGCAAACTTGGACAAAAATCAACCTTTGTTGTGATTGATTCTTGGACTTTTATTGGCCTTATTTGCACAAAATTTAACCCTAAAATTCTTCATCCTGGACTTCAATTTGGGCCACAAAATAATTGTACCATTTGGACAATTTATCCTTCTTGGATTTTAGCTTTTCTTCCCCAACAAGTCACCTTTGGATTTGCAATTAAAGCCTACTGAGCTTATCATTAAACTCCTTGGTTTGAGATCTTGTTATGGGCCTCCTTTGATATTCTAAATCTTCTTCCTTTTCATCCTTGTCTTTCAATGGAGTAGAGGTTCGTATGATGCTATCATTCCCTTCTTCTTCATGAGAATTCGTCTTTGAATTCAAGTCTGCATCAAAATAGGAAAGATCAGAAACATTAAAAGTAGTACTAACTTGGAACTCACCATGAATATCAAATTTATAAGCATTTTCTCCAATCTTTTCAAGGACTTTGTATGGGTCACTTTCTCTAGTATCTATGTTAGTCTTTCTTTTTGAAAGAAATCTTTCCTTTCTATATGTACCCAAACCAAGTCAAAAGGTTTAAACACAACATAGTTTCTTCCTTTATTCCATCGCAATGCAACTTCCTTAATTTACTTTTCAATTGCAAGTCTTGTTTGTTCATGAATCTTCTTCATTATGTCATCCTTCTTTCTATCATCAAGATTAGAAAAATCATTAGTATGTAAAGGTAGTAAATCAAGAGTGGTAAGGGGGTTAAATCCATATACAACTTCAAAAGGAGTCTTACTAGCAGAAGAATGAAAGGTCCTATTATAAGGAAATTCCACATTAGGCAAGTAATCTTCCCAAGATGTTAACTTTCCTTTCAAAACAACCCTCAACATATTCCCCAAAGTTCTATTAACCACTTCTGCTTGCCCATCAGTTTGTGGGTGACAAGATGTAGAGTATAACAATTTATTCCTAACTTTCCCCAAAGAATTCTACAAAAGTGACTTAAAAACTTGGCATCCCTATCACTAACAATAGTTCTAGGTATTCCATGCAATTTGACCACTTCTAATACAAAGAAGTCAGCCACATGAGATCAATCATTATTCTTTTTATATGGAATAAAATGAGCCATTTTAGAAAATCTGTCTACTACCACAAATGTACAATCCTTACCATATTTTGTCCTTGGAAGCCCCAATATGAAGTCTATAGAAATATCAATCCAAGGAGAACCAGAAATAGGTATAAGAGAATAAAGACCATGCTGCAATGTTCTAGACTTAGCTTGTTTACATTCCAGACAATGAGAACACAATTTTTCAGCATCCTTTCTTATGCTAGGCTAATAAAAATATTTAGAAAATATTTCCAAAGTTTTAGGCACTCCAAAATGTCCCATTAGCCCTTCACTATATGCTTCCCTAACAAATAGTTCACGCAAAGAGCAGTTAGGTACACACAATTTATTTTTCTTAAATAGAAATTCATCTTGAAGATTAAATTTCTCAAAAGGACCCAACTTACATTCATAAATTTTTTTATCAAAATTAGAATCATTAGCATAGAGTAACTTGATTTGGTAAAAAACCCAATAATTTTGAAGTAAGAGAAGATATGAAAACATACCTTCTGGAGAGCGCATCAACAACCACATTCTCCTTTCCTTGTTTGTAGGCAATTACATTAGGAAAAGTTTCAATAATTTTCAGCCATTTAGCATGTCTATGACTAAGTTTACATTGGCTCTTTAAGTACTTCAATGACTTATGATCAATCTTGACCACGAATTCTCGAGGCCACAAGTAGTACTATCATATACCTAATGCCTTTACCAAGGCACATAATTCCTTATCATATGTTGAGTAGTTCAATGTTTCTCCACTAAGCGTTTCACTAAATTAAGCAATTGGCTTAGAGTCTTTTATCAAAACAGCACCTATGCCCTTACAAGAGGCATCACACTCAACTTCAAAAGACATAGAAAAATCAGGTAATTGCAAGGGAGGAGCAGAACATAATTTTTCTTTCACCAAGTTAAATGTATCATATTGTTCCTTTCCCTATGAAAAAATCTTATCCTTTTTAATTACTTTAGTTAAAAGAAAAGCAATGGTGCTAAAGTCCTTTATAAACCTCTTATAAAATCTATTAAGTCCATGAAAACTCCTAACTTCAGTTACACTGTTAGGTCTAGGTCATACTTTAATTGCTTTGATTTTATCACCATCTACTTCAACACCATTAGAACTAACCACAAAACCTAAGAAAACTACATGATCCTCGTAGAAAGTACACTTTTTAAGATTAACAAATAAATGTTGATTTCTAAAGATTTCAAAAACTTGTTTTAAGTGCTCCAAGCATTCATCTAGATTTTGAGAAAAGAGCAAGTCCACGAAAACTCCTAATTTTAGTTACACTATTAGGTCTAGGTCATTATTTAATTGCTTTGACTTTATCACCATCTACTTCAACTCCCTTAGAAATGACCACAAAACCTATAAAAACTACACAATCCATACAGAAATACACTTTTTGAGATTAACAAATAAGCATTGATGTCTAACAACTTCAAAAACTTATTTTAGGTGTTCTAAGTGTTCATCTAGATTTTGAGAAAAGATCAAGATGTCATCAAAATACACCACAATAACTTTTCAATGAAAATCTTTAAAAACATGATTCATTTGTCTCATAAATGTGCTGGTGCATTTGTTAAGCCAAAAGGCATAACTAACCACACATAAATTCCATATATGGTCTTAAAAGCAATTTTTTATTCATCTTTAGGATTTATATGAATCTGATGGTAACCATTTTTAAGATGAATTTTAGAAAAGATTTTTGATCCATATAGCTCATCTAGCACATCAGGAAGATAAGGGATAGGATGGCGATACTTTACCATTATCTTATTGATGGCTCTACAAGCCACACACATCCTCCATGTTCCATTCTTTTTAGGTACCAATAGGACAGGAAAAGAACATAGGTTCATGCTCTCCCAAACAAAACCCTTTTTAAGCAATTCTTTAACTTCACTTTGTAATTCCTTGGTCTCTTTAATTCTACTCCTATAGGCAGGCCTATTAAGTAGTTGAGATACAGGCACAAAGTCTATTTGGTGCTTAATCACTCTAAAAGGTGGCAACCCCTTTGGAGTATCATCAGGAAAAATATCTTCAAAAATCTACAAAAGAGAAGAAAAACTATTTGGAAAAGAAGGAGTTAGTTCTTTAAAGTTAATCAACACTTCTTTGTAAGTAAGTAGTAGTATGGGAAGCCCCTCTTTTCTGGCATTCAAACACTCTTTTCCTTTTATATAAGACTCTCCTTTTTCTTTTCCTTAGCCTCTTTCCTCTCACCAAAACTTTTTATTTTTTCACTTAAACCCTCATTTACCTCTTTACTTAGTTTGCTGCCCTCTCTCTCTTTTTCTCGGCCATCTCTCTTTTTTTCTATCTCTTAGCGCTTTTTTTTTCAATCAACCTCACTTTTTATCCCTCCCATTTGCTTTCCCATTGTTTCCCTCAATCATTTCTGATCTTCAAACACTTGTAAAGGAGATAATAAAGCAAGAATAAATTTGTTACATTATATAGAAGACTGTATCTATTCTTTTTCTTATGATGAGTAGTATCCCTATCATATTGGCAAGGCCGACTAGGTAAAACATGACATGCTTGCATTGTTCGTACATCACAAAGAATTTCATCTTCATACCTACCAACATTGAATAAAATCATGCATTGTTTGTTTAGTTTTACCTCTCCACTATCATTCAACCATTGGATCCTATATGGGGTAGAGTGTTTCATGCATGGAATACTACTAAATATGAACTCACTACATTTGCACAACCTCCCCATCAATAATCATAGTATAAGTCCTCCCCTTTATTCCATATCTACTACGGAATAAATTCTCCCTCTTTCCTTCATCACTACTACCAAAGTTATAAGTCGTAATTCTCCTAACCACCCCAATATAGCATTATTGGGCAGTTCTAAATCATCTTCCTCACTTACACCCCCTCCCTCTTCTTCTTCCCCCTTAATTTTTTCACGCTTATATTCGTCGTTCTCTCTAAGTGTGATGTTTATTCTACTTGGACATTTATGTATAATATGGCCCCTCCGATGACATTTATGACTTTGAATAGAACTAGAAGGTATAGAAGATTTGGAATTGAAGGTTTTACCTCCCTAGTCAACTTTATCTTTATCTTTGTTTTCTTGATGTTTAGAAGGAGCTTTTCCCTCTTGATTTTACGATGACTTCTTAGAGATGGAGTTAGGCCGATTTATCCATGAGTTAGGCTACTACTTTTTCTTGATTTGGTTTTCCATTTTAATAAACAATTTAACTAAATAATCTAAAGTTACATACTGAACAACATTTCTACTATGAGTTATTTCAGAATTTAAACTGTTTAAAAATCTATCCATTGTAGCTTCTTCTTCCTCAATGCAATTATCTTGGATCATATCAATATCCATAATTTTGAAGTACTCATCCACCTACATGGAACCTTTCTTCAAGTGTTGAAGGCAAGATTGCAGCTCTCTTTGAAAATATGATGGCACAAACCTCTTCCTCATCACCCTCTTCATCTCTGCCTAGGTAGTAATAGGTGGTATCTCATCTTACACTATTTCTGTAGCAAGCTTTATCCACTAAGAAGCAGTATAATCAAAAAATTCAACAATAATAAGTTTAAGTTTCTTACCCTCAGAGTAGTTATGACAATCAAAGATGGCTTCAACTCGTCTCTCCCAATCAAGGTACAAGTTTGGGTACCTTATCCCCTTGAAAGATGGAATCTTCAATTTTATACTGCTAATATTATCATCTTCTACTCCTCCTCTTTGTCCCCTCCTATCTCTTCTTTCTAGATTAAGTTCACCATCAAAATCATCATTATCATATTCAAGATTTACAAAAAGGACATGGGGTACATTTCTTCTAACTTGGGGTCTAACATTATTGGGTGGTACAACATTATTCTCCCTCGTAGTTGCAACTAAGGTCTCATTCTACTCGATAATTATATTTCTCATCTCTTGATATTGAAGGTTCTATCTCTCAAATTGTTTGTGTATAGCTTGAAGAGTGAAGTCATTCCGTCCTTTGATCTCAGCTTCTAAACAAGCCCTTTCTTCATCACCACCTAAATTAGACATCTTAAAGGAAAATATCAATCACACTCTTAATACAACCTTTACCCTCTTTTAAACTCACCCACACTTGCCCTTTCCCCCTCAAATAACCTTTGAACAAGAGTACTTTATAGATTTATAATTAAACCCACACAAGTATCAAGTTCTTAGAAATAAAGTATAGATTTTTAGGGAAGAAAAGAACATACAAAACTAGTCCTAGAACAAGTATGATTTAGTTGAAATAAAACACGAATAAAAAGCAACTTAGAATTATATAAGCATAAGAAAATAATTTCCTGTGTTCTCAAAGATTTAGAATCCCCTCTTCTTAATTTCTTTTTATTTGGAAACACTAATGCATGATTTTGAAGGTAAGTGAATGGATTTCTTGGAGAGCAAGTTATCTCCTTTTTTTAAAAAATTTTTTTTGCTATTTATATTTAAGAAATCCCAAGATTTATCAAGAATGAAATCTTGATACCACTTGATAGGATCGAGGTTAGAAGCAATACTAAGATGGAGTGAGTAGTAGAATGCGAAAGCAACAATAAAAAAAGAATGATAAAAACTACTTAAAGATATGGAAAATTTAAAGGAACGATCCAAGAACTTTTCAAGAAATTGATATTCTAAGGCCTTGACAAGATCTAAGTAACAATGTAAAGATTTATGGAAGAAATCTAATGCCTTTACATGAGAAAATAAATCAAAATGTTAGATTTGGATCTTGACCACTTTATAAGTAACTAAAGACAATAATTAGCATGTAAACTAATCACCTTCTAAAGAATACCAAAACAAAATCAAGGATAACACAAGACGAATATACTTTATACCTCAAACTATGAACTAGAAAATCTTAAAGATAAATTCTCAAAGAACAAGTCACAAAGGTTCAATGTAACTCTCTCAAATATTATTAATATCAATCTTATTATCATTAATAAAAGGTAAAATACTCCTATATAAATATATTATATGGTCCTTGCACATCTATGAATCCTTAGGTTAGGCCCAAGGAGTATCCAAAACCTAGAAAGAAAATTCCAAGGTAAAACCTACTCTAGAAAGGAAATAAAGTTACCTTAACAAGGAATAGAATGGTACTAGGATACCTTAATGGAATAATGAAAGCATTAATAACCTATATATAAATAAGAAAATAAGGTAAAATTAAACTAGGAAAAGAATCTTGACAAATATGAAAAATTTGACTAGTCTTCTCTGCAAACTTGGGCAAAAAGCAACCTTTGTTATGACTGATTCTTAGACTTTTCTTGGCCTTATTTACACAAAATTTAACCCTAAAGTTCTTCATCTTAGACTTGAATTTGGGCCACCAAATAGTTGTACCATGTGGACAATTCATGCTTCTTGGGCTTTAGCTCTTCTTCCCCAATAAGACACCTTTGGATCTGCAATTGAAGCCCTTTGTGCTTATCGTTAAACTCCTTGGTTTGAGATCTTGTATAGGCCTCCTTTGATCTTATAAAGCTTCATACTTTTCATCCTTATTCTTCAATGGTGTAGAGCTTTGTATGATGTAGTCCAGAATGGAGTGAACATGGTGATTCGAAGTAGTAGCTCTCTTGGTCTTACACGTCAGTTATGATTTTTTCCTATCTATGTATAATATGTTATGTGACTTGACGATTCCTCAGGCATATTTTAAAAATGGCATTGAACATTGATATGTTGTCAAAATACAACACTTTTGATGATTAAAACTTGAAATTTTATGTGTTCTCAATGCGATGTTAGTAGATTTGATGCGTTTTTATGTTTTTCTTTTTTGCAGGATTATAGGGTTGAAACAATTGTTGAACTAAGTGCACAAAATGTATTGAAGTAGAGGTTACATGATACCCTTTGTGGGTCGTACATACTTTTATGGGCCATAAAAATGGTTTTGTAGCGAATTCTAATGAAGGGTGAATTTCTAAAGTAGACTCTACGACTATGTAGACTAGCCGTAGAAGATTTTACAAGCCATAAACTTTGTGTCGTTCCCTGAGGATCAGAATGTGGGGAGTTGCTGAAAAGTCATCAAAACAAATCTCCAATATGGACTGCAGAAATATAGACATGCCATAGATGGGTGTCGTAGAAGTTAGCCCTAGTCTTGAAGAAGCAATTCACAAAAGCCTATTTACGGGCAATAAAATGTTATATGACCTGTAGAAGCTGCTGTAGAGTCTGCCGACCCTAGTTATCCTATTTAATTTTGATTTTGTATTTCAAAAACTATAAATAGGCTTTCTAGTTTGTTATTTTTAGAATTTTTTAAGAAGACAATGTGAAGTAATAGTAGTGAAGAAGTAGAGAGCCTGAGAAACACTTGTAAAACTTTGTTTCATCTTTCGATTTTAACATTGTGAATCTTATTGAAGAGTTTGGATTTCTTGTGGTTAATTTTCTTGTGTAAGTGCATAATTATGTTATTCAAATACATAAGTGTTACATTTACATTGATCGTGAATAGCTAAATTCACAACTAGGATTGTGGGAACCATGAAGAACTAACAATGTAAAATCGGATAATTGATAATACTTGAAAAGTATACATGCATGTATTAATTAATTCTGTTCGTATTGAATGCTTTCTAATAATAGAAAACATTAGAACCTACCAAGTGTTATTGGCTGGATCAAGATAGTAATGAATAGGACAGTAGCTCAATTAACAAGATTCGGTTGATGCTTCTCATCCAATCAACTAAACTGGGCCAAGGGGAGGTTGTATTAGAATAATAGGCAAGGATTAGTAATGTCATACTGCGGAGATGGACCAAATCACGTATTGCCTCTCTCCTGGGTCAAAGGGTTTGGTGAACTTAACTTACCATTCTGTAGGCTACACACTAGAAAAGAATTTGATTATTTGGTAATATTGAGTTAGGGAAGCATCGGAAACATAATACCCTAGTTCCTCTTCATACTGGTTTAACTTTTATCTTAGGTTAGGAATATTTTTCAAAGTTTTGACAACCCTGCATCTCCTTTGGGGAGATAAAGTGGTTAATCAACTCCAATTAAATTGAATTCTTCTAAGTATACCATATTGCCTATGGGATTTGACCCTCACCTTGGTCAGATTATTTATCTTGACAATGACCGCTTTAGACTCAAAGAGCAGGTGTAGCTTGGGTGATAAATTAGCATTCATTTTTGTTATTTTTTTTGTTTTTCTTGCTTTTATTTTTATTGTGAAATGAATGAGTGGTTGCAAATATTTTTTAAACCCCATCCATAAATGATAAACGTGCAAATATTATATCGTGTCTCTAGTCCTTAGCAATCATAGAATTGATGGTCCATATCTTTAATTCGGATAGTGCCATGGACGAGGAGCATGTACTCACTAATTAGTTCCTTTTTAATAAATCAATCCCCAAAATGCATTTGAGTAATCTTGAGTTGATTATGTGACGAAATGATCTTGGCTATGCGATGTTAAAAAAATTGCAAATGTATTTCCATTTTTAGAATGCAAAACTATCTTGCCAACGTGTGGTTAGTGATCTTTTTAAAATGCTTGTGTTGTGTCATCTAGAGCTTTCTAGGTTTGTCTCAAGAAGTGATCTAGTTAGTTCCAGAATAGGAGTGGATCTTAGGCCTTCTTTGGTGTCATTAGCCTATTTTGACATCCCTTGGCAGTCAATTAAATCCTTAGTGAACCCCTTTTGAGCCTTAATTACTTCTTTGGCAACCTTGTAACCTTAACTTACGTTTGTAAAGACAAGTCCTTTTTATTCCTTATCAATCCCTTCTTGAACTCGAAGGTGAAGTAGTAACCAAAGGCTATGTTGAGGGTGGTTTAATGGAAGAAAGAAGTGTCTCCTATGAAAGAGTCAAAAAATGAAGGGTGAGAATGAAAGAATGACATCACAGGATCCTACTAGAAGAAGTAAAAGTGAAAAGCAACAAGTTCAAAAATTAAGTACCTTACGAAAAAATAAATAAGAAAGTGCAAGAAAATCTTTCTATGGAAGAAAAGAAAAAAGGGAGACACTTAAGGTGAATGAATCAAAAGCAAAAGAGATGTCAAGAATGGGATGAATGAAAAAGGAACCAAAAGAACCTTTGTGCTTGAAACAAATATGTAGAGTTTGAGGAGGAATGAGCCACTATTGACCATATGCTATCATACCCAACTTTTATCCTACATTAAAGTCCTAAAAAAATACTTTGGGTCTTATTTGGAAGAATATCAAGTAAACTCCGATTGAGAATAAGGGCAAGCTAATAGATTGAAGCATACATGCTATTTCTCATTTGGGAGAGTGAAAGTTGAAGATTCTCTATAAATCAGTTTCATAATGTTGAGCATTTACGATAATGATAATGCTTTTGGGCACTGATTAGTAGCTACATGAGCAATTGTGAACATACCCATGTTTTGCTTACTCCTTCATCATCTTTCAAGACTTCAAAGTCATGTAATTGGTTTGTTGAGGTTTTAGAAAGGATGAAAAAGGTGAAAATGTATATGTTGCTCCTTGTGGCCCTATTTGCCATCTTTGACTTAGATAGATTGATGTTTGATTTTCTTGAGGGCACGCAAAGGTATAATTGGGGGTGTCGATGTGTCCATATTTCAGACTCATTTTGGAGTTAAATTTGTCACAACCCAAGTTTAGGTCCTAGACATGACACGGCGAATGGGTAAGCCGAGGGGACCCCATATAAGCCTCTTAGCATATCATTGACACATCTTCGATTGCGGAAGCAAAATAAATATCAATAAGATATAAATAAAAAAGGGAAATGGTACTAATGGAAGTCTTAATATTCATAAAATCATACAAGAGTCAAGCTCATAGCATGAGAATAACATAGTATGCAATAACACCTCTGACTTATAATGGAGCGGGGGCCAATATACTTCCTAGGAACACCCTCATGATACAAGTATGCAAAACAAAGGAGCCTCAACATAGTAAGAGTAACTTAGATATTGTCCTCGGAATTGAGGACCCAATACTTTCTCCGAAGTATCAAACTAGCCACGTAGAGGAGGATGATCAAATCGAGGTCCAGTCCCTACATGTTAATATCATATAGGTATAGAGTATGCATTAGTATATTTGAATGTACTATGTATTTGGGGTACAATGCAACAAAGACATATTTGGGGTACAATGCAACAAAGACATAAGCCAATATTCAAAATGCATAATCTTAAGCAATGGATATATAACCTCAATATGGCATGCATCATCAATGCTTGTAATTAAACATGCTCGTAAATCATTCAACCTGTATAATATAACATACATATATGGGAAGAGACCTCAACTGACATAGACCAAGCAGCTAAAACTTGGACACTGAGTCCTAACACCCTCTCGATTAAGGTGAATGGGTATAACACCCAATAGTGAAGTGTGGTTTACTTGCCAAAGCAAACCAAACATGGTAACATGAACTAGATGGATCCAACAGTATAGCAAGGGTAGTAATCATAATCCTATGTTGACATATAGTTTAGAGACTAAAGACTTTATGTAAGGTCCCGTTGAGCTGAGCCTCTATCTTAAGCCTCAATTGGGGCTATGTTAAATCCCATAGGACACTTAAAATAATCATACTTTAATCATAATATGAAATCATAATCATACATTAACCCTTGCTTTAACACGAATTGCTCACAACAGGTAAAAATCTTGAAATATGGCTTAACTTTAAACTTGTAAAATCATAGATACTTTTCATGAAGTCATTACATTCTTGAAAGACTTAATCATCATAAAGTCACTTGACTTGTAAATCATGTACTAGTTCATCAACAACTTGAGAATTCTTGCCATGTTATTTTGTCAGACACTTGGTGGAGTCATGATACTTGATCAAAATCATGCAATTCAAGAGTAACGCAAGATAAGTAAAGTCAATACATATCAACCTACCAATGTTGCAGTAAAAACCTCATGTAGTGTACCTTAAAATCTATCACAAAAGCTCATAATAGTTCATGTTTTCATAGCTCAAAACATGCATAGTCTTAATAGACAAAATCAATTCTTAAAATAAGCTTGAAATAGATCTTCATGCATAGTCACTAGACACTTGGTAAAACCCCAACATAATTTATGTTCATAATCCATAATAAGAGATACCCATAGGTAATACAACTTGAAATCATGCAATTTTTATAAAAAGAGAATGTTACGCTTTATGAATGAAAGGACCCATAGATGAAGACTCACATACCTTAAACCTGAATTACTTGAAATGAACTTGAAGTTGACATAAAGCGTGAAATGACTCATTGAGTTCCAAAATTGAGCTTCAAATCTTTAGATTTGAATGAGAGAATTGATACAATCTTAGAGAGGTTTTAGAGAGGGTTTTGAGGCTATAGAGTTGAAAAATGACTAAGTATGAGAGATTTCACATTTAAGAGTGGATGGGGCTATGATCCCAATGCCCTTGGGAGAGATAAGAAAACAAAGAAAAATATTTCACTGGTCTGCGCCCAAGGCTCGACGTGGACTAAATGCGAACCTCAAATACAATAGTTTGTGCCCCAGGCAAGTCTTGGCCTAGGCGCGGATAAACACTGAATAAGGAAAATCAGCGAAAATTACTTTTTGTTATGGGTCCTCTAAAATCCTAGTTATACCCCCATCCCTCATCCCCCGGTCAATTTTTTCCCCTGTTCAAGAATATGAAGTAAAATTTATAAAATTACATATGAATTTTGAGATAAATGGAAATCACGATTTTGGGGAATTCTGAAGCACATGAGGGGTATTTTAATATCACCCCCTTAGGAACATTCGTACTCGAATGCCAAAGAAACATGCATAAAAGAAGTAATTTTGAAGATTTTAGCCCAACATGAATGCAACAAATGCACTTAAACATCATTTTCAAAATGTCTTGACATGAATGTCAAAATTCATCATAAACTTGTTACCATAAATATAAATGCCTGCAAAATGACATAAGGGTTCAAACTTAATACTTGAAAACATATAGGGGACTTAGGTTATTACCTTCGGCTTGATTAGAGTGGAACAGATATGGATACACTTTTTCATGTCCACCTTGGCTTCCCATGTGGCACTTTCAACTTGTTGATTTCTCCAAAGGAGATTAACGAATGCTACATCTTTGTTTCTCTGCCTCTTCACTTGTCTATCCAAAATCTCTATCGGGACCTCCTCATAGGTCAAATATTCTCCACAACACCCACAAAATCCAAGGGTACTATAGTAGTGGACTCTCCCATACACTTTCTCAACATGGACACATAGGAGATCGAATGAACCATATTCATCTCTATAGGTAACTCCTACTCATATGCAACCTTACCAACCCTCTTTAAAACTCTATATGCCCCACAAACATTAGGCTCAATTTCCTCTTTTTGCCAAACTAAACAACACCCTTCACGGGGGAGACTTTCAAGTAAACCCAATCACCAACATCAAACTCAAGATCTCTTCTTCTCACATAGGAGTAGGACTTTTGTTTACTTTTGGTTGTCTTCAACCTCTGCCTTATCAACCTCACCTTCTCCAAGGTTTCCATAACCAAACCCAGTCCTAGCAAAGCCATCTCCCCTACATCAGACCACCTAACAACGGACCTACAACTCCTATCATATAAAGCTTCATGTGGAACCTTGCTAATGCTTGAGTGGTAGCTATTGTTCTAACTAAACTCAATAAGTGGAAGATGTTCATCCCAACTACCCTTAAACTCTAAAACACAAGTCCTAAGCATATCCATAATAGTTTGGATAGTTCTTTTGACTTGACCATCCATTTAAAGATGAAAAGCCTTTTTAAGCTTAACCTTGGTACAAAGACCTCTTTGGAAGGACGTCCATAAGTGAGAAGTGAATTGGGCACTATGATTTGAATTGATAGACAAAGGCGCCCCATGTAATCAAACCAACTCATGGATATAAAACTTGTCATAATCTTCGGCAGCATAAGTGATTTTGACCAATAAAAAGTGAGCCAACTTTGTCATTCTATTCACAATAACCCAAATAAAGTCAAAGTGTCTCCTAGTATTAGGCAACCTAACCACAAAATCCATATTGATTTCTTCCCACTTTTAAGTAGGAATTTCTATGCCTTACCCCACCTTTAATGTTCAGACTTTACTTGTCGTCAATTGTGACATCCTAATATGAACTTGGTGACACGATCCTCATGTGTTTCGAAATGTCCCATAATCATAATTTTTATATATCTTAGAATTCATGCATAATTTCAACAATCTGACTTCATATTCTCAATCAAGGGCAAAACTGAGTGGACAATAGGTATAACTCATATTTTAGAATACACGTAGCAAAAAATAATTTTTATAGGTTTTTGAATTCCAGTGGTTGTCCGCGCCCTGGCCACAATGTGCTAGGGGCATTGACTAGTATAATATGAGGTCCACGTCGGGCCAGGGGCACAAACTAGAGTAATATTTTCTTTACTTTTCTTATTTTTCCCAAGGGCATTGGGGTCATAGCCCCTTGCCTACTTAACGTGAAATAACCCATATTTAGCCATTTTCCAACTTTGTAACTATCAAAACCCTCTCTAAAAACGTCACTAAGAGTCTATCAATTCTCTCATTCAAATCTAAAGATTTCAAGCTCAATTTTGGAACTCAAGGACTCATTTCATGCTCTAAGTCTACTTCATGTTCACCTAAAGGAATTCAAGGTTTAAGGTATGTGGGTCTTCATCCATGGGTCCTTTTACACATGGAGTCCAACTTTTCCTTATCATAAAAATTACATGTTTTAATGTTATATTACCTATTGGTATCTCTTATATGGCTATGAACATAAATCATGTTGGGGTTTTATCAAGTGTTAATTGATTATTCATGCATATCAATTTCCTTGCTATAATTGAAGGCCTTGGTGAAAGAGGGAAAAGTAGAGGTTTGCTCCCAAGGGGCAGGTACTAAGGTAGGTTGTGTGTGCCTTGTGTTGATGGTTTGAGGGAGAAAAGCCTTGATGAGGCCTATGATTCTTCTTATTCTATCCACCCTGGTTCCACCAAGATGTATAGAGACTTGAGAGATGTGTATTGGTGGGGAGGCATGAAGAGGTACATTGCTAAATTTGTTTTCGATTGCCATAGTTGTCAACAAGTCAAAGCAGAACATCAAAGACTAGGTAGCCTAACCCAAGACATATAGATTCCTACTTGAAAGTAGAAGGTGATTAATATGGATTTCACGATTGGGTTGTCCAAGACTAGAAAAGGTTTTGATTCCATATGCGTTGTAGTTGATAGGATGACAAAATTGGCTCACTTTCTACCGGTTAAGACTACATATGGGGCTGAGGAGTATGCAAGGTTGTATATACATGAATTAGTAAGGTTATATGGAATTCCTTTATTCATCATATTGGATCAGGGTGCACAATTCACTTCACACTTTTGGAGGTCTTTTCAAAGTGGTCTTGGTAAAAAAATTCACTTTGGTATGGCCTTTCACCCCCAAATGGATGGTCAAGCTGAAAGAACCATTCAAACCCTTGAATATATGCTTAGAACATGTTTATTGGAGTTGAGGGGTAGTTGGGATGACTATCTTCCTTTGATTGAGTTTGCCTACAACAATAGCTATCACTCTAGCCCCGGTTTGGCTCCTTTTGAGGCTCTTTGTGAGAGGCATTGTAGATCACCAATGAGTTGATATGATTTTGGAGAAGTTGCTTTATTGGGACCGGATCTAGTTATGGAGGCTCTTGAGAAGGTTATGACAACTAGGGAGAGGTTAAAAATGGCCCAAAGTCATCAAAAATCCTATGTTGATGTGAGAAGAAGAGACCTTGAGTTCAAAGTGGGTGATTGGGTCTATTTGAAAGTTTCTCAAATGAAAGGTATGGTCCATTTTGGTAAAAAGGGGAAGTTAATTCCAAAATATTTTGGTCCTTATGAGGTGATGAAGAGGGTTGGAAAAGTAGTTTATGAGTTAAAGTTGCGTAGTGCAATAAATTTAGTTCAATCGGTTTTCTATATCTCGATGTTGAGAAAATGTGTTGGTGATCCTAATGTCGTTGTACCTCTTGATGTGGTGTGCGTTTTTGAGGATAACTTGGCTTATAAGGAGGTTCCTTTTCAGATTTTGGATATGAAAGTAAAGATATTGAGGAACAAGGACATGACATCTATTAAGGTCCTTTGAAAGAACCAACAAGTCGAAAGTTCTATATGGGATGTTGAAGTAGACACGAAAAAGTGGTATCCTTATCTTTTCCACTCAACTCAACCCTAAGTACTAATCCAAAGTCCGCTATACAATTTCAAGTCGTAAGTTTTGGCCTTTAGCCATTACATACATTCAGGTTTTATATAGGCAAGGTTTTATGATAATTTGGATGTTCATGTTGAGAATTTTGAAAATAATGTTTAGATACATTTGTTGTGTCCATGTTAGGCTAAAATATTCATGGCTACCTTCCTTGTGTACATTTCTTTTACATTCGGGGGCGAATGTTCCAAAGAGGGAGATATTGTGACACCGTATAACTTCATGCTTTTAGATATCCATGTTTCAAGCCTCATTTGCTCAGGTTGAGGGTGTATTAGGTTCATGGGAGACTCCTAGGACCTAAACGAGCTCAAAACTTCCCCAAAAGTTAAGTTTTGGGTGATGGTTCTTACAAGGGTTAACTTTAAACTATTAAAACTTTTAGCACATTTCGAAGTATGTGGCCTATAAAAAGGCAAATCAAATCCCTTTGAGTTAGCTTGGCAACGCATTTGGTTACACCTCATACAAGGTCAGATGAGGGAGTTATGATTGTTTTCGTAAGACCCTTCTGTGCAGTGATATCACACGGGTACCTATACGAGCAGTGGTGGTTTGTACGGGTAATGTGAGGCATGTGAGGCTACAAAAACCATTTTGAGCCTATACCATGGACCACAACTAGTGGCATAGGTCGTGAGGCTTACCACTGGTTGTGAGGAGGGGCGAGAAGGTGAGTATAGGAGGTTTGGTATGCGTGGAATTGAGTTTGAGGCTAAGGAATGGACCACGACCACCCACACATGATGTGGTAGGTGGCACGTGTCATGGACCTTGGAGTGGATCCTGGGCAATATTTCCAGCACCAAGTATGGTACCACGAGCCTTTATATAGGCCATGAGGCTCCATACGACTAGTGGAGGTCTCCGTGAACATGACGAGATGTTTTTTTTCAATCGATTTCCAACATCAATTTTTGGGCTAAGTACATTATCACGGGCACTCAACATGACACATGGAGTGCTACATGACCTGTGGGACCTTCCATGGCACAATACTTTGCCAAATTTTTCATCCATTCACTCATGGTATTTTCATAAATACTAATTACTCTGATGCCCTTTTTAGACTTCCACTGCTATCATAACCTTCCTAAAAGACCTAAGCAAGGTTCCAAAGGATCAAGATCATTACTCTTATCTCTAACACACTCTAAATTCTCTCAATAGCCTCTAATATCCAATTTAATTTCAAGGAAACCAAAGAAAAAGACTGGATTCAAAGATCATTTCCAAGACTCCATTCTTCCCAATCTCAATTCCAAGCAACTCTAGACCTAAGGTATGTCAGTTTCTTTCATGGGTTTCTTTCACCAATGATACCCAACCCTACTTTTTACTTAAATTTCATGATTTAAAGTTTATTTACAAATGGGTCTTGGTTATTATGAAATTCACTGCACACTAAGTTAAAGCTATGTGAAATTGTGATTGTTTGCGATGTTTTGAGCTATAAGCCCCAGATCTATTGTAAGATTTGAGGAGGGGACTTGATAAATGTTTCTTGAGGGTGTTGGAAGGTGTTGATTAATTGTTTTACAATAGGTTTTCTTGCATTATTTAATCTCTATATTGCATGGTCTTATACTAGCGTTATGCATCCTGTAAGTGTTTAATAAAATATCCGTATGTAGTTTCTTGAGGTGTTGAAGGTCCAAAGCATGAGAAATGATATGATTGACTATATGATGATGATTTGCTCTTATGTACATGATATACTCTATATATAAGTGTTGTATAGACCATGCCAAATTCGGGGGATCTAAGGACCTGGATAACCGAAGTGGGGGTTTGTACTCATCAACTGAGGGAAGGGTTTGTACTTCTCCACATAGGTTATGGGGAGGTAGTATCACTAACCGAGATTGGGCTTTGTACTCATCAACCAAGGGAAGGTCTTATACTTCTCCAGCTAGGTGATAGGGAAGCATTATCACCAACCGAATGAAGGGTTTGTACTTCTCCACCTAAGTGTTGGGGCGGTATTATCACCAACCGAGTGAAGGATTAGTACTTCACTACCTAAGTGATGGGGCTACATCATCACTAACCTCAAGGGGCTTATACCTTGGAAATCTATCTTGGTCTATTCTTCACATATGATAGTTTATATGAGTGTAGTTATTTAAATATGTTTTACTTATGCATTATTCATATATGCCATCTTGATATAATATGCTCATTGCCTATTATTATGCATTTTTATCATGAGGTTGATTTCTTGTTACATTGCATCCAACATACTTAGTACATTCAAACGTACTAACTCATACTCTTGCCTACATGATATCACCATGTAGGAACCGGTGTCAAGTTGATTATCCTCCTCCTCCACGTGGCTAGTCAGTGCTATTCTAAGCTTGTTGGTGAGTCCTTTATTTCGGGAACTTTAGGTTATGGTGCTATTATCTATTTATTGAAATACTATCTTATGTTCTATTGACTATGAGGGTGAGCCCAATAGCTTTGTCTTGTTCCTCGCTCAATCCATGTATTTAGAGGTGTTTGTTGGATAAGTTATGTATTTATGATATGAGCTATGACTCCGTATGACAAGTTGTTTACCTAAGGCACACATCATTGGCCATAGAAGCATATCAAAGACATAAAGACTAAGAATAGGGCAAAGGGGCTAAGGGGAAAGCTTGCATAACATCATAATAAATCAACAAAGAGTCAAAGCTCATATCATAGAACATGAAATGTCCAACAAACACCTCTAATACTTAGATAAGAGTGGCGGCCAAGACAAAGCAACTGGACTCACCCTCATAGTCAAAATAGAAAATTAAGAAGTGTATCTCAATAGATGATAAGAGAAACATAGACTAAGGTCCCCGAAGTGGAGGACTTTCCAGCTTGCTTGAGTAGTATCGAACTAGCCACGTGCCGGAGAAGGATGATCAACTTGGGCTCTGGTTCCTATATGGTGATATTATATAGGCAAGAGTATGCGTTAGTACAGTTGAATGTATTAAGTAAGTAAGATGCAATACAACAAGAGCTAGACATCATTATCGAAATGCATAACTATAGTAAATAGGCATAATATAATAACACACATATATGATCAATGCACAAGTAAAACATGCTCAGGTAACTCATGGTCTTATAGGATATCATATGTGTAGAAGAGACCAAGCTAGCTTTCCAAAGTACAAACCCTTTGGTTGGTCGGTGATGATGCCACCCTATCACTTAGGTGGTGAGATACAAACCGCTAACTAAGTTGATGAGTACAAAACCCCATCTAGGTTGATGATGATGCCACCCTATACCCTAGCGATGAAGTACACCCCCTCACTAGGTTGAAGAGTATGAACCCCCATCTCGATTATCCAAGATCTTTTTATATAGAATTCATCATATTTTCATCATCATAATATCACTCATATCATATCTCATACTTTGGACCTTCAATTCCTCAAGAAACCACATCCACATATTTTGTCAAGCACTTAGAGGGTGTGTAATGCTAGTATAAAGGCATGAAATATAGAGATGAAATCATGCAAGAAAATCCATTATAAAACCATCAATTAACACCTTGCAACATCCTAAACCAATATACATCAAAACCCCTTATCAAATCTTACAATAGATCCAAGATTTATAGCTCAAAACATAGCAAAACAGTCACAACATTACATAGCTTTAACATAGTTCATAGACATGTTCATTCAAGTAAATCCAATGGTAGAATCAACTTTAAATCATGTAAATTGAGTAAAAAGGATATTAGGTTACCATGAATGAAAGGACCCAATGAATAGAGCCTACATACTTTAGCTTTGAGGAAGCTCTTGATGAAGATTAAAAATGAAGGCTTGAAGCTTGAATGAAATCTTTAATTCTGGGTAAGGGTTTTGAGACTTGAATTTGGGAGTGAAAAATGTGGCTATGTTTGAAAGGATATTAGAGAATGTTTAGGATGATTTGAGGGTAAAATATGCGTAAGTATAGATAGAAACACATTTGGGAACACTTAGGCCTAAAACCCAAAACTCTTGGACCACAGAAAAATAACTGGGCAAAAACTACATAGTTCTTCATTGCGTAGACTGAATGAACACATGTCTATGATGGAGGCGTGTTGCAGTACCATCACGGACAAACACTGGGTAAGAAATTTTTAGAAAAGTTAAATTGCTATTCGCTTGCTCTTCAATTAGAGTTAGAACCTTCCTCCACTAATTTTGACAACCTGAATAAGAATATCAAGTTGAATTTTTTATATCGTACATGAATTTTGAGATATAGAGAATTTAAAATTCTGGGCATTCCGAGGCACATTTTTTTGCGCTTTAATTTATCCCAGAATATGAAGGAAACATACTTGACAATAGTGGTCGTAAACAAATCAGCCCCAACAAGAAGGCAATATAACCTTTAAAACACAATTTTCAAAATCTCAACATAAGTGTAAAATCATCATAAACTTTTCAACTTAAACATGAATGCATATGAATGACATAGGGCCTAAAATAAAAGACTTAAAATCACATAGGGAATGTGAGTTCCTAAGGCTTGAGTGGTGTAGAAGATAAGGATAACACTTTTGCATGTCCGCTTCGGCCTCCCATTTAGCACTTTTGACTTGAACGTTTCCTAAAGGACCTTAAAGGATGCCACCTCCTTATTCCTCAATCTTTTCACCTACCGATCCAAAATCTAAACTGAAACCTCCTCATAAGTAAAGTTATTCCCAACAACACCCACAACATTAAGAGGTACAATAGAATTAAGATCACCAACATATTTTCTCAACATAATGGAACACCGGGTGAAACAAAATCATTTTGCTAGGCAACTTCAACTTATAAGCTCTCTTGCCAACCCTCTTTATCACCTCATAAGACCAATATATATTGGACTTAACTTCACATTTTTACTGATATGAACCACACCTTTTATTGGAGAAACTTTCAAATAGACCCAATCACACACTTTGAATTCAAGGTCTCTTCTTCTCACATTGGCATAGGATTTTCGATGACTTTTGGCTGTTTTCAACCTTTCCCTAATCATCTGTACCTTCTCAAGAGACTCCATATCCAGATCCATTACTAATAATGTCACCTCTTCAACATCGAACCTACCAACTGGTGATCTACAACATCTCCCATAAAAAGCCTCAAAAGGAGCAATACCGATGCTAGAGTGATAACTATTGTTGTAGGCAAACTCAACCAATGGAAGACGATCATCCTAACTACCCTTAAGCTTTAAAACACAAGTACTAACCATATCCTCAAGTGTTTGACTGATTCTTTCGGCTTGGCTATCTGTTTAAGGGTGGAAGGTCGTACTAAGGTGAACTTTTATACTAAGACCCCTTTGAAAAGACCCCCAAAAGTGTGAAGTCAATTGCGCACCATAATCTGATATGATAGACAAAGGAATTTCATGTAACCTCACTAACTCATGATGTACAACCTTACATACTCTTCAGCCCTATATGTGGTCTTAACCATAGAAAATGATTCAATTGTGTAATCTTATCAACCACAACCCAAATAGAATCAAAACCTTTCTATTCTTAGGCAACCCAACCATAAAATCCATATTAATCACCTCCCACTTCCAAGTGGAAATCTCTAAGTCTTGGGTTAGGTCACCCGGCCTTTGATGTTTGACCTTGACTTGTTGACAACTATGGCAACTGAAAATGAATTTGGCAATGTCCCTCGTCATGCCTCCCTACCAATATACATCTCTCAAATCTCTATGCACTTTGGTGAAACTGAGGTTGATAGAATAAGTAGAATTATAGGCCTCATCAAGGATTTTCTCCCCAAACCATTAACACAAGGCACACACAACCTACCTTGTTATCTAAGGGCACTATCTCCCCCTTGGAAGAAAACCTATAGTTTGCCCTCTTTCACCAAGGCCTTCATTTCAAGTAAAAAGAAGTCATGATCTTGTTTTGCTATCATCTCATCAACCAATGAAGACTTAGACCCATTAACAATAACAACACCATTATCACCAATCTAAACACCAATCTAGCCAATTGGTGCACCTTTCTAGTCATTTCCTTATCTCTACCTTTAACATGAGCTAGGATACACATAGATACCCAACTCAAAGCATCCACCATAACATTTGCCATACTCAGATGATAATGCATACTCATATCATAGTCTTTAAGAAGTTTTAACCATCTTCTTTGCCTCAAGTTGAGATCGTTTGGGGTGAAGACATATTGGAGGATCTTGTGATCGGTGAACATATCAATATGCACCCATGCTTAGTAATGCAAAATCATTAGTGCAAACACAATGATGGCTAACTCTAGATCATAGGTAGGTTAGTTCCTTCCATGCACTTTAAGTTGCGTTGAAGTATAGGCTATTACCCTACCATTTTGTATTAGCACACAACCCAAAAACCCTCTAGATGCATCACAATACACAATAAATCCCTCACCCCCATCTGGTACGGATAATATAGGAGCAGACAAAAGCTTGTCCTTCAATGTTTGGAAGCTCATCTCACATTTATCAATCCACACAAACTTAACCTTCTTCTGAGTCAATTTTATCATAGGGGAAGCAATGGAGGAGAACCCATTTACAAACATTCAATAATAACCCGCTAGACCCAAGAAACTCCTAATATCTGATAGGGCAAATGGTCTAGGCCAATTTCTAATCACATCGATTTTCTTAGGATAAACACTTATACCATCCCCCGACACCGCATGACCCAATAATGCAACCTCCTTCGACCAAAATTCACACTTTTAATATTTGGTATACAATTTCTCCTCCCACAATCTTTCCAACAAAACCCTCTAGTGACCTATATGCTTCTCCCCACTATGTGAATAGATCAATACATCATCAATGAAGATAACAAAATAGTAATCAAGGTAGGGTTTGAAGACACTATCATTAGGTCCATGAAGATGGTCGATGTATTGGTCAACCCAAACGATATCACAACAAACTATAATGCCCATATCTTATCTAGAAAGTCATCTTAGGAATATCATATTCCCTCACCCTTACTTGATGATACCCGAACTGAAGATTAATTTTAGAGAAATAGTTATCCCCTTCCTATTGGTCAAACAAATCATCAATTCTTAGAAGAGGATACCAATTCTTTTTGGTTACCCTATTGAGTTACCGATAGCCAATACATATCCTAAGGGACCCATCTTTCTTTTTCACAAATAATGCTGGATCACCCCAAGGTGATTGGCTAGGTCTAATAAATCCCTTGTCCAACAAATAATTCAATTGTTCCTTTAACTCCTTCAACTCTGTCGGGGGTATATAGTAAGGTATCAAGATAGGTTGAGTATCAGGGAGGAGGTCTATACAAAAATCTATTTTCCTTTCAGGAGGAACACCGGGAAGGTCATTTGGAAAGAGAGTAAGAACCTCATTTACAAATAGAACCGACTATGTGAACGGGACTTTGGAATCCATATCTCTAACCCTTACAAGATGGTAAATACATTCCTTAGAGATCAAATTATGGGCTTTAATGCAAGAAATGAATCTACCGTTTACCATTACAGAGACTTTCCCACTCAGAGACAGTTTTATTTTGAAATTGAAATTTGACCCTAGGGGTTCTACAATCAATAGAAGCATAGTAGCCGTGCAACAAATCCATCCCAAAAATGACATCAAAATCTACCATGTCTAATTCAACAAGATCACAAGGCAACATCTTATGCAAAATCCAAATAGAACAACTTTGTTTCAATTTCCTAGTAACAATAGAGGCACCAATAGGAGTAGACAGTTCATATGACTCATGCAACAACTCTAGGACAACATTGAACTTTTGGACAACAAAGAGGGTAACAAAAGAAAGAGTGGCACCTGTATCAACCAAAGCATATACAGCAAAGTCAAAGATTTCCAATATACCGATAATAACATTGGGAACCTCACCCATCCCTTGCCTTTCATGTAGAGCATAAAATTGATTTTGCCTTGGGGAAACACCTTGAGGACCATCTCTACCCAATGGAACCATATTTGCACCCCGACCCTTGGCACAGTCTCTTGGGCAACCCACCCTTTTGTGACCAATCTCCCCAAAGTCAAAGCATACATTAGAACCCTTCAAACACTGGCCCCTATGACTCTTCCCACATGTAAGACACATATCAATGAGAGCCATACTACCAACACCTTGAGGCTTAGGTAAGTCATTGGAAAACCCACTATCAGTAGCATGTGAAGATCCTTGGCCTTGATGGAACCGGCCATGCCATTGGAACCTACCCCCAAGATGGGCCCTCTTGGCCTCACTCACCTTTCTCTTCCTCAATATTTCCCCTTCCATTTGCTTGGTAGATGTCTTCAACTGAGACAAGTCTATCTCACCAATTAGCATGGCAGACGAACATTCTTCACTCACTAAGTCGGAGACCCCCATCACAAACATATTTATCCTAGATCCAGGATCAGCCACCAAATATAGAGTATACCTTAAGAGCATACTCCCTCACACTCATAGAATCTTGTTTCAAGTTCATGAACTCTACCAATTTAGCTTCCCTAAGCTCAAGAGGGAAAAATCGATTAACGAAAGCCAATTTGAACTCTTTCCAAAGCAGCACATTACCAATTCCCTTCTCACCCTTCCATTGATCATACCATATTTAGGCTACCATTTTGAGTTAGTACACTGCCAACTTTGCCTTTTCATTCGACCCAATACCTATGATATTCAAAATTTTGTAGACCTCACCAATAAACTCTTGTGGATCTTCATCCACCTTTGAACCATAGAAGACCGAAGGATTCATCCTCATGAAGTCCCTTACCATAGCTCCTAGAGTAGTAGCATAAGGGGCTTGGGCCCCTGAATTGACTTGGATGGCCATAACATGGCGAATCATAGTTAGAGTATCTCGAATCTCACCATTGGTAGGTTACTACTCGGGAGTTTTGACCCTTCTTCCTTTAGTATATCACATGATCTAGCATATGAAAGAATAATTATTAGGGTAAAAAACTTACCATGACTCTATATCACAACTTAGAACATGAATAAGGGAAACATTTCCTAAAATGTCTCATAGCCTCCGATTCGTATTCGTGGCGTGCTTCACAACCATGATTAGGACTCTAATTGATATGGTGTGTTGGACTATGAGGATCTATCAACCTAGCGCTCTGATACAAAGTTTGTCAAGACCCAAGCCTAGTTCCTAAAGATGACTTGGCAAATGGGGAACCTAGAGGAACCCCAAATAAACCTCTTAACTTGTCATTACACATCATTGAATGTGAAAGCACATAAAAGACATAAAGAGTAACAATCGGGCAGAGGGGCTAAGGGGAAAGCTTGGATAACATCATAACTAATGGACAGACAGTGAAATCTCATATCATTGATACATGGCATGTCGAACAAATACCTTCAATACTTAGATAAGAGCGGGGGCCAAGAAAACGCAACCTAGCTCACCCTCATAGTCAAAATAGAAAATAAAGAAAAGTGTCTCAATACATGATAAAAGAAACATAGACTAAGGTCCCCAAAGTGCAGGACTCACCAACTAGTTTGAGTAGTACCGAACTAGCCATGTGGAGGAGGAGGAGGATCAACCTGGGCTCTAGTTCATACATGGTGATATCTTGTAGACAAGAGTATGCATTAGTACGTTTTAATATATTAGGTATATAGGATGCAATATAATAATAGATAGGCATAATAATTGAAATGCATAACCATAGGTAATAGGCATAATATAACAACATGACATGTATGATCAATGTACAAGAAAAACATGCTCAAGTTATTCATGGTCATGTAGGACATCATATGTGTAGAAGAGACCAAGCTAGCTTTCAAAAGTACAAACCCCTTGGTAGGTTGGTGATGATGCTACCCCATCACTTAACTGTGAGGTACAAACCTGTCACTAGTTTGATAAGTACAAACCCCCATCTTGGTTGATGGTGATGCCACCCAGCTCCTTGATGGTAAAGTACAAAACCTTCACTAGTTTAATGAGTACGAACCCCCATCTAGGTTACCCGAGCTCTTGGTCCACCTAGATTGGGCATGGTCTAATGAAATAATTTATATATAATTCATTATATACATAAGTGCATTTCATCATCATAACATCATTTATATCATATCTCATGCTTTGGACCTTCAATTCCTCAAGAAACCATATCCGAACATTTTATCAAACACTCAAAGAGTGTGTAATGCTAGTATAAAACCATGAAAAATAGAGATGAAATCATCCAAGAAAATCGACTATAAAACCATCAGTCAACAACTTGAAACACCCTTAAGCAGCATATATCAAAATCCCTCATCAAATCTTACAATAGATCCAATATTTATAGCTAAAAGCATAGCAAAATAGTCACAACTTTACATAACTTTAACATAGTTCATAGACATGTTCATACTAGTAAAGCCCATTGTAAATAAACTTTAAATCATGAAATTTGAGCAAAAAAATGAGCTTAGGCCACCATGGGTGAAAGGACCCAATGGCTAAAACCTACATATCTTAGCTTTGAGGAAGCTCTTCATGAACATTAAAAATAGAGGCTTGAAGCTCAATGGAAATCCTTAATTCTGGATGAGGGTTTTGAGACTTGAATGTGGGAGTGAATAATATGGCTAAGTGCTTAAGAAGTTATTGGAGAATGTTAAGGATGATATGAGGGTGAAATATGGCTAAGTATTGGTAAAAACACATTTGGAAACACTTAGGCCCAAGATCCAAAAGTCTTGGACCGCACAGAAAAATAACTAGGCAGAAACTACATAGGTCCACATTGCAAACCTATCACATAGGCTGAATTAACATATGTCCGTAATGGAGGTATGTCGTGGTACCATTGTGTATAGACACTGGATAAGCGATTTTTAGAAAAGTGAAATTGCTATTCGCTTGCTCTTAAATTGGGGTTAGATCCTTGTTTCCCTAATTTTGACCCCCTGAACAAAATATGAATTTAGATTTTTGATATCAAACACGAATTTTGAGATATGTAGAATTAAAATTTTGGGCATTCTGAGGATCAAATTTAGGCACTTTTTGGGGTTTTTTCATTTGAACTATGAGGAGGTCCTAGCAAAGATTTTGAATAGACAAGTCAAGTGGTTGAGAAACAAAGCTGTAGTTTCCGTCAAGGTCCTTTGGATGAATCAACAAGTTGAATGTGCCATGTAGGAAGGTGAAGTGGACATAAAAAAGAGATACCCATATCTCTTACACTCTACTTAAGCCGAAGGTAATACTTTAAGTCTGCTATATGATACCAAGTCTTAAGTTTCAGTTTTACATCATTTTTGATGCATTCATGTTGAGATTTTTGAAAAAATATTGTTTAAGTGCATTTGTTGCATTCACATTAGGCTAAAATTATTATGTTTACTTCTCTTACATATGCTTCTTTGACATTTGGAGGATGAATGATCCCAAGGGGGAGATACTGAAATGCCTCTCATGTGCTTTGGAATACCCCATAATTGTAATTTCTATATCTCTCAAAATCCACGCGTGATTTCAAAAATCTAACTTTATATTCTCGATCAGGGTGCAAAATTTAGTGTAAAATGGGTATAACCCAAATTTTACAAGGCCCACCGACAGATCATTGTCACTAATTTCTGAATTCCAGCGGTTGTCCACGTCGTGACCTCGATGCTCCAAGGCCACAAACTAGTAGAACACGATGTCCACTTGGGCCAGGGGTTCGGACTAGTCTAATATTTTCCTTACTTTTCCTATTTCACCCAAGGGCATTGGGTTAATAGCTCCATGCCCACTTAAACATGAAATCTCCCGTCCGTAGTCATTTTTCAACTCTATAACTCTCAAAACCCTCTCTAAAACCTCTTTAAGATTCTATCAATTCTCTCATTTAAATCTAAGGATTTCAATCTCAATTTTGGAACTCAAGGACTTATTTCAAGCTTTAAGTATACTTCAAGTTTGCGTCAAGGAATTCAAGGTTTAAGGTATGTGGGTGGTTATCCATTGGTCCTTTCACCCGTGGAGCTAACCACTCCTTTTTATGAAAATTACATGTTTTACGGTTATATTGCTTATGAGAATCTCTTATTATGGATTATGAACATAAATCATATTGGGGTTTTATCAAGTATTGATTTATTTTGGATGCATATCTATTTCAAGTTTATTTTATGAATTTATTATGTCTATTGAGACTATGCATGTTTTGAACTATGATACTTTGAATTATCATGAGCTTTTGTAATTGATTTCAAGATATCCTACATGATGGTTTTACTACATGTTGGTGGGTTGATTTGCATTGACTTTACTCATCTTATTTCACTTTTGAATTGCATGATTTTGAACAAGTATCATGAATCCACCATGTGTTTAATAAAATGACATGACAAAAGTTCTCAAGTTATTGACGATCTATTACATGATTAACAAGTCAAGTGACTATATGATGATTAAAGACTTCAAGTTTGTATTGAATTCATGAAAAGTATATATGATATTACAAGTATCAAGTTAAGTTCTATTTCTAGATTTTTACCTCTTGTGAGCTATTCATGTTATAGTAAGAGTTCATGTATGATTATAATACATTCTCTCCTGTTCAACTTACGCTCACTACTAGAGGTCAACCATGTTTATGATCTACTCAAGTCATGTTCTTACAAGCTCTTCGTGTTATGATTAAAATATGATTATTTCATGTATTCTATGGGATTAGACTTAGCATCCACGGATTGGGTGTTGGAGTGGACTATCTTCCAGCGTCCATACTCCTTTCTCAAATAATGTGCCAACGGAGGATTATGATTATTACCCTTGCAATTCAAGTGGATCTATCTAGTGCACTTTATCATGAAATCAATTTCGAAATGGGTTATGTTCCCATAAGGAGGGTTACATCATACAAAATGGATCATGTTCCTGTAAGGCAAAGTATGGTTTACCCTAGCAAGTAGACCACCTTTTACCGATGAAGGGTAATTATCAGGATTCCAAGTTGTAGCTCGCTTGGTCTTACTCATTCGATTAAGGTCTCGTCCCACATATGTATGGTATATTATGCAAGTTGATTTATTTACAAGCATTTCTTATTACAAAAATTGATCATGCATTCAATATTGAGATTATGTACAACCATTTCTCAAGATTATGAATTTTGAATATATTGGCTTATGTTTTTATTGCATGACACCCCGCATATTTAGTATACTCAAATGTACTAAAACATACTTTATGCCAACATGATATTGCCATGTAAGGACTAGGGCTCTTTTAATCATCCTCCATGTGGCTAGTTAGGCACTTTGGAGAAAAGAATTGGTGAGTCCTCAAGTTCGAGGACAATATCTAGGTTACTCTTGCTATGTTGAGACTTCTTTGTGTTGATCACCTATTCCTATGATGGTGAGCCCAGGTAGTGTATTGGACCCCACTCCATTCCAAGTTAGAGGATTTGTTGGATGCTATACTATGTATATTATGTTATGAGCTTGACTCTTTATGCTTTAACAAATATCAAAGACTTCCCGTAGTCCCTCTTCCCTTTCTATTTATATCTTGTGATTCTTATTTTTGCTTCTACGATCGATGATGTGTAATTGATATGCTAAGAGGCTTATTCGGGGTCCCTTTGGGCTCCCTATTCGTTGTGTCAAGTCTAAGCCCTAGGCTTGGGTTGTGACACTTGGAAAATTCCCTCTTCATACCACCCCACAAATACACCTCCCTCAAGTCTGTTTACATCTTTGTGGAACCAGGGTGAATAGAATAGGATGAATTATAAGCCTCCTTCAAAATTGGCTCCCTTAAGTCATAAATATTAGCCACCTACCTTGGTACCTAAGGGCACCATCTCCCCCTTGGGAGAAAACCTCCACTTTATCATCCTTCACAAAGGCCTTCAACTCTAGCAAGGCAGTGTCAAGGTCTTGTTTTGACTTTTCTTGCTCAATCAAAGAAGATTTAGAATCATCAACAACCATTACACCAATATTTTTAGCTTCATCCAACCTAACCGCCAACCTAGCCAACCAGTGAACCTCTCTAGCCACATTGAAGTTACCAACATCAATATGAGCTAGCCTAGCCATGAACACTCTACTTAGTGCACCTAGCACAACATTAGCTTTGCCGGGATGATAATGCACACTCATGTCATAATCTTTAAGGAACTCTATATACCTTCTTTGTCTCACGTGAAGATCTTTTTGTGTGAACACATATTGGAGATTATTGTGGTTAGTAAACATATCAACATGAACCCTATAAAAATAGTTTTAAGAAATTTTCAAAGCAAATACCACGACCACCAATTCAACATCATGGGTGGGATAATTTTGCTCATGCACCTTAATTTTACCTAGAGTCATATGCTATCACCTTGCCATTTTTCATCAAAACACACCACAAACCAATTCTTGAGGCATCACAATAAACCATGAACCCTTCCAAACCTTCTGGTATATCAAAGATAGAAGCGAGACAAGCTTATCTTTCATAGTTTGAAAACTCTTTTCACATTCATCAGTAAAAAAAAATTTCCTTCTTTTGGGTAAACTTAGACATAGGGGAAGCAATAGAAGAGAACCCATTAATAAACCTCTGGTAGTAACCCGTCAAGCCCAAGAAACTCCTAATATCCGATGGAGTCAACTGTCCAAGCAAATTTCTTATCACCTCCATTTTCTTAGGACCTATCTTAATGCCATCACCTAGCACCACATGCCCTAGAAAAGCAACCTCTTTTAACCATAATTCACATTTTCACATTTAGCAAACAACCTCTCATCCCTCAAGATTTGCAACACTACCCTCAAGTGATTGACCTGATCTTCATTACTCCGAGAATAAATCAATATATCATCAATAAAGAATACCACAAAAATATTGAGGTAGGGTTTAAAGACCCTATTCATGAGATCCATAAATAAAGTCGGTGCATTAGTCAACCCAAAATGAAACGACCCCAAAAATGTGCCTTGGAGTGCTCAAAATCGTAATTTTCATATATCTCAATATCCATGCCTGATATCAAAATTTTGACTTCATGTTATTGTTTAGGGGGGTAAGTTGAGTGGGGGATGGGTCTAACCTAAATTTGAAAGCAATTGTATAAAAGTTCAAAATTCCAAAGTTGGTGAAAAACAATGAAGAATCACGCCCTAGGCATGATTTGTTGGGGCGCGCCATAGTGTATTTTTGCCCAATTTTATTAGTTTTGTCCAAGACTTTTGGGTCTTGGGACTAAGTCTTACCATGCATGAAAATACCTATACAAAGCCATATGTCACTTTCACATCATGCAAGATATTCCCCAAAACCCTCTCAAACACATAGTCTAATATTTTTCTCAAAATTCAAAAATCCAAATGTGTTCCAAATCTAAAGGATTTCACTCAAGCTTCAAGTCTCCATTTTAAATCTTCATCAAGACATTCTCCAAAGTCAAGTTATGTTAATTTCAACCAATAGTCTCTTTCACCCTTGGTGCCCAAGCTTTCTTTTTACCTAAATTGCTAAATTTCAAGTTGATTTACTTATAGGTCTTACTTATTATGAATTTTACTATGAACTATGTCAAGGTTTTGTGAAAGTGTGATTGTTTTAGCTTGTTTTTACCTATGAGTCTATTATTGGATTTGATGTGTATTGCTTGAGGGTATTGTCAAGTATTGATGGGTGATTTTAAATAGAATTTTCTTGCATGATTTCACACTTCAATTGTATAAGCTTACACTAGCACTATACACATGCCAAGTGTTTGATATAATGTTGGGTTTTGGAATCTTTAGTTAATGGTGACCCATTGCATCACCTATAATTTGAAGTGATTTACTTTGACCACTTTGATAGAGGTTGTGATGTCCATTAACCTTGCTAAGGGGTTGATACCTTAAATGCTTTGATGGAGGGTGTGATGTCTATTAACCTTGTTGAGGGGTTGATACCCTAAACGCTTTGATGGAGGGTGTAATGTCTATTAACGTTGTTCAGGGGTTGATAACATGACCACTTTGGTGGAGGGTATGATGTCCATTAACCTTGTTGAGGGGTTTATACCTTGACCGCTTTGATGGAGGATGTGATGTCCATCAACCTTGTTGAGGGGTTGATACCTTGATAGCTTTGATGGAGGGTATGGTATCTATTAACATTGTTGAGAGGTTGATACATTGACCACTTTGATGGAGGGTGTGATGTCCATTAACCTTGTTGAGGGGTTGATAACTTGACCACTATAATGGAGGGTGTGATGTCCATTAACCTTGTT
>JAOTQJ010000072.1:8267502-8302318 GCA_025642045.1 Solanum sejunctum
GTGATGTCCATTAACCTTGTTGAGGGGTTGATAACTTGACCACTATAATGGAGGGTGTGATGTCCATTAACCTTGTTGAGAGATTTATACCTTGACCACTATGATGGAGGGCGTGATATCCATCTACCAATTGAGGGGTATATACCTCGATCACCCACCAAGGGGGTGCTAAGCCTTAGATTCTAAGCATTAGTTGCTTGGTCTCTAATGATGGTCTCTTCCTATAAATGCAATATGTCCTCTATAAGCATGTTTTACTTCAAGCATCACTCATACATGTCATATTGTTATTATGCTATCTGTTGCTTTTGATATTGCATTTTGCCAACATTGATTATCTCTTGTTGCATTGAATCCTACATACTTAGTACATTCAAATGTAATAACGCATACTCTATGCCCACATGATCTTACCATTTAGGAACCAGAGCTCCATTCGGTCATCATTCACCTTCAGATGGCTAATAACATCTATTTAAGCAAGTTTGGTGTGTCCTCCACTCTGAGGACGATATCATTTACTCTTACATTATTCTAAGAATTTCTTTCTTGTTATATGCTTTTGACTATGAGGACGAGCCTAGTTATTTTTCTTAGCCCCTGCTAAATTCTATGTCTACAGGTATTGTTGGACAAGTGATGTAATTATACTTGAGCTTTGACTCATTTATGTTATTTAAGTGTTAATCTATTTCCCTTAGTCCCAATTTCCCTTGTTTATGTTTCTCTTGTTGATTTATTTTGCTTCTGCATAAAGCATGTGTGTATGATATAATAAGAGGCTTATTTGGGATCCCTTCGAGCTCTCAATTCGTTATGTCATGTCTAAGCCCTAGTCTGGGTCGTGACAAACTTCAGAGCACTAAGTTGTTAATAGACCTCAGAGTCAAATACACTACGTCGATTAGAGTCTTATTCATAATTTTGAAGCATGACATTACTATGAATGGGAGGCTATAAGGCATTTTAGGAAATGTTTCCCTTCTTGTTGATTTATTTCGTGTGATAGAGTTAAGTCCCCTAAGGCTTATTTCTTATTTTAATCATTTTGTTTCAAAAAATGTCTGAAGCTACTCAGAAAGGTGATATATTAGATGTGGATGTTCAAAATTCTCTATTTGTATTGACCAAAGTAGTGACACAGTTTACAACTCAACTCAATCATCAAGTGAGTACCCCCGAGACTTCAAGTGGTAAGAGGGAGGGGAGAGGGGCCAAGAGGGCCTGTTTTGAAGGAAAGTTCCAAAGTACCAAAGATAGAGGTGATGCTATGTGTTGAACTTATGGTAAGGTTCATAGAGGCCCATTTGAGGGGCACTAATACTTGCTATGATTGTGGCGAAGAGGGGTATAAGATGATGGATTCCCCTTTCTAACGCAATTAGATTAAAAGGGGTGATGATGGGGTGCCTCATCTTAGATGCCTAAAATGTGGGAGGAATCGCTATGGCGTATATTGGAAGAACATAGGTGTATACTTTGGGTGTGGTGACATGGGCCTCATGATTTCGAATTGTCCATATGCTAACAACAAAGGTGAAGATGGCTGACCAGAAGGGCAAGGTGGTCATTTTGATAAAGATGCTCAAGGAGTTAATGTGGCTATCAGTATGTTGAATCTTCCTTTTGGCTTTGATGTGTATGCATGGGTAGGTCCAGGTGTTACTATTCCTTTCATTATTCTTTTTTTCTTGGGTTGCTAGTGGGCTTTTTGTGTACCCTGAGTTATTATGTGACCCTTTAGTGGATACTCTTTTTCTATTGTTGCTAGGAAGTTCATAGGTATTGTTCCATGTTCATATTGCATTACGTCATGCCTTATGGCTTATTAGATTTGATATGGTGGATTTTGATGTTATACTTTGGGTGGATTGGTTATACGCATATTGTATTTCATTTAGTTATAGGACCCATTGCATAAGATTCCAATTCCCTAGTGAACCCATTCTTGAGTGGTAGTAAAGAGGTAAGCCCATTCCTTGTCTTGAGGTACAATTGATCCCTAAGAGTGGCATTTATCATCTTATAAGAGCTAGGGGTGTTGAACCTAAGTTATTTCTATTGAGTTGTTCCAGTGATAGATAAGTCCCTTGACGTCCTTCCTAGTGAGCTTCCTAGTGTAGTTTATGTAGAGGAAATATGGCTCCCTTAGAATTTGTATTGGCTACAAGCAACTTATAAGGGTTACCATAAAGTATAAGTACCCTTTTCCAAGGATTTGTGATATATTTGACAAACTTCAATGGGTTAGTTACTTCTGTAAGATTGATCTTTGGTTAGGGTTTTGTTCCCAAGTGAGGATGAGGATAGGTGATATTCCTAGATGTCATTTCATACAAGGAGTGAGCATTTTGAGTCGTGGTGAAGTTGCTTGATTGACTTATGCACCAGCTATGTCTATAGGTCTCATGAACAGGGTCTTTAATCCTTACCTTATTGTGTTTGAGATGGTCCTTATTAATGGTATGTTGGTTCATTCTCGAAGGTGAGGGAGAGGTTGGGCATCATTTGAGGGTGATGTTATGAATTTTGATGCATATGGGGTTGCTTGTGAATTATGGGAAGTTAGAATCTTTGGGAGTAGATTTGCAAATCTTGGAGGATGAGAGGTTGTATGCTATATATGGTAAGTGTGAATTGTAGGTAATGAGAAGGTAGTTATAACTCTTTAAGGATTATGACATGAGTGTGCATTATCACCCCAGTAAGGTTAATATTGTGGTCGATGCACTAAGTAGGGTGTCTAGGAGTAGCCTACCATATGTGGATGATAGTGGCAAAGAGGTGACTAGACAGGTCCATCGGCTGGCTGCAGTGGGGGTTAGGTTGAAGGAAGTTAAGAATGGTAATATAGTATTCTTGATGGTTCAAAATCTTCTTGGGTTGAATATGTCTAGTGTAAGCAAGGCCTTGATTCTTCCTTATTAGAGTTGGAAGTTTTGGGCGAAAGGATAGTAGAGTAAAGTTTGTCATCCAAGGGGAAGGTGGTGTTTTATGGTACCAAGTCAACTATGTATGTTTAAGGTTGACAATTGCGTTAAGGTTTATAGGTCCTTATAGGGTTTGGAGGAGAAACTGATAAGGATGCATAAGGATTGGAATTACCTAAGGATATGGATATGGTTCGCGCGGTTCTAGATGCTTCTTGGTTAAGGGGATATGGTGATGACTTTAGTACTATAGACTCTTTAAGGTTGTAGGTCTTGTTGAGGATTAGTTGACGTATTAGAAGGTCCATGTGGAGGCATTGGATGGAAAGGTGGAAAAGTTGATTAATAAGGATGTGGTGTTCGTCAAGGCCCTTTGGAATAATCATGAAATCAAAAATATCTCTCGTGGAGACAGAGTGGAATAGAGAAGCAATATCCTCAGCTCTTTATCCTATTGAAGCTTATGGTAACACATCAAGTCCTATTTCTATGATTCCAAGTCTTAAGTCTCATCCCTCATGTCATTTGCATATATTCATGTTTATGTTGACAACTTCATGATGATTTTTAGTTATGTTCAGGTTTTGAAAATAGTGTTTAATTATATTGTTACATCCTTGTTGGGGCTGATTTCGCTTCTTGTGGCCACTTCTTTGACATTGGGGGACGAATGCTTCCAAGAGGGAGATATTGAAACGACCCCAAAAATGTGCCTCAGAGTGACTAGAATCGTAATTTCCATATATCTCAAATCCATGCGTGATATCAAAACTCCAACTTCATATTCTTGTTTAGGGGGTAAAATTAAGTTGTGAGTGGGTCTAACCGGAAATTTATAGCAACCATATCAAAATTCAAAATTACAAAGTTGGCGAAAAACAATGAAGAATCACGCCCCAAGCGTGATGCGCCAAGGGCACGAATAGTGTATTTTCTTACCCTCTTTATTAGTTCGGTCCAAGGTTTTTGGGTCTTGGCCCTAAGTCTTCCATTGCATAAAAATACCTATATTGATCCACATTTCACCTTCATATCATACAAGACATTCCCCAAAAACCTCTCAAACCCTTAGACTAATATTTATCTCAAAATTCAAGTTCTAAATCTCTTCCGAATCTAAAAGATTTCATTCAAGCTTCAAGTCTCCATTTCAAATATTTGTCAAGAGATTCTCCAAAGTTAAAGCATGTGGGTTTCAACCAATAGGTCCTTTCAGCCTTGGTGCCCAAGCTTCCTTTTTACCAAAATTGCATGATTTCAAGTTGATTTACTTATAGGTCTTACTTATTATGAATTTGACTATAAACTATGCTGGGGTTTTGTGAAAGTGTGACTGTTTTAGTATGTTTTGAGCTATGAATCTATGATTCATTATGGGATTTGATGAAGGGTTTTGATGTATATTTCTTGAGGGTGTTACCAAGTATTTATGGGTGGTTTTACATTGAATTTTCTTGCATAAGCTGACTCTTGAATTATATGATTTTACAATAGCACAACACACCCACCAAGTGTTTGATGAAATATCCGATTTTGGAATGTTGAGTTAATGGTGACCCGTTGCATGACCTATTATTTGAATGACTTTATTAAACTGGTTGATAAGTTGATACCTTGACCACTTTGATGGATGGTGTGATTTTCGTTAACCTTGTTAAGGGGTTAATACCTTGACCGCTTTGATGGAGGCTGTGATGTCCATTAACCAAGTTGATGGGTTGATAGCTTGACAACTTTGATGGAGGGTGTGATGTCCATTAACCTTATTGAGGGGTTGACACATTGACCAATTCGATGGAGGGTGTTATGTACATCAACTTTGTTGAGAGTTTGATACCTTAGTCGCTTTGATAGAGGGTGTGATGTCTATTAACTTTGTTAAGGAGTTGATACCTTGACCGCTTTGATGGACGGTATATGTCCATTAACCTTGTTCATGGGTCGATACCTTAACCATTTTGATGGAGGGTATCATATCCATTAACCTTTTTGAGGGGTTGATACCTTGACCACTATAATGGATATCACAACTCAATTCTAGGGCCTGGATGTGACAGGGCACAAGGGGAACCCCAAGGGACCCCAACAAGGCTCTCATTATGTCATTACACATCTATGGTTGTAGAAGCAGTAAAATACATCAGAAATAGTAAATAGCGATAAGCAGGGCCAAGGGACCTCTTTCATATCATAAACAACAAGATTCCAGAGTGATTCAAAGCTTCTAACATTACGCATGACATATCCAGCAACACCTCTACTACATAGATAAGAGCGGTGGCCAATATAAGAAACTGGGTCCATCGTCATAGTAAACATGTAAATAAAAGAAAGATAGTCTTAGAACATAGAAAGAGGTCATAAGCATTATCCCCAAAATAGAGGACTCACCAAAGAGTTTGGGAGAAGTCGCACTAACCAGATGGAGGATGATGATTAAGAGGGGATCTGATTCCTATATGGTGGCATCATATAGGCATAGAGTTACGTTAGTATGTTTGAATATACTAAGTATGTAGGATGCAATGCAACAAGTGAAGCACCATAAGCAAAATGCATAACATTGGCAATGGATTAGCGTATAATAATTTGACATGTATGATTAATGCTTGAAGTAAAATCATGCTTATATAGAACATAATGCATGTGTAAGCAGAGACAATTATTAGTGCATAACCAAGGCCTACCACCCCTTTGGAGAGGCGAATGAGGTACGAACATCTCAATAGGTTGATGAGGTATAAATCTCTCAATAGTTTTATGAGGTACAAACCCTCTAACATGGCTGATGGAGTACAAAACCCACTAACATAGTCATCATGGTACAAGCCCCTCGACATGGTTTCACGGGTCTACCACCTCCTAAGAGAAGCAATCGAGGTACAAGCCCCTTAACAAGGTTACTCAGGCCTACAACCCCCCGAGTGAGGCTTGGTCAATTCCCTAAACTACAGAGATAATATCATATACATATATTCATTTTATCATCGTATAGTCATTCAACTTATAAGACATGCATTGGACCTTCAATTCCTCAAGAAATCATAATCCGGACATTTTATCAAACAGTTGGCGGGCGTGTAGTACTAATATAGAATCATGCAAATTCATGAGTAGAATCATGCTAGAAAGTTCAATGTAAAACCATTAATAGATACTTGGTAACACCCTCAAGTAATCTACATCTACAAACTTCATTAAATCTCACAATAGATCTCAGATTTAAAGCTCAAACATGTTAAAACAACCATAATTTCATGAAACCAGAACATATTGTGCAGTGAAAGTTAGATAAAATTCATGAGTAAATCAACTTTAAGTGATGCAATTTTAGGTAAAATAGAGCTTGGGTATCATGGGTGAAAGGATGAATGAATGAAACCCACATACCTTGACTTTGGTGAAATCCTTGAAGAAGATTGGAGACGGAGACTTGAAGTTTGAATGAGAACTTTAAGATTCGAATAAGCTTTGGGACTTTAGTTTGGAGAGAAATATTTGGCTAACTGCTTGAGTGAGTATTGGGAAATGTCCTAGATGATATGAGGGTGAAATATGTCTAAGTATAGGTATTTTCAAGTATAGGAGGGCTTGGGGCCAAGACCAAAAAGCCTTGGACGAAGATAAAAAAGTTGGCAATAAAATACATAGGAGCACATTTGGTCCATGACGTAGACCTATCGTAGAGGCAAAATTTACCCAGGTCCGCAATGGCTGCATGTTCCTGGCACCATCGCGGATCGATTCTGGAAATCAAAATTTTGGGAAAATGAAATTGCGATTTATTTGCTCTAAAATCAGGGTTAGATCCATTTCCAACTTAATTTGACTCCCTGAACAAGAATATGAAGTCGGATTTTCGATATCACGCCAGATTTTGAGATATATGGAAATTATGATTTCGGGCACTTTTGAGGCACTTTTTGGGGTTATTTCAATATCTATGCCTTGAGAACATTCATCCTCGAATGTCATGGAATGTATATGAGAGATGAAAACTGGACAATTTCAACCCACATAAGGATGCAACAATGAACTTAAACATCATTTCAAAAATCTCAATATAAGTGTAAAATATAAACTTGTCAATTTAAGCATGAACGTATGCAATGACATGATGGATGAATTTAAGACGTGAGATCATTTGAACGACTTAGATCAATACCTTAGACTTGAGTGAAGTGGAAAAGATAAGGGTATCGCTTTTTCATATCCACTTCGGGCTCCCAAGTAGCACCCTCAAATTATTGATTCCTCTAAAGGACCTTAATAAAAGTAGCATCCTTGGTCCTCAACCTTTTTATTTGCCTATCCAAGATCTCTAGTGGAACTTCTTCATATGTCAAGTTGTCTTCAACTATCCCCATAACATGAAGAGGCACAATAACATTAGGATCACCCATACACTTTCTCAACATAGACACATGAATAACCAAATGAACCTATTCCATTTCTCTAGTCAAATCCAACTCATAAGCAACCTTACGAATCCTTCTCATCACCCTATAACGACCCACATATCTAGCACTTAACTTTCCCTTCTTGCCAAAATGGACCACACTCTTTATGGGTGACACATTCAAATAAACCTAATTACCAACCTTGAATTCAAAATCCCTTCTCCTCACATCAGCATAAGAACTTGGGTGACTTTGTCTTATTCTCAACCTTTATCTAATCATTCCAACATTATAAAGAACCTCCATAACTAGTTTTGGTCCTAATTGAGCCACCTCACCAACCTCAAACCACCCAACTGGTGATCTTTAATGTTTACCATAGAGAGCTTCAAAAGGAGCCATATCAATACTAGAATGATAGCTATTGTTATATGCAAACTCAATGCGTAGAAGATGATCATCCCAACTACCCTTAAGCTTCAATACATAAGCCCTAAGCATGTCCTTAAGTGTTTGGATAGTTCTTTTGGCTTGGCCATCCATTTGAGGGTGAAAGGCCGTATTAAGCTTTACCTTGGTTCCAAAACCTCTTCGGAAAGGACCTCCAATAGTGTAAAGCAAATTATGAACCATGATCCAATATGATGGACAATGAACCCCATCAAACCTCACCAAGTCTCACATGTACAATCTAGCATACTCTTTAGCCCCTTATGTAGTCTCAACTAGTTGAAAGTGAGCCGATTTTGTCATACTATCAATTACCGCCCATATGAAATCAAAACCCTTTCTATTATTGGGCAAGCCAACCACAAAAACCATATTAATCTCTTCCCACTTCCAAGTAGGAATCTCTATGTCATGACCCACGCCTAGGGGCTAGTCATGACACGGAAAATAGGGAATCCGAAGGAACCCCAATCAAGCCTCTTAACTTATCATAACACATCATTGGTCACGAAAGCATGTAAGAGATATAAAACAAGCATAACGGTCAAAGGCAATAAGGGATAGATTGCCAAAACATCAACATCAAAGATAAGGAGTCATGGCTCATATCATAATCACACAACTTGTCCAACAAACACCTCTGAATATATGATATAACGGGGGCCAAGTCAAAGTAACCGGGCTTACCCTCATGGACAAAATAGAACATAAGAAATTATCTCAATACATAGATAATAGTAATCATAGACTAAGGTCCCTGAAATGGAAGACTCACCAACAAGCTTGGAATAGCACTAACTAGCCATGTGGAGGGGGAGGATGATCAACTTGAGCACCGGTTCCTACATGGTGATATCTCGTAGGCAAGAGCATTTGTTAGTAAATTTGAATGTACTAAGTATGTGGGAAGTAATGCAACAAGAAATAAACATCATGATCAAAATGCATAGCAATAGGCAATGGGCATATTAGAGCAACATGGCATGTCTGAACAATGCATGAGTAAAACATGCTTAAGTAACCCATGCTCATACATGATATTATATGTGTAGAAGAAACAAAACTAAATTTTCAAAGTATGAACCCTTGGTAGGATAGTGATGTTGCCACCCCATCACTTGGGTGGATTAGTACTAACCCTTATCTAGATTGGTGATAATGCCGCCCCATCACCATGGTGGAGAAGTACAAATCCTTCCCTAGGTTGACGAGTAAAAATACATATCTAGGTTAGTGATGATGCCACCCTATCACTAGATGGAGAAGTACAAACATTTCACTAGGTTATCCGGGTTTTCAAACCCCCTGGATTGGGCATGGTCGATTCTACACTTTATATAGGATTTATCATATGCTCTAGTGAAACACTTCATATAGTAATAATCATATACATAAGCTTATTTCATCATCATGATGTAAACCATATCATATTTCATGCTTAGGATCTTCATTTCCTCAAGAAACCATAACCACACATTTTATCAAAAACCTTGGGGGTGTGTAGTGGGGGTAAAAAACCATGCAATTTGGAGATGAAATCATGCAAGAGATTCTATAGTATAACTATCAGTCAACACATTGCAACACCCCTAATATAATCACATCAAAATCCCTCATCAAATCTAACATTAGGTCTAAGATTTAGAGCTCAAAACATAATAAAATAACCATACTTTCATAAACTAAAATCATTGTGTAGTAAATTTCTCAATATGCAAGACCCACATGTAAAATCAAATTTAAATCATGCAATATTAGTAAAAAGGAGGCTTAGGTACCATGGATGAAAGGACCCAATGGTTCAACACCATATATCTTAGCTTTGGGGAAGTTCTTGATAAAGTTTTAAAATGGTGGCTTGAGGCTTGAAGAGAATCCTTAATTTCAGATGAGGGTGTTGAGTCTTGAATTTTAAAGTGAAAATATGGCTAAGTGTATTAGGGAGTACTGGAAAATGTTTAGGATGATATAAGGGTAAAATAACTCTAAGTACAGGTAGAAAAACACTAGGGAACACTTAGTCCCAAGACCCCAAAGTCTTGGAATTGAGATAGAAATCACTGGTATTGAAATACATAGGTCCTCGACACGGACCTATTGTGAAGGCCAAATTAACACATGTCTGCGATAGTTGCACGTCGCGGTGCTATCGTGGATTATCTCTGGAAATTAAAAATTATGAAAATTGAAATTGCTAATTGCTTGCTCTAAAATTGAGGTTAGACCCTTTTTCCTCTATTTTTTACCCCATTAATAAGAATATGAAGTCGGATATTCAAAATAATAAATAGATTTTAAGATATATGGAATTTAAAACTCTGGGATTCCGAGGCACACTTTGAGTACTTTTTTGGGACGTTTTAGTATCTCCCTTTTGGGAACATTTGTCTTCGAATGTAAAATATACGTACAAAACAAGAATGATCATCAACAAATTAGCCCCAACTATAATGCAACATCACATTGAAAACACTATTTTCAAAACCTCAGCATGAGTTTAAAATCATCATGACTTGCTAACTTAAACATAAATGCATATAAATGACATAGGGTCTGAAACATAAGACATGAAATCATATGGAGGACTTAGAACTTGTACCTTAGGCATGAGTGCAGCGGAAAAGATAAGGATACCTCTTTCATATGTCCGCTTCAGCCTCCCAAGTAGCACTTTTGATTTGTTGGTTCCTCCAAAGGACCTTAATGGATGCCACCTCTTTCTTCCTTAATCTCTTCACTTGCCTATCTAGGATCTGAACCAGAACCTTCTCATAAGTCAAGTTATCATCACCAACACCCATAACATTAAGAGGCATAATAACATTAGCGTCACCAACACATTTTATCTATATTGAGACATAGAACACCGGATGAACAAAATTCATTTCACTAGGCAAATTAAAATCATAAGCTACCTAGTCAAGCCTCTTCATGACCTCATAAGGACCAACATATCTTGGAGTCAACTTCCCTTTTTTACAAAAATGGACCACTCATTTCATCAGATAAACCTTCAACTAAACCCAATCACCCACTTTGAATTCAAGGTCGCTTCTTCTCACATCGACATAAGATTTTTGACGACTTTGGGCTGGTCTCAAACTTTCTCTAAACATCCTAAACTTCTCAGAAGCCTTCATAACTAGATCTGATCCCAATAAATCTACCTTTCTAACCTCAAATCAACCCACTAGTTATCTACAACATCTCCCACAAAGAGCCTCAAATAGAGCCATATCGATGCTAGAGTGATAGCTATTATTGTATACGAATTCAATCAAAGGAAGATGGTCATCCAAAATACCTCTCAACTCAAAAATGCATGCTCTAAGCATATCTTCAAGGGTTGGAATTATTCTTTCGGCATGGACATCTATTTGAGAGTGGAAGGCCATACTAAGGTGAACTTTTGTACCAAGACCCCTTTGAAAAGACCTCCAAAAGAGTGAAGTAAATTGTGCACCAATGATAAAATGCAAAGTAGAGATAGAACCAACATGAGTGGCATGTACCCCAAGAGACAATTCACAAGGAGTCAAGTGAAAGATCTCCAAGACCTATAAGCAATGTTCAAGAAAAAAGAAGCATTGGAGGAGCTTGAGGCTCACAAAAGAAAGGCTTACAATATGCGGAAGGTCTATCAAGATAAGGAGAAGAAAGAAAAGAGGCCATATGTGCAAATGTCTATTACTTGAATTCAAGGATTTGAAAAGAAGGCAACCAAACAAGCCAACCAAACAAGGCTCTGACTCATTAAGGATAAAGTTGTAAAGAAAATGTCTTCTTTTATTTACTTAGTATAAATAGTCTTATTTTAGCATTTGGAAGATGTAGACTATGTTGAAGATTGAATTATCAAAATTGCAGTATCTTCTTAGTGAGTAATTAGTGAGTAATTTGGATGAACTCTTAGAATTGTTAGTTGACTTGTTTCCTTGGTTAATTGAAGGTTTCCATTTGTGGTTCTAAGTTTCCTTCAATTATTCCTTCTAGGGTTTGATTTAAGTGTTTGAAATCAATTGGTAGGTGAGGTTTTTAGTCCCTTGTTGCCCATAATTTTAATAATGTAATCCACATATCCTTTTATCATTGTTCCCTTTTCCCTTTTTTTGTTTGATATTTATTTTTTGGTATCAAGAGCTTAGGTTTAGATTTGTGAAATAGTCTAGATTTTGGAATTTTGATCCACTAAAAAATTCAAAAGTCCCAAAAAAACCAAAATTTTTTTATTTGATTTGTTGTTTTTGACACTAGATTCTTGTTCACTAGTGTTTTTTTAGTCTAAATCTCAAATTTCATTTAATTTTGAGTTGTGGAAGTGAAGTTGCCATTTTGGTTTCGAGCATTCAAACTTTTCAAATTTCGAAAGTGGGTTGTTTGATTGAGAAAAAATTGAAGGTTAATGATCATTGAGGTATGTTCTCTATATCATGGGGAAGCTAATCCTAAATTTTGAGCCAATTTCGAGTTGATTTGAAGGTGTTGGGATTTAGTGTGTATTGTTGGTGTTCTACGTATTTTTGAAGATATTTAAGTGTTTTTGAAGAAAAAGAAGACCTACAGGTACATTTGATCCTTTTTTTTTCAAGTCAAAGTTGGTCAAGGTGTTGGGGCCCTTAGTAGAAATTTGAAAAAAAAAAGAAAAAAGAAATTTAGAAAAAAATCAGCAGCAAAAATTTTTTAAGAAAAAACTTTTTTTAAAAAAATTTAACGTCAGTGCCAATTCAGCGCCAACTCAACTCTAAAACAATACCAAATAGGCGCTAAATCAGCGCCAGCTAGCACTACATTAACGCTAATAAGTGAGTCAGTGCAGAGGCTCAATCCAGATGCACCACATGGTGCAAGTAGTGCAATTTCAGAGACTTCTCTGCAGAGTTTTCATACCCCAAAATATTTCTAAGTACGGTAGGTTTTTTGGGCATAACAATTTTTCTAAATATCCAAACGACGTGATTGTTTTTTAAAAATTTTTATGCTTCAATTTTCTAAGTATTTACCAAGTAATTTACATCTTTAACTACTTGTTAACTAGTTTTAAACATCAAACATCAAATCAAATAGCTTTCACACTATGAACACCTTAAGGCTTCAAAACATTTTCTAAATGTCCAAACTCAAGTCTTCGTTGTCACTGATTTTTCTTTCATTCCTCAACTATATAAAAAATAATTAATATCTTTAGTTACTTATTAACTAGTTCCTAAATATTAAATCATCTCTTTGATTCTTAAATTTGGGAAACAACAAGTACTTTCTTCTACTTCTGTTACTTAGGTTTTCCTTTTTTTGAGTCTAATATTTCTTATGCCTCTTGCTTCTAGTTTTTCTTCTTTGATTCATGATCCTAAGTTTCAGTTGAGTCATCCTTCATTCAAGAGTCATAAGAGTGCACTCCACCATAAAAGATAGGTGACCTTGAATTGATTGCGCGGAGCTAGTTCACTATCAATTTTGAGACGACGCCATAGAAGGTGCGTTGAGAGTTACATACGAGTGATGTGAGGCTTTTGCTATTAATCTTGTTTGTTGAGTATTCTAGGAATCATGTCTAATACAAGTCCAATTGGGGAAGGTTCAAAGAACATCATGGAAACTCTTGCTTACTTTTCCAAACAAATAGAGGAAATGAATGGAAGGATGGGAGGTTTGGAGGAAAGGTTGGTACGGGTGGAGAATGTTAATTGAAGGAAATCAATTCAACCCAAAAATAAGGAGATGAGGAGGGTATCAAAGCATTCCACCACCATTACCCTGGAACAAGCCCATAATCTATGTTTTCCTCCACAAAGCCGAACCCTAAGCTACCAAAACCCTACTTTTCAAATGAACTACAATCCAAACCATCCAAGAAGAGTTGCATCACCTCCACCAAATGTACTACAATGTCCTTACCAAGCCTACTAATACCAATATCCCCTCTATGATGAAATGCATGGAGATCTCAACAATAATATAATTTGGGAGCATAGGGGTAGGGATACCTATGGAGTACACAGGGAAGGAGTCTGACCACAAGACTTTGGGTGGGATCATGTCATTGGAGGTCGAGATTGTTGGAATAGAGGAGATAGGATGGTATATAGAGGAGATAGGATGAGAAATGAAGAAGAAAGGTTGGATGAAAGGGTAAATTTTGCTTGCTTCATGGAGAAAGAGAAATCTTTGTTTGATAATGATGAAGACTTAAAGGTTAATTCCAATTTTCATTGTTGTGAGATGAATTAATGGAGCCCTTTCCATAGAAAACCTTGATCAAAGGGAGAATCTATTTCATGTTAGGTACAAAATTCAAGATAAAGTATGTTCTTTAATCATTGATGGTGGAAGTTCCATTGTTGTTCCAAGGGAAGGAGATTTCTTGGCTAAAAATAAGGAGAATATATGAATGATAGCAAAGCCAAGCAAGTGTTTAAGGAGTGTTGAAGAGGGACGATTTCTAGTATATCGTGTTAACAGCCTCTTTTGTCGCATGCTAACCAAAATACTAGCACTTTACCTAGTATTGTTTCTTCTCTTTTGTAGGACTATAACAAGAAAGGCAAGGAAAATGTGGTAGCAGATGACCTATCAAGAAGGTTTATGTAAGTGACTACCTTGGCTTCTAAATGATGGGATTTGAAATCTTAAAGGAATTCTATCCTAGGGATCCCGACTTCAAATATACTTTTGATAATCTTACCCAAGGGAAGCAGGTTGATAGGTTTCAATTTATTGATGGATTTTTGTTCAAGGATGGATGAGCTTATGTTCCTATGAGCTCATGGAGAGAGCTACTATTCAAGGAGTCTCATAATGGTGGTCTGATGGGACACTTACAGGTACCCAAAACACTTCACATTCTAAAGGAGCAATTATTTTGACCTAAGATAAAGCATAATATTGAGCGAATTTGTGGACAATTTCTCAATTTTAAGCATTCCAAATCCACAACTCGGCCCCAATGTAAGTATGCCCCTCTCTTTACTCCTAGTGGCTCACGCATGGATATCTCTATGGTTTTTATGTTGTGTCTTCCTAGGACTAAAAGAGGACATGATATCATATTTGTGGTTATGGATAGATGTTCTAACATGACTAATTTTATTCCACGCCATAAATGTGATGATGCATCCCATGTAGCATCTTTATTTGTCATCAATCTCTTAAGTTACATGCAATCCCTCAAACCATTGTTAGTAATACAGATTCCAAATTGCTTAGTCAATTTTAGAAGAATCTATGGGGTAACGTGGTACCATACTTATGTTCTCTACTTCTTGCCACCCTTAAACGGATGGAAAAATTGAAGTAGTCAATAGAACTGTTGGAAGTGTGATTTGGTGCATGATTATAGGAACTCCAACAACTTGGGAAGACCGTTTACCCTTAATTGAATTTGCATACAACGTATCTTTCCACTCTTTTATTTGAATGTCACCATTTGAGGCATTTTATGATTAAAACCTTTGTTTCCACTAACCATGACTCTATTATCTAGTAATGTTGTTTTTAGCCTAGATGCCAAGCAAAGGGCAAAGGATATGATGAGCATTCATTCCAAGGTTAAGAGACCATTGAAAAGAACAATTCTACGGTGGCTATTCGAAAGAATTAGGGGAGAAAAGAAGTGATCTTCAACCCGAATAATTAGGTATGGGTAGAGAGGTTTCCACATGTTTGGAAAAGCCCAAGAGGAGATGGACATTTGAAAGAATTTAAGAGAATCAATGACAATGCCTACATGATTGACTTGCCAAGTGAGTATAATATTCATAATGTTTTCAATGTTAGTGATTTATCTCCTTGGGTTGTAGGTGAATCTTTGGATTTGAGGACTAATCCTTTTCGAGAAGGGGAGGATGCTAACATGAAAAGTAGAGATGGCACCAACATGAGTGGCATGTACCCCTCAAGACCATTCACAAGGAGTCAAGCAAAAGATCTCTAAGACCTACAAGCAATGTTTATGAAAAAAGGAAGCATTGGAGAAGCTTGAGGCTCACAAAAGAAAGGCTTACAATATGCGGAAAGTCTATCAAGATAAGGAGAAGAAACGAAAGAGGCCATATGTGCAAATGTCTATTACTTGAATTCAAGGATTTGAAAAGAAGGCAACCAAACAATCCAACCAAACAAGGCCCTGACTCATTAAGGATAAAGTTGTAAAGAAAATGTCTTCTTTTATTTACTTAGTATAAATTAGTCTTATTTTAGCATTTGGAAGGCATAGACTATGTTGAAGATTGAATTCTTAAAATTTTAGTATCTTCTGAGTGAGTAATTAGGATGAACTCTTAGAATTGTTAGTTGACTTGTTTGCTTGGTTAATTGCTTGTTTCCATTTGTGGTTCTTAGTTTCCTTCAGTTTTTCCTTCTAGGGTTTGATTTAAATTATTTAAATCAATTCGGAGGTGAGGGTTTTAGTACCTTGTCACCCATAATTTCAATAGTTTGAATTTAATCCATATATCTTCTATCATTGTTTCCTTTTCCATTTTGTTTTTGTTTGATCTTTATCAACCATGATCCGATATAACGGATAAAGGAACCCCATGTAACCTCACTAACTTGTGGATATACAACCTTGAATAATCTTTAGCCATATAAGTAGTCTTAATCGGTAAAAAGTGAGCCAATTTTGTCATCTTATCAACCACCACCCATATCGAATCAGAACCTTTCCTAGTCTTAGGAAACCCAACCACAAAATCCATGTTAATCACCTCCCACTACCAAATAGGAATCTTTGTCTTGAGTTAGGCAACCTAGCCTTTGATGCCCAGGTTTGACTTGTTCACAACTATGGAAATCAAAAATAAATATTTTGATATCCTTCTACATGCCTCCCCACCAATACACATCCCTCAAGTCTCTATACATTTGGTGGAACCGGGGTGGATAGGGTAAGAAGAATTATGGGCCTCATCAAGAATTCTCTCCCTCAAACCATCAACACATGGCACACACTACCTACCTTGGTATCTAAGGGAGCCATCTCCCCCTTGGGACTAAACCTCTATTTTTCCCTCTTTCACCAAAGTCTTCAATTCAAGAAAGGAGGAGTCTAGATCTTGTTTTGCTATCACCTCATCAACCAAGGAAGATTTAGAACTATCAACAATTGCTACACCATTACCCATATCTTCCAACCTAACCCCCAATCTAGCCAATTTATGCACGTCCCTAGCCATCTCCCTATCACCACCATCTACATGAGCTAGGCTACCTATAGACACCCGACTCAAAGCATCAGCCATAACATTTGCCTTACCGGGATGGTAATGCGCACTCATGTCATAGTCTTTAAGAAGTTCTAGCCACCTTCTTTGTCTCAAGTTGAGATCTTTTTACTAGAGGCTCTTATGATTGGTGAAGACATCGACATGTACCCTATACAAATAATGATGCCATATCGTTAATGCAAACGTAACGGGATCTAACTCTAGATCATAGGTAGGGTAATTCATGCACTTTGAGTTGCCTAGAAGCATAGGCTATGACCTTACAATTTTGCATTAGCACACAATCCAAACCAACTCTAGATTCATCAAAATAAACAACAAAACCCATAATACTATCTAATAGAGACAATATAGGAGCAGACAGAAGCCTATCTTTCAACTTTTGAAAGCCTTCTCATATTCATCGATCCAGACAAACTTAACCTTATTTTTCGTCAATTTTGTCATAGGGGAAGCAATAGAGAAGAACCCATTCACAAGCCTTCTATAGTAACCCGCAACGCCCAAGAAACTCCTAATATCCGACGGGGTCAATTGTCTAGGACAATTACCAATCACATTGATCTTCTTAGCATCCACCTTTATACCATCCCCCGACACCACACGACCTAAGAATGCAACCTCATTCAACCATAACTCACACTTGTCATATTTAGCATACAATCTCTCCTCCCTTAAACTTTGCAACACAATCCTCAAATGACCCATATTCTCCTCCCTACTATGTGAATAGATCAAAATATCATCAATGAAGACCACGACAAAGGAATCAAGCCAGGGTTTGAAGACCCTATTCATTAGGTCTATGATGATGGTTGCTGCAATAGACAACCCAAAGGACATTACCATAAATTCATAATGCCCATATCTAGTCCAGAAGGCCTTCTTAGGAATATCACACTTCCTTACCCTCACTTGATGGTACTCGGACCGAAGGTCAATCTTAGAGAAGAAGCTAGACCCTTGCAATTGGTAAAACAAGTCATCAAATCTTGGAAGAGGATATCTATTCTTTATAGTGACCCTATTGAGTTGCCGCTAATCAATTCACATTCTAAGTGACCTATCCTTTTTTTTCACAAACAACATCAGAGCACGCAAAGGTGATTGACTAGTTCTAACAAATCCTTTTTCCAACAAATCATTCAATTGCTCTTTTAACTCCTTCAACTCCTTCGGGTCCATATGGTAAAGGGAAATAGAGATGGGTGGAGTAATGGGAAAGAGATATATGCCAAGATCTATCTCTCGTTCGGGAGGGACACCGGGAAGTTCATTTAGAAGACATCAAGAAACTCGTTTACTATGGAAACCGACTCAATTAAAGGGACTTTGGACTCCACATCCTTAATCCAAACAAGATAATATGAACATCCCCTATAAATAAACCTATGGGCTTTAATTCATGAAATGAATCTACCTTTGACCACAACATCTTGACTTTTCCACTCAAGTACGGGTTTACTAGGAACTCATACTTGACCCTATGGATTCTACAATCAATAGAAGCATAGTAGGCATGTAACCAGTCCATCCTAAGAATGACATTAACGTCTACCATGTCTAATTCAACAAGATCAGAAGGTAACAACTTATGCAAAATCCGAAATTGGATGATTTTGATACACTTTCCCTGCAACAATTGAGACACTAATAGGTGTAGACACTTCAAATGATTCATGCCATAACTCGGGGACAATATGAAACCTTTTAGCAATAAGAAGGGTAACAAAGGAAAGAGTGGCACCCGGATCAATCAAAGCACGGATCAATCAAAGCATACACATCAAAGTCAAAGATTTTCAACATACTGATAACAACATAAGGAACCTCGCCAATGCCTTGCCTTCCATGTAGAGCATAGAATCAATTATGCCTTAGGGGACCACCTTGAGGACCACCTCTACCCAATGGAACTGCATTTACACCTCTGCCCTTGCTACAATTTCTTGGATAATCTACTCTTTTGTAACCAAGCTCATCACAATCAAAGCATGCATTAGAACCCTTCAAACATGGGCCCCTATGACTCTTCCCATATATAGGATACACATTAATGATAGCCACACTACCAATGCCTTGTGGACTAGGGAAGTGATTGGAAAATCACCTATTTGTAGCATGAGGAGGTCCTTGGCCTTGATGGAATCGGCCACCCCTATGGAACTTACCCCTATGACAGGATCTCTTACCCTCATGGCCCCTCTTCTTTCTCTTCTTTTCTTCCTCCATTCGCTCGACATAAGTCATCAACTGAGATAAGTTCATGTCACTAATAAGCAGGGCGGACCAGTGTTCCTCACTCACCAAGTCGGAGACCCCTATCATAAATTTCTTTATCCTCTATATAAGATCAGCCACCAGTTGAGGAACATAGTTTGAAAATTCATTAAATTTAAGGGCTTACTCTCTCACACTCATACCACCTTATTTCAAGTTCATAAACTCTACCAATTTTTCCTTCCTAAGTTCAAGAGGGAAAAATAGATTAAGGAAGGCCAATTTGGACTCCTCCCAAAGCACCACATTACCAACCCCCTTCTCACCCTTCCATTGGTCATACTAAATTTAGGTTACCCCTTCGAGTTGGTACCCCATTAACTTCGACTTTCATTTGTCTCAACACCTATGATATTCAATATTTTGTATACCTCATCAATGAACTCTTGTGGATCTTCATCCACCTTTGACCCATGGAAAACTTGAGGATTCATACTCATGAATTCTCTTACCCTAGCTCCTAGGGTAGTAGCATAAGGGGCTTAGGCCCCTTGTTGTACTTGGGTCCCTTGTTAGACTTAGTTGTCTACCAGTTGGTCAAGTACAGTAAGAACATCCCGTAGCTCACCATTGGTAGGCTGCTCCTCGGAAGATAGGGACTACCGTTCTCTAGTGTTTGGAATGATCTAACATCACAAAGAACAATCATTTGGCGAAAAACTCACCATAACTTTATAGCACACTTAGAATATGAAAAAGGGAAACATTTTCAAAAATGCTTCATAGCCTCCTATTTATAGTCATAGCGCACTTCAAAACCATGAATAGGAATCTAATCGACATAGTGTGTTGGACTTTTAGGATCTATCTACCTAGTGCTCTGATACAAAGTTTGTCGGGACCCAAGCGTAGGGACTAGATGTGACATGGTGAATGGGGAATAGGGAACTCGAAGAAACCCCAATCAAGCCTCTCAACTTATTATTACACATCATTAGTCGTGGAAGTATGTAAAAGACATAAAATAAGCATAAGGGGCAAAAGGGCTAAGGGATAGATTGCCAAAACATCAACATCAAAGACAAGGAGTCATGGCTCAATCATCATCACACAACTTGTCCAATAAACACCTCTAAATAAATAAATAGAGCGGGGTCCAAGACAAACTAATGGGGGGTCACCCTCATAGTCAAAATAGAGCATAAGAAAGTGTCTTTATACATTGATAATAGCAATCATAGACTAACGTCCCCGAAATGGAGGACTTACTAATAAGCTTGGAATAGCACCGACTAGCCACGTGGAGAGGGAGGATGATCAACTTGAGCACTGGTTCCTATATGGTGATATCATGTAGGCAAGAGTATACATTACTCCGTTTTAATCCACTAAGTATATGGGATGCAATACAACAAGAAATAAACATCATGATCAAAATGCATAGCAATAGGCAATGAGCATATTATAGCAGATGGCATGTATGAACAATGCATAAGTAAAATATGCTTAAATAACCCATGCTTATACAGGATATCATATGTGTAGAAGATACCAAACTAAATTTCCAAAGTACGAACTCCTTGGTAGGTTAGTGATGTTGCCACCACAACACTTAGGTGGATGAGTACTGACCCTCATCTAGGTTAGTAATAATGTTGCCCCATCACCACCGTGGAGAAGTATAAACCCTTACCAAGGTTGATGAGTACAAACCCCCATCTTTGATAGTGATGATACCGCCCCATCACCAGGTGAAGATGTACAAACCCTTCACTAGGTCATCTGGGTGCTCAAACCCCCTAAATTGGGCATGGTCGATTCTACACTTTATATAGGATTCATCATATGCTCTAGTTCAACACTCACATAGGAATAATCATATAAATAAGCTCATTCATAATCATAACATCATTTATATCATATCTCATGCTTTGGACCTTCATTTCCTCAAGAAACTATAAACGGACATTTTCTCACAGTGTTTAGTAAGGGTAAAAGATCATGCAATTTGGAGATGAAATCATGCAAGAAAATATGTAGTACAACCATCAATCAACACCTTGCAACACCCCCAAGACATTCACATCAAAAACCCTCATCAAATCCAACATTAGATCCAAGATTTAGAGCTCAAAACATGCTAAAACAACCATACATTCATGAACTAAAATCATTGTGCAGCAAATTTCTCAATAAATAAGATCCATATATAAAATCAAATTTAAATGATCCAATATTAGTACAAAGGAGGCTTAGGCACCATGGGTGAAAGGACTCAACGGTTCAACACCACATACCTTATCTTTGGGAAAGTTCGTGATGAAGTTTGAAAATGGAGGCTTGAAGCTTGAAGAGAATCCTTAATTTTGAATAATGATTTTGAGTCTTGAATTTTGAAGTTAAATAAGGCAAAGTGTTTTGGGGAGAATTAGGAATTGATTAGGATGATATAAGGTTGAAACAATGCTAAGTATAGGTAAAATCATATCAAGGAACACTTAGGCCCAAGAACCCAAACCTTGGACCTAGATGGAGATCACTGCCAGCAAAATACATAGGTCTGCTATGCAGACCTATCGTGAAGGCCAAATTAACACATGTCCATGACAGTCGTGCCTCGTGGTGCTGTTATGGATTAACAACAACAACAACAACAACATACCCCAGTGCCTCAAAAGGCTCCCGCTCATTGCGGGGTGAGGGGGGGTCGGATGTACGCAGCCTAACCCTTATGTTTAAAAACATAAAGCGGCTGTTTCCAGATGACCCATGAGGAGCGTCAAAAGTTGCATTAACTAACTGTTATGGATTGTCTTTGGAAATTTAAAATTATGAAAATTGAAATTGCTAATAGTTTGGTCTAAAATTGGAGTTAGACCCTTTTCCCCCTAATTTGGTCCCATGAACAAAAATATGAAGTTGGATTTTCAAAATAACAAATGGATTTTGAGATATATGGAATACAAAATTTTGGTCATTCCGAGGCACACTTTTGGGCAGGTTTTAGGGTCGTTTCACTCTATATCTTAGGTTAGACCACCCAACCATTGATGTTTGACTATGACTTGTTGGCAGCTACGGCAACAAGAAATAAATTTAGCAAATGTCCCTCTTCATGCCTCCCCACCAATACACCTCTCTTAAATCCCTATATATCTTAGTAGACCCAGGGTGAATAGAATAAGAAGAACCATGAGCCTCATCAAGAATCTTTTACTTCAAGCTAGCAACACACGGCACACACAATCTACCTTTGTACCTAATGCCACCATCTCCCCCTTGAAAGAAAACCTCCACCTTACAATCTTTTACCAATGCCTTCAATTACAACAAAGAGGGGTCAAGATATTGCTTAGCTTTAACCTTATCAACTAATGAAGATTTAGAACCATCAATAACAACAACACCGCTATTATCAACCCCTTCCAACCTAACCCCCAATCAAGCAAACCAATGGACCTCCCTAACCACCCCTTTGCTACCAACATCAACAAGAGCTATGCTACCCATGGACACCTTACTCAAAGCATCTGCCACAATATTAGCCATACCAAGATGATAATGCCCACTCCTGTCATAGTCCTTAAGAAGATCTAGCCACCTTCTTTGCCTCATGTTGAGATCTTATTTGGGTGAAGACATATTGGAGGCCCTTATGATTGGTGAACACTAAATATGCACCCTATACAAATAGAGATTCCATAGCTTTAATGCAAATACCACGGTGTCTAGCTCGAGATCATGGGTAGGATAGTTCTTTTCATGCACTTTTAGTTACCAAGAAACATAGCCTATGAGCCTATGACATTACTATTTTGCCTTAGAACATAACAAAAACCAACTCTATAAGCATCACTGTACACAACAAAACCGTCTACCCCTTCCATTAGTGACAATATAGGAGCGGACACAAGCTTATCTTTCAAGGTTTGAAAGCTCTTTAGACACTCATTGGTCCACACAAACTTTGCCTTCTTTGGGTCAATTTTATCATGGGAGAAGCAATAGAAGGGAATCCATTCACAAATCTCTAGTAGTAACCTCTAGTTGTAAGAAGCTCCTAATATCCGATGGGGTCAATGGTCGAGGCCAATTTCTAATCACATCTGGCTTTTTATGATCTACCTTAATACCATCCACTGACACCACATGACCTAGGATCAAAACATCTTTCAACCAAAATTCACACTACTCATATTTATCATACAATTTCTCTTCCCTCAATCTTTACAACACTACCCTCAAATGACCCACATGGTCCTCCTCATTATATAATAAATCAAAATGTCATCAATGAAGACCATAACAAATGAATCAAGGTAGGGTTTGAAGACCCTATTCAAAAGATCCATAAAGATAGTTGGTACATTGGTCAACCTAAAAGATATCACAACAAACTCATAATGCCCATACCTAGTCTAGAAGGCCATCTTAGAAATATCTCACTCCCTCACCTTTACTTGATGATACCTGGACAAAAGATCAATCTTATAGAAGTGGCTAGCCCCTTGCAGTTGGTAAAACAAATCATCAATCCTTGGAAGAGGATACCTATTCTTGATGGCGACTCTATTAAGTTATCGGTAGTTAATACATATTAAAAGAGACATCCTTCTTCTTAGCAAATAACACTGATGCACCCCATGGTGATTAGCTAGCCCTAATGAAACCCTCCTCCAATAAGTCCCTCATTTGTTCCTTCAACTCTTTTCACTCTATATGGGCCATACATTAAGGGGAAATAGAAATGGGTTGAATTTCTGGGAGGAGGTCTATACCAAAGTCAATTTCCCTTTTGGGAGAAACACAAGGAAGGTCATTTGGAAAGACATCAAGATACTCGATTAAAATTAGAACTGACTCTATACAAAGGAATTATGACTCCACATCTCTAACCCTCACAAGATGATAAAGACACCCGTTGGAGATCAATTTATGTGATTTAATGCAAGAGATGAATCTACCCTTTATTACCACATCATGACTCTCCCACTTGAGAACTGGTTCATTTGGAAATTGGAATTTGACCTTACGCGTTCCACAATCATTAGAGGCATATTATGCATGCAACTAATCCATCCTAAGAATGACATCAAAACCAATCATGTCCAACTCAACAAGATCACAAGGAAATATTTTATATAAAATGTAAATGTGATAATTTCTATAGACCTTTTTAGCAATAATAGATGGACCAAAAAGAGTGGACACCTCATATGACATACACAATAATTTAGGTTCAACATGGAACTTTTTGGCAACAAAGGGGGTAACAAAAGAAATAGTGGCACCCAGATCAATCAATGCATTCACATCAAAATCAAAGATTTTCAATATACTAGTAATAACATCGAGCACCTCATCATCCCATTGCCTCCCATGCAAAGCATAAAACTGATTATGCCTTAGCACCATCTTATTGACCACCTCTTCCCAAAGTAACGATATTTACACCTTATGGATGATGATGTTCATGCACCAATAAGAAAATAGTCACTGACAGCAATTAACCTAACCAAAGGCTAGGGTCGAATACATAGGGAATACAGGGTTTCATTACAAGAATTCACTATCAATCATTTAAAGTATGTATACTAAAATATCTAAATTTAGGGGGAGAGGGCATTTGTGATTCAAGAAAGAAAACAAAAATAAACACTATACTATGATGCAAGAAAACACTCAATTTTAGGGACAACTTGGGAATTGTGTTCTCCATGTTTCATTTACTCGATTACCCTAGACAACATAACTACAATTGGAAATTCCCATGCAGGATAGTAACTTAAGTTATTCTAGCCCTTTTGTGAAGGTGAAGGTCAAATTTCACCATAGTGCTTGGTTGGTAACCATGGAGTGACAACTAATCGTTACCTGTTATCTCATTCAAACTCCCCTTGTTCAAGTTAGGTTGATTAGAAGAGAACACATCAACCGAATACTATCATCTACTTTTCTTTTCCTATTCGTCACTACCTTGGTCGAGATCATGATAGTAGTTGGGGTTTGGTGTTAGCCACCACCGAACAACAATCATAATGAAGGAAAATAGACAATACGTGCAAAACTCCAATCATTGAAATGCAATAAACCTAGGTCATCTCAAGTCAACTACCCATAGTTCCCATACCCCCAAGTTGTGGGTGCTTAGATACTCATGGCTAAGGCAAAACTAACAAAAATATAACTACAAGACATAGTTGAGAATTTTACCCAAAACAATGCAGAATGATAGCACCACAAGTTGCAAACCACAAGCTGGATATATTGAGAATGAATACAATATGGGATTTACACTCCCCAAAAGTGGGTTTTCCAAGAGAAAAGAAAAATCTATTCTAGAACCCTAAAATATTCTTGGGAGAATATTCAAAGGTGAAGTTAAAAGTTTTAATCTAGCCTCCCCAAATAAAACCCTAGCTTAGGGTATTTATAGTTTTTAAAAAATAATCCTAAAGATTACACAGAAAAGACAACTGGTAGCTGGTACGCCTCACAGGTACGACTTGTAGGGTGACCTACGAGTAATACTTGGGGTCTCGTATCAGGTTCTTGGCATCTTGGACTAAGCTGGTATGACTCACTGATATGAGTCGTTGCTTGAACTATAACTCGTATGCTCCTCTTGTAGTCTAGGACTTCAATTTTTTGTCCAAAGTTTTGCTACGAGTCCACCTATATGAGTCGTAGTGAGACCTATGACTCATGTGTGGCCTCGTAGGACTAACCTCCACTTAGCAGATTTCTGATTTTTGCTCTCTATTTCTTGCTACGAGATCACCATATGACTGGTAGCTTGGGCTATGACTTGTAGGTGTGTTAATATGTCCTGTGCTTCAGCAAAGTATGCAACTTTTCTCCAAAATCCTGCCAACCTATCTTTTCTGCAATAACAACACAAAAACACATAAAACTATAAAAAGTCATAGTAAGAACTCATAAAATCCCTTGTGTTAGGCATCAAATGTGTTGTACTTTTACAGCATATTAACAACCTCAACTTAAAATTTTTGCTTGTCCTCAAGCAACGACTCAATCTATGCAGACAATGAGAAACACATAGTAGATAGATTAATGGCATATACATCAATTGCTCTAATTTAGGTAGCCAACTCTCATGTTTAAAACAAGATTGCAAGGCTACTAAGCAAAATAGAACACAAAGATGCATCTAGTAACCCAACTATGATAAGATAAGGAGCATCCACCATCCACAATCACTAGTATAGTCATATGCTAATCAAATAGTTTAAATGCCCTCACAGAAAAGAAATCCCTCTTACTCAGTCAAAAAACATTTAGAATAGGGACTATGTAAGCATTCTCACTCTCACAATTGAAATTCATGCAAAATTACTAACACCATAGGCTTGCCCCTATAATCAATTTCTGGGTTGGTTACAAAGTGGATTTGGATCACCTTAGGACTTAACGACTTGTATCATAGGCTCATGGGACTTTGATATGGAATTCTAGGCAAGTAGTCACTAAAAGCTATCCTTGAACCATGTCACTAACACTTTTACCTTCATAACCCAAACATTTTTACTAAGTCTACCCTTGTTCTCCTATTTCAATTTTCCCCCGGTGCCTTCTTTTTCTTTTCAGTTGTGCCTTATTTCTATACTGATTCTTTTTGCTAATCTCTTCAACTCAAGAAACTTTTCTTTTTCTATTTTTGTGCCCAACTCATGATTATTCATTTCTTTCTTTCTTTCCCAACCAACCACCTTATTTTTATTAATTTACCATAATATAGGCCACTCTCAACTTAGGCTTTTAGCCTGAGGTAAAGTACACAATATCTATTCCCCAAACCAGGGCCATAATTGGTAGCTAACCTAAACTTAGGCTTTTCCCTTCAATCAAGGTTCACATGTTCAACAATAGACCAGGGCCAATATCAAGGTATATCATCAAACAAGGTTAAGTGAGTAAGGTGTCAACAAAGAATGAGTATGAGAAACTCAAAACTTTGGAACAAGGGATTCACTCGCTCATTTGGTGGGTCATTTAGGCAAGAGTATGCTCATTATCAAAACAAAAGCCTAAGATCCCTTAAAGATCAACCACATCACCAAACCATTATTAGAGTACTAAGGCAAGTTTTGAGTCTATACATGATGAATGAATGAAGAAAAATAAGCTCACAACACACATGGCATTGTACACACAATCAAAATGCTTCAAGCATCAACTTACATTTACTGTGTCAAAACAAACATCACTAGATAATCAAGATGCATGATTGCATCAAAGCCAACAATCTCAAAATTTTGAGGGTACCTAATTTTTTTTTAAATCATTCAAAAAGAATTAAAAGACTATGTATATGCCAACAGATAATACTACTTTGTATTTACACATTATTTACACTACCTAAACATACTGGTTCAACAGAAAGTTAAAAAATCCAAAAGGAAAAAAAATACGGCAAGAGAACCTTGGGATCAAAAATAGGGGAAGTTATGGACTTGAGGCTACTCAGACTTCACCTTAATCCATAACTTCCCGCACCCCACCAAAATAGATTCCTTTGTCCTCAAAGTAATAACACATATGAAAACTAAATAACGAAAACATATATATATATATATATATATATATACACAGACACATACACACACACACACATAAACACACACACATATATACATACATACATATATATATATATATATATATATATATATATATACATTACAAAATAACATTTCAAGAACTAACATCCAAAACATAAGTAAAAACAATATCCAACATAAGACATTTAAACAAATTCGAAAATCAACATAATAAAAATATTGTCTAAGAGAAAGAACTAAGTATCCATATATAAAAGATAAAGGTTGGGGTCAAAAGTCAAATAACGTGGTCCTCAAGCATCAGTATCTGTCTAGTGAGTAGTGTCCTGGGTCACGACCTCCTCCTCAGCTATCAGGGTTGCAACTATACGTGAGATACCCTCTCCATGTGAAGTCTGCTGCTCCCTATCTTTCTGTATATCCGCCATCAATATCAACTCTTGCACCACCTCCTCTAGTATCGGCTCCTCCTCTGGTACTTCTAGGTCATCAAGGATAGGCCTCTTCCAGCTTAACTCTGGGTTATCTGGCTTAAGGGGCCTTTTCCCATGAGCATGCAGGTGGTTAATTAACCAATCAAAATGCTCAATACCTACCGGTGGTATCTCCAGAAATTCAGCAGGGGGTGCTAACATTTGCATTAAGTCAAACTTAAATTTGGCCAACTCTTGTGTCACTCCGCTCGTTTCAGCAGGCCGAGCACCCTCAAGCCTCTTCTAGACTCTCGCCTCAAATGTATTTACACGGGCTTCCACTTCTCTAACTCTCTTATCTACCAACTCATGGGTGAATACCTTTACCCTCTCCTTTGAGTCCCATATAGTCTGACTGACCTATGCTCTGACCTGAGCTGCTAAAGCCTGTAGCCTAGACTCTATTGTAGCCACCTTGTCCAAGTGCCTAAAAAGCAACAAAAAAGATAAGAGAATTAACCTGAATAGTGGATGCTACTGGAGCTGGAGTACTGGTAGATGGCATAAACTTAATATCAACATCTAGGGAAGGAACTATAGTAGCTGGAGTAGTATCTGTGGTAGCTGGAGTCAAACCCTAAGCTGAGGCTCAACTAGGAATGAATCTCAGATGGCTGAAGGAGGTGCACATGGTAGGCCCACTGGGTTCTCATCAGCCTTTATTAGGCTGGGACCCATAGTACATGTGGTCTTGATATGCTGGTCTAGGTAGGGGTTTATGGGAACACCTACTGCACTGCATAATAGGTGGATCACTCTGACGGCAAACTCATGGATTTGCTTAGAGATAATCTAAGCCCAATCTATCTCTTAACCAGTTAGAATGCTGGGTAATAACATAGTTCTCTTCAAAGTGATCACATTATCCATAAAAGTATGTCAGATGCACCAACTGATAATGGACCACCAAAACTTAGTTCAGAAAGAGAGTTGGGCTTTCACTATTAGATCTGAGTGGTTTATAACCCACGCCAGCTCGAACCCCTCCTCACATATCTGGCTGGCTATTCACTGTAGCAGTTTGATCTTTCCTCTAAAATCTTTCTCACACATCGCTCTTCTTATTTTGTCAATTCGAAAATCATACTTTATGGTGGACGAAGGCACTATTTAGGTGGGTCCAAATTGAATCCGTTGGATAGTCTTCTCTGAAACAGGAACTCTTCGGCCCCAGACTGGCACCATTTGTAACCTAGGTTGCTCATTCAACTTCTTGTTCTTTGGTATCCCTCGGCGAAGTATAGCAAGGTAGGATGCGTAAAACTCATGGACTACATAAGGGGCATACTTGCCCAACTATTGTGTAGTCCATTATAGTCTGTGTCTGTTGATCTCTACATCAAACCCTGGCACCCTATCCAGCCTAGAGTCCTCATGGAATTGTCAAACTAATTCGCCATGACCTTTTACCTCTAGCCCATGGTCATATATCTTCTTCATTCCTGCAATGCACTATTTGCAGTTGGTTAGGGGTTGTGATTAGACTTCCTCCTGCTGGGCTTATGGTCCCTCCTCAGAATTTGTCTCAGTATCTGTGGGGGTCATCTTTGGTGAACTACTCTCGGACCCATTTCCATCACACTCTTGTTCCTCCTCTTCTTACTGAGAGGAACTACTAACTTCCATAGCTATCTGAGCTGCATGAGCTTAAGTCTATGGTACGTTAGCCTTGGGGTCTATTCTGACCTTGTGAACTTCTAAAGACCCCTCGGATCTCTCATTCTCGAAAAATTCATCCACAAACCTCTGTTGGAATATTTGTATTACTCATTTGCCCTTTGGAGGCATGATATCTTCAAGACAACCACACAACAACATGTGAACTTTAAGATGTTTCACCAAACAATGATCACATAACAAAGAACAAAACAAAAAGACTTAAAACATAGACAGTCACTGATACAGTTGTAGGTCTACAACTATGAGTCATAGTCTAGGTATGACTCATAGGCTGTACAACGAATCATACTCTAGCCTCATAGCACTAAGGTTTCTAAGAAAAATTAAATTTGAGATCAGATATGAGATATAGTTATGACTTGTAGGGTGGTACAAGTTATAGTCTAGCCTCGTACCTTATTCAAAGGAATTTTTGAAATCCTAATCAGACTCACAAGACCCGTACCATGAGTCATAGGTGGGTCTCATATGAGATCCCACAGGTGATTGGTATCTTCTATGAGGAACCTCTATGACTTATAGGGGATCCTATGAGTCATAGGGGGGTCTCGTAGATAAAAATAGAAGGCGCCTGTAGTGACTATAACATTTACCATTAAAAAAACAAACAAATTAAACACAGACCAAGAATTGTCAATTATAACAGCAACACAATAAATTTGATGCACAAGTAGACCCACTAAGATATAAGGTAGTGATAATAACCATTACCCCAAAAGATTGAAGTCAACCCCACATTACCTCAACTTAAACAAAAGCAATTTCACCGACAAACTCATACTCATTATCAACAAAACATTCAATTGAGATCAAAATGAAATTCAAACACTTTTAATAAAATTCAACAAGATGAGGCATATAAACACCCACATTTTTCAATATCCCATTCAAAAATAATTTGCCTAATTTTCAGACAACACTTAAGTACTAAAGTTAAAGGGCCAATATATGCACAGTAATGACCACCCACACAAGAATTCTGAACAAGGCTTATTTCATAGCAACAATTTCATGGCACTGAAACCCTAATTTTCATGTCTAGACCAAAGTATCACCACATGGGTATGAATCTTCATGATTAAACCAGATACACCATCGTCTAAAGAATGAAACTCACCAAAATAGTGCATTAAAATTAACCACGAAGCTTATCAAATGGTGGAAGAATTGAACCACTCCAAAGTGGATAGAAAAATGATCCAAAATCCTAGAGAATGGTGTTCTCTCCGGAGTACTCACTGGAAAATGATGTGGTTAGCTGAGATTTTGATCAAAATAGTGAATGGGGGGAATGATTTGGGGGTTTCCATCACATTTTCTGCAATTGGAATGAAAATGGGGGACAACCTTTATTTTGACCCCTTTTATATTAAATCGGTTCGCCTTTTTTAAAAAGTTACAGATCGGGGCTAAGAGACCCCAACTACGAGTCGTAGGGTGTCCTATGACTCGTCAGTCCTGGTCTCATAGTAGACCTAATAAATCATAATTTTTGCTCATAGTGTGTGTGACAACTTTAACACTCACACTTTTCCCTCTACGAGGCATGAGTATGAGTCACACTAGTGACTATGACTCATAGGCCTGCTCGTAGAGGATGCACCAAGTACTATTTTCTTACGTCTTCAGTTCTTTAATTTCTACCTGCTGACTAAATCTCAAAACACAACAATCTTCAAAAAATTATAGTTGCATCAATGTCTTTAAACTTAGAATAAACAAACACCTTACTACCTATGAATTTCAATAACCAAACACACTTAAAACAAACCAACAATTACCAAAGATACTTACGTCACCTCCCAATAAGCAACTTGTTTAATGTCGTGGCTCAACTTTCTCTTTATCCTTAATTAGCAATCATCAAGTGTCCAGACCTCACTCTTCAACTCATCCAGATGTTTCATTGACTAGCGGATGTTGAACACTACTTCTGTATCATTGGCCCTAAATCAAAATTGAACTGAATTTATATCCACAAGAACTCTCCCACATGTCAGAAATAGTCTTCCCAAAATAATGGGAAACTCAAAATCAACCTCAAAATCAAGGATCACAAAGTCCACGGGAAAGATGAATTTATCAACTATAACAAGCACATCAAGAAGTATTCCCTTTGGCTTTTTGATGGTTTGATTCCCCATGAGCAATTGTATTCTCATAGGTGTAGGAGTACAAGGACCAAGACTTTTTAATACAACAAGAGGAATTAGATTGACGCTCATTACTAAGTCACACAATGCTCTTGCAAATTTAACATCACCAATGGTAAAAAGGATGGTGAATGCCCTAGGGTGCTCTCATTTTTGAACAAGGCATTTGGTCTTGATCACACTTCATTATTGGAGCTCTTGTGAGAACTCTTAGTTCAAAGTGCATTTCTTTATCACCAAATCCTTTATGTACTTGGCGTACCTGGACATCTTCTCCGAAGCTTCTAGAAAGGGAATATTGATGGATAGTAGCTTCAACATCGAGGGAAAGTGTTTGAATTTTCCCTCCTATTCCTTTTTCTTAATGCTTTGAGGGAAAGGAGGAGGAGGCTTTGGAATTGACTTCATTTTTTCTGCTCCCTTACATCTTCTCTTTGCTTCCCAATAATATTCGGATCTTCCTCATCCACAACTTCACTACCAATACCTTTCTCATTAACTTCATCCATAATCACTTGCATAGAGAGATATGTAGTGCTTTTGACACACCGAGTCATGAATGCTATACAATGCCCTTGATTTTTAGGATTTGAACTGTATTGCTTGGTAAGGTGCCCTTTCGGCGTTGGTTCAATTGTGAAGAAATTTGTCCAAATTGTTGTTCTAGTTGCTTAATTACCATAGAGTGAGACTCTATTTTCTGGTAAATACTTGAAATATCCGCTTTCATTCCTTCAAGGTATCATCTTGGTGATTGACTCTCTTTAACAACTTGTCAAACATCTCTTCAGGCCTCGAAATGCTTGACACGGAACCACAATTGTCCGGTGGCACATAAGGACCATTCCTATAACCATATCTTCTACCACATTCTTCTCTAGCACCCCTCTCTCTTTCGTAGTAACCACCTTGGTTATCTCTATAACCACCATCATGGTTGTAATGCCAAACTTGATTCCATGAATCTTGCCTTCAATAATCTGAGTTAGACCCTTGGGGGTTATTTCGAAAACCCACTGATTGATTACTCATGAAACAAGCATCTTCATCAAATAATGGATCTTAATATATGGGACCCTTAGGAGGTTGGTGAGTGACAGCTTGGAAACTTGCTTGGTTTTGCTTCAAGCCCAAGTCCATACTTGTGCGAAGTTGAGCAAGTTTCTCTATGATCTCTTCATTGACCTTTGGTTGCTCATTGTTTATGTTGACCACACATGAATACTTCATTCTACCTTATTCTCATTGACCCCATGCTCTATTCTTGTGGCTATCAATGCAAAAGTTTGTTCAAGAAACATGCCTCCCTTGATCATGTTGACACAAGCTTGACTATTCTCTTCAAGTGCCCAATAGAAAATCTCAACCAAGGCATCATCAACAATCTTGTGATCGAGGATCATCCTTAAGCATTTAGTAAATTTCTCCCATCTCGTACTAATAGAGTCACCTAACAATTGTTCAAAATTATTTATTTGATCTAGCATTTTTGATCTTGAGAAATATCTTTCAAGAAACACTCTCTGAAGCTCTACCCAACTTTTTATTATACCAGGAGGAAGCTCAGACAACCACACAGTTGCATTCCCAGTCAGTGACAATAAAAACCCCCATAAACCAACTGCATCAAGAGAAAGATTTTTTGTCCTAATGACAATCTGGTAGACAAAAACCATATTATGGAGATGATGATGGGGACCCTCCGAAGGTATCTCGATGAATAACCCATAATTTTAGAGCATTTAAGGTAACCCACTTTACACTGAGAACTTAGCGTCTACCAGTAATAGATGCACCAATATAGGACCAGTAACATCAGTGGCCATAGGGTTCAAGTGATATTGGTTCCAACCATAAGCATTCTTGTTAAAATCCCTAAGTTATGGCCTATCATCCCTTGGTGGTAGATTCTCCTCTCTTCCCATATAATCATTCATATTCATTTCTTCCATAACCGTGATATCCTCATTCATTTGATCCATTCTTCTAAAAAGTTGATGGATCTCCAAAATGATCAGAGCTAAGGGATTGCCTTGGCTCTTTGTGTTGGATACACAACCTAGTACACCCCGCAATTAAAATCAAAAAACAAAAAAAAACAAAAGTAAAATACAAGAAATTCTGGATATTAATACTTGAACTAACTAATAGTAAAATTAATTCATAACCTAGCCATATTCCCCGGCAATAGCACCATAATTTTTGATGTTGTTGACTCCAACAAAAAAGCAATCATTGTCAGCAATTAACCTAATCGAAAGTTAGGGTTGAATCCATAGGGAATATAGGATTTAACTACAAGAATTCACTGTCAATCATTTCGAGTATCTATAACTAAAATATCTAAATAGGGGGAGGGGGTTTATGATTAAAGAACAAAAATAAAAATAAACATTATACTATGATATGAGAAAACACTCAAATTTAGGGACAACTTGGGAATTGTGTTCCCCATGGTTCGTTGACTCCATTACCCTAAACAACATAACTACAATTGGAAATTCGCATGCAGGATGATAACCTAGTGTTAGACCCCGTAAGTTAGAACCCGTAAGTCCTTAACTGGTTCGATTTGTAAAGTTTGGGACCAAATATAAATTTTATTCTAAGTCTAGTCCTCAAGATTAAGTTATTATGGGATCATGAGTGTGGTTATTTCTAATTGGTCCATGTGGGGGACTTGTGCATATATATATATATATAT
>JAOTQJ010000072.1:8302418-8370934 GCA_025642045.1 Solanum sejunctum
GCTCAGGATTGAGGAAGTGGTCTTATTGGCATTCAGAATGGAGTCTGTCCCGAAGGAATCTCATATCTCTTCCAATAGAATAGGAAGTCTAAAGTCAGTAGCTTGTCCTTCTCGTGCTCTTCCAATCGCATGAGATGCAGCAACCCATTACGTTCAATCAGCCCACAATATCTTGAGTGCCGAGAATGGTCGTTCCCGCCCTGCCGACTGAAAAGAGCCTTGTTGCTTGCTTGTCTCGATGAAATTTTGATGAACTGCTTTTCATTTCATGTAACAGGCTTGTATGGTCCCAGAATATGGGTGTCCGATCCTTATGGACTAACGGGAAAAGTACAGCCTGTAAATCCAGCTTTCACGAGTAGGAGCTAGCTTTAGGGGCGGAATCGAATGATTACGTCCAGTCAAGTCTTTGCAAAAGATTTTGAGCCCTGGGTTGGGACTACAGTGTACCCCAGGGTTCTAGCATACTTTAACTCCTCGCTAAAGTAGACCCCTATAAACCTGGACTTGAACCCTCAACCTCGCCCATGAAGTAAATCATCGCACCTACGGTTCGGGATACTTTTTAAGTGACATCAAAATTAATGGCACTGTTGCTAGGGAATATGACAATGTTTTGATTTGATTTCAGTAGTAGTTAATTCAAGTATTGATTGTTTAGTTCTCTTGTATTTTACTTTTGTTTTTGTTGTTTAATTTTTTTGCAGGGTATACTAGGTGTATGTCCAATACAAGGACCCAAAGCAGACCATGACCTCTAATTTATATTGAGAACCAATGTGTTGTAAGGAGAATGGACCAAGCAAATGTGAACATTATGGTTGATGAAACCATGGAGCAAAATGATCATGATACTGGTAGAGAGTAAAACCACCACCAAGGAAAAATAGGCTTCAACTCTGGCATTTCAACGAGAATGCCTATAGGTGTAACCAATATCGATTGAATCATAAAGCCATGGACGTCACTAGAGCTATAGTTGTAACGAATTGGCCCAACACTGCGATGGCGACGGTGTCCAAAGCGGACAATACCTCGTAGTGTTGGGCCAAGTCATTACAATTAGTATCAGAGCCGACTTTTGACTTGTCTGGTGGTGGGCCAAACCTCAGCAAGGACACTGAGTCCCTACGGGGGGTGAGTGCGTGGCACCGTCGCATCGGCTCACTTAGCCGAATCCCACATCGGTAGAAGAGGAGGAGTTTCTGGGCTATCGATTCATTTTTTTCTTATGACATATTTTCTTTCTTTTTTGATTACCTTCCTCGCGTATGTGAGGTGCCTTTTGGGGTAACCCAAGAGGACAAATCCGTGCGGGTACACGTGGCATAGTCGCCACAGTGTGCAAAGCGGACAATACCTCGCATTGTTGGGCCAAGTCGTTACAATAGTGTTGCCACCATTATTGGCGGACACTAAGTTCATGGTGTCAAGTGGATTACTCAAAATGCTTTAGAACCGTGGTTTGTTTTTGGTGTTACCTACTGAGGATCCTCATAGTCATCTTCATAATATTGCTTTTGTATCAAGAGTGTGATGGGTACGCATAATCTTTCTATGGATATTGTCGGGTTACGTGTGTTCCCTCTATCTCTTATCGCTAATATAGCAGTATGGATGTCATAACTACTGCAGAGCTCAATCATTATTTGGGAAAAATTGCAAAGAGCCTTTTTGGCTAGATACTTTCCATGGTCCAAAAATCTCAAACTTAAGGAATAAATCAATAACTTTGAGGAATTGTCGGATGATTTTATTAGCACAATGTGGGAGAGATTTACCAAGTGCTTCAAAATGGTTCTAGACCATAAGATCGTGGACGATGCCTTAGTGGAGATTTTCTATTAGTCTCTTGATGAGACTAGTTAAGAGCGTGGCGATAATATCGTTAGAGGTATGTTCTTAGGTCAACCATTCACAAGGATAGCCGAAAGAATGGAGCTAGTAGTCAAGACCAATAAAGCATGGGGGAAAGGGGAGAGAGCTTCTACAAGTAGCTCATATATGGCGAGTGATAGTTCAGAGCAAGCAAAAATCTATGATGAGATCATCCAACAACTTGCTCAACTCGGCACGAGTACGGACTTGGTGGTTAAACAAAATAAAGAGAGAGTTCATGCGGTAGTCCATCAACCTCCTTGAGCACCCATGTATGAGGAAAAATATTATGATGAAGATGCTTGTTTTGTTAGAGATCAAGCAGCAGATTTTCGAAACAATGCCCAAAGTTCCAACCGAGACTATTGGCATCAAGGTTCCAAAAATCAATGTCAAAACTACAACCGAGAGGGTGTATATAGAGATAACTATTGTGGTTATTTTGAGAGAGATAGGGTGCTAGAAGTCGAGTATGCAGAAGAGATGGGTATAGAAATGGTCATTATGTGCCTACTCATAATCATGATGCAGGTTCTAAGAATTCAAGGATAGAAGAGATGTTTTATAGGTTGTTAAAGAAGGCATAAAACTAATATGAGAATCTAAAGGGAATTTAGTTTGACATTTCAAGTATCAATCAAAAGATAGAGTCTCATTCATTGGAGATCAAGCAACTCAAAAAACAATTTGGTCAAGTGTCCCTCCAATTGAATCAACGCCAAATTGGTACTTTGCCAAGGAATATGGTTCAAAATCATAAGAATAGGGGACATTTCATGGCTATTACGACAAGGAGTGAAAAACTTACCATTGACCCTCCAATGCCGGTGGTTGTTGATAAGGATCATGAAAAGAGTATTGATGACAAAGTTGAGGTTGAGGAAGAAGCGTTGGCCAACAATGGGGTAAGAGGTGAAATGGTGAAAGAGAAAGAAAACAAAAAGACTATCCCAAGACCTCCTCCTCCTTTTCCCCAAAGGGTCGAGCAAAAGGAGGAGGATAGTAAGTTCAAACTCTTCCTCTCCATGTTGAAATAATTGTCCATCAACATTCCCCTTATTGAAGCATTGGAGAAGATGCCTGGGTATGCTAAATATATGAAGGATTAGGTGATGAAAAATTACACGGTGAGCCAAGAGTTTTCACAAAAGCTCCAACATTGTAGTACCAGTACCACCAAATCTTTAGTCCAAAAAGAGAGGATCCTGGTGTATCTATCATCCCTTTTATGATCAGCGATGTTGAGTTTGCAATAGCATTGTGTGATTTGAAAGCAAGTATCAATTTGATGCATCTTGCAATATTTAAAAAGCTTGGTTTAGATTTTTCTACTCTGACGAGAATGAAGTTATTGATTATTGATAGAATAATCAAGAAACCGAAGAGAATACTCTACGATAGGCCAATGAAAGTGGATAAGTTCAAACTCCCCATGAATTTTGTTATTCTTGATTATGAGGTCGATTTTGAGGTCCCTATTATTCTGGGAAGATCATTTTTAGCTATTGGGAAAGCCTTGGTGGATATGGATTCAGATCAACTTAGGTTTAGGGTAAATGATGTAAAAGTGGTTTTTGACATTAGCCAGTCTATGAATCACCCAATGAAATCAAAAGTGAAGTATAGGCTATTGAGAAATTTCGATCAATCAAGATGACTAAGTCATGCTATGACATTAAATCAACCGCTACTTGGGAGGCAACCTAAGAGGTTCTAATGCTTTTGTTTCTTTTAATTTTATTAGTAATTTGTAGATCCTTAGGTAGTATTTTGATTGTGTTTTGATTGTTGACTTTTGACATTGAATCAATTGTATGTTGGTATGATGGTGTATTTTGAGAAAATTTTGTTAGTTTTGAACAAAGTGGGAAAACTGTAGAGAATTGTAGCTGAAGGTGTCATGACCCAAGCCTAGGGCCTAGACGTGACCAGCAAATAGAGAACCCGAAGGAATCCCAAAAAAGCCTCATAGCATATCATTACACATCATTTGTCATGGAAGCAATGTAAAACAATGTAAGAAACATAAATATGGGGAATTAGGACTATGGGAGAGACTCATATTTAAATAGCTTGAATATCATAAGTAAGTAAAAGCTCGAGCATGATACATAACTTACCCAATAACACCTCTAACATAGTACTTAACGGGGGTCAAGACAAGCAACTAGGCTCACCCTCATAGTAAAAGTATACCAAAAAGAAGGATAGTCTTTAATACATAGCTTAAGACCATAGATATTACCCTCATACATGAGAACCCACCAACTAGCTTGAATGGATACCACTAGCCACTTGGAGGATGATGATGACCAAATAAATCTCCGATTCCTACATGGTAACATCATATAGGTGTAAAGTATGCATTAGTATGTTTAAATATACTAAGTATATAGGATGCAATGCCACAAGAGATAGGCATCATAATCAAAATGCATAACAATAAGCAATAGGAATAATATAACAATATTTCATGTACGATCAATACTTAAGTAAAACATGCTTTTATAGGATAACATATGTGTAGAAAATACCAATATAGATTTCCAAAATACAGACCCCTTGGTAGGTTGGTCATTATGCCTCCCCATTAGCTAGGTACCAAGGTACAAACCCCTTGATAGGTTAGTGATGATGCCGCACCATCACCCTGGTGCAAAGGTACAAATCCCTTGATAGATTACTAAGGTACAAACCCATTGATAGGTTAGTGATGATGCCACCACATCACCCTGGTTCCAAGGTACAGACTTCTTGATAGGTTACGAAGGTGCAAACCACTTGATAGGTTAGAGGATGGTCACACCTTACCTCCCATTGTGATTGAGGCATACCCCTCAATTGGCTATGGTCAATCCAACACCATATAGAGGGATATCATATACATACTTTCCTTTTATCATCATCATAAAATCATATACATAATTTTCTTTCATCATCATAACATAAGACATACTTTGGACCTTCAATTCCTTAAGAAAACATAACCGGATGTTTTATCAAAACACTTGGCTGGTGTGTAGTATCAGAGTAAAACCATGCAATTCAAGAGTGATATTATGCTAGAATATTGAATGTAAAACCATAAATCAATACCTTGCAACACCCTAAGCAATATATATTAAAACCCTTCATTATATCTCACATTAGATCTAACATTTAAAGCTCAAAATATGCTTAGATAATCATAAGTTTAAGAAACCCCAACTTAGTTTTATAGGTAAATTCATGATGTTAAACACCCATACATAGATCAACTTAAAATCATCCAATTTGAGTAAAAAGGAAGCTTGGGCTTCATGGGTGAAGGAAACCCATGAATGAAACCCACATACGTTAGTTCTAGAGGTTCTTTGAATTGAGATTGGGAAGAATGGAGGATTGGAAAAGATCCTTGAATCCAATCTTGTTCTTGGGTTTCCTTGAAATTGAATTAGAGCTTGATCGAGGCTTTTGAGTGAGTTGAGAGTGTATTTGAGATGGGATCAATGAGTTTGATCCTTTGGAATATTCTTTAGGTCTTTTAAAAAGGTTACGATAGCATTGGAAGTCTAAAACGGTCAACAAAATAATTAAAATTTAGAAAAAATGCCATTAGTGAACGCATGGAAAAATTGCAAAAGTGTTGTCTCACTAGAGACTTCACTGGCTGTGTGGCACTCCACGGGTCATGTGGAGTGCTCGTGTGGAGTTCCTTTACTGAAAGGAAAGGATGTTGGGAAAATTGAAAAAAAAATGACGTTTCATCACTTTGGTGGACCACTTCACAGACTGTGTGGTGTCACATGGACCATTTACTAGTTCATCCCACCTTACTTGGACAAAAATGTTGCTATCCACCACACGACCAGGTGCCACGACCCATTACCCTTCACACGAGCCGTACAATGCAGTCGTGCCCATGCCTTAGCTTCCAATGCCACCCACACCTAGCCAAGCCTCCTAAAATACCTCCATGGCCCTTCTCATGATCAGTGGTGAGTCACACGACTCCTGACACTGGTTGTGGGCTAATATTTAGCCTTACCATGCCATTTTCCATCCCCAAACATTTCCTAGGACCCATATAAGGAGACACTTTCCATATGGGTGCCCGTGGGACTTCACTACATGGGAGGGTCTCACGAAAACGGTCATAACTCCTTCATTCGACAACAGAATGAGGTGAAACTAATTTTATTGCGAAACTAACTCAAAGGACTTTCATATGAAATGACACAGGACACCTAGTTAATATGCCAAGAGTTATGTTTAAAATTGACCCTTGCATGAACCATCACCCAAAACTCAACTCTTAGAGAAGTCTTAGACTCATGTAGGTACTAGGAGTCTCCCATGAACCTAATACACCTCGAACCTGACCAAATGAGGCTTGAAACATGGATACATAAGAGCATAGAGTTACGAGGTGTCACAATATCTCTCCTTTGGGAACATTTATCCCCGAATATGAGGAAAACGTACACAATAAAAGTAGTCATGAAGATTCTTTTTCTTTTGCTAAAACATGAATGTAACAATGCACATAAACATGATTTCCAAGGAAATTTCAACTTTTACATCAAAATCCTCATAGTCTTATTAACATGAACATGAATGCATGCAATGACATAAGGGCCGAAACTTGAGACTTGGAATTATAAAAAGGACTTGACATGTCATCATAAGCTTGAATAGTATGAAAGAGATATAGATATTGCTTCTTCATGCCCGCACCATCTCCCCAAGAAACACATACGAATGGACGATTATTCCAAAGTTGTCTTGATGAACACCATATCTTTATTAACCAACTTTTACACTCATCTATCCAACACCTCCATCGGAACCTTCCTTTAAGCCAACTTATACTCCACATCACCCACAATTTGAAAAAGTGTTATAGCACTAGAGTCACCAACCACAATGCTAGCCTTACCGGAAAAAAAGAAGTAAAGGACACTCATATCACAATCCTTAAAGAATTCTAACCACCTTCTTGTTACTCACAAAGCACACTTACCATCTTTTAGTAAACAACCTCTCATCCTACAAGATTCGTAACACTACCCTCAAATAATTCACAAGCTCTACACAACATGCATATAACTATTCTATCCCAAGTATAACACAACAAACTACCACACCAACTCTAGCAAGTCACAAGGAAAAACCTAATGCAAGATGAACATGGCTCAACACTTATGGACTTTCTAGCAACCAAAAGGAATAAAGAGAGAAATAATGACACAACGGCACCAACAATGCACACACCTCAAAAGCCAAGGAAATTTCAACTTATCGGTAATAACATCAGGCACTTCTTACCTCCCTTAAAGAGTATAGAAATAATTACACCTTAGAGAACCCCCTCTATCAACTTCACTACCTTTACACTTGTTGCGATACTCAGGGCATTCAAACTTTTTGTGACCCATTTCCCTATAACTAAAACAAGTGTTAGTGCCCCTCAAGCATGGGCCACAATGACCCTTGCCACACTTTGGACACCCTACATTTGGATCCATACATTCACTACCTTGGGCCCTTGGGAAATCATTAGCAAAGCCGACCTTAGAATCATGAGAAGACCTTTGGCCATGATGAGACCGGCCACCCTTTTGGAACTTACCCTCAAAACGGGCCCTCTTGGCCTTATGATCTCTTCTCTTTCTTAATTTATCCTCCTCCATTTATTTGGCATATATCATCACTGAGACCAGTCTATGTCACCAATTAGCAACGCGGAACGGCATTCTTTAGTCACCAAATCAGAGACCCCCATCATAAACTTAGTCATCCTAGATCTAGGATCGGCCACCAAATGAGGAGCATACTTTAAAAGTTTATTAAACTTGAGGGCATACTCCCTCACACTCATAGCACCTCGTTTCAAGTTCATAAACTCTACCAACTTTGCTTCCTCAAGAGAAAAAAAATGATTGAGTAAAGCCAATTTGAACTCCTCCCAATGTATCATTTAACCAATTCCCTTCTCCCCCTTCCATTGATCATACTTAATTTGGGCTACACCCTTGAATTGGTATGTCACTAACTCCACTTTTTCATTTGGCCCAATACTCATGATATTTAAGATTGTGTAGACCGCATCAGTGAACTCTTGTGGGTCTTCCTCCACCTTTAACCCATAAAAAACAGGAGGATTCATCCTCATGAAGTCTCTTACCCTAGATCTCGACATAGTAGCATGAGGATCTTGGGCCCTTTGGTTGACTTTATTGGCCACAACTTAGGCAAGCATAGTGAGATCATCACAGAGCTCACCATTGATAGGTTGCTCTTCGAGAGTTTGGGTCCTTCTTCCTCAAGTGTTTGACATGATCTAGCATATCAAAGAACAATCGTTAAGGGGGAAAGTACTTACCACAACTCATAGCATGACTTAGAATATGAAGAGGGGTAACATTTCCTAAAATGTCTTATAGCCTCCTACTCATAGTCATGGTGCTCTTCAGAACCACGAATAGGAGTCTGACTGATGTAGTGTGTTGGAATTAGAGGATCTATCAAGCTAGTGCTCTTATACCATCTTTGTCATGACCTAAGCCTAGGGTGTAGATGTTATCGGAGAATGGGGAACCCGAAGGAATCCCAAATAAGCCTTGTAGCATATTATTACATATCGTTGGTCACGAAAGAAATGCAAAACAATGTAAAAAACATAAATAAGGGGAATTAGGACAATGGGAGAGACTAATATTTATATATATTGAATATCATAAGTAAAAGCTCAAGTATGATACATAACTTTCCTAACAACACCTCTAACATAGGACTTAACGGGGGTCAAGACAAGTAACTGGGCTCACCCTTATAGTAAATGTATACCAAAAAGAAGGACAATCTTTAATACATAGCTTAAGAACATAGATATTACCCTCGTACATAAGGACTTACCAACTAGCTTGAATATCACTAGCCACGTGGAGGAGAAGGATGACCAAATGAAGCTCTAGTTCCTACATGATAACATCATATAGGTATAGAGTATGTGTTAGTACATTTAAATATACTAAGTATATAGGATTCAATGCTATAAGACATAGGCATCATAATCAAAATATAGAACAATAGGCAATAGGCATAACATAACAATATTGCATATATGATCAATGCTTAAGTGACTCATGCTTTTATAGGATAGCGTATGTGTAGAAAAAGCGAAGCTAGATTTCCAAAGTACAAACCCCTTGGTAGGATGGTAATGATAATGCCCCATTGCATAGGTACCAACGTACAAACCCCTTGATATGTTAGTGATGATGCCGACCCATTACCCTCATGCAAAGTTACAAACCCCTTGATAGGTTAGTGATGATGCTGCCCCATCACCCTGGTGCCAAGTTACAAACCCATTGGAAGGTTTCCAAGGTACAAAACCCTTGTAGGGTTACCCAGGTACAAACCCCTTGATAGGTTAGAGGATGGTCACACCCTACCTCTTATGGAGATTGGGGCATACCCCTCAATTGGCTATGGTCAATCCAACACTATATAGAAAGATATCATATATGTACTTTCCTTTTGTCATCATCATAACATCCTATACATACTCTTCTTTCATCATTATGATATCATTCATAACATAAGACATGCTTTGGACATTCAATTCCTCAAGAAACCATAACCTAATATTTTATCAAACACTTCGCGGGTGTATAGTACGGGAGTAAAACCATGCAATTCAAGAGTGATTTCCTGCTAGAAAATTTAATGTAAAACCATCAACCAACACCTTCCAATACCCCCAAGAAATATGCATTAAAAGACAAAATCATATCTTACATTAGATCTATGATTTATAGATTAAAACATGCCTAGATAATCATAAGTTTAAGAAAACCCAACTTAGTTTTATAGGTAAATTCATGATGTAAAAAACCCATAAATAGATCAATTTAAAATTATCCAATTTAAGTAAAAAGGAATCTTGGGCTTTATGGGTTAAGGGAACCTATGAATGAAACTCACATACCTTAGGTCTAGATTTGCTTTGAATTGAGAGTGGGAAGAATGGAGGCTTGAAAATGATCCTTGAATCCAATCTTGTTCGTGGGTTTCCTTGAAATTGAATTAAAGCTTGATGGAGGCTTTTGAGATAGTTGAGAGTGTATTTGAGATGAGAGTACTGATTTTGATCCTTTAGAATATTGTTTAGGTATTTTACGAAGGTTAAGATAGCATTTGAAGTCTAAAAAGGTCAATAGAATAATTAAAATTTACAAAAAATGCCATTAGTGAACGTATGAAAAAATTGGCAAAGTGTCATCTCACTGGACACTTGACTAGCCTTGTGGCACTCCATCGGTCATGTGGAGTGCCTGTGTGATGTGCCTTAGTGAAAAAATGGAAGTTGGGAAACTTGGAAAAAAATTGACGTTTTGTCACTTTGACGAACCACTTCATGGACCGCGTACTGGTCTGTTCCACCTTACTTGGACGAAAATGTTGTTGGCCACAACACCACAAGGTGCCACGGTCCGTACTCCTACTCACGAGCCATATAAGGTAGTCGTGGCTCATGCCTTAGCTTCCAATGCCACCCATGCCTAGCTAATCCTCCTAAAATACCTCCACGCCCCTCCTCACAACCACTGGTGAGTCACACGACCCATGCCATTGGTTATGGACCAAGACTTAGCCTCACCACACCATTTTCTATCCCAAACATTTCCCACAACCAGTATAAGGCCAAATTGTCCATATGGGTGCCTGTGGAGCTTCACTACATGGGAGTGTCTTACGAAAATGGTCATAACTCCTTCATCTAACATCGGAATGAGGTGAAACCAAGTGCTTGCGAAGCTGACTCAAATGGATTTCATTTGACATGTCAAAGGCATCTTAGTTTTAAATTTGCAAAGAGTTATGCTTTTTTAAAATTGACCCTTGCATAAACCATCACCCCAAACTCAACTCATAGAGAAGTCTTGGACTCGTTTAGGTACTAGGAGTCTCCCATGAACCTAATACACCCCAACTAACCAAATGAGACTTGAAATATAGATAATAAGAGAATAGAGTTATAGTGTGTCACAGAAGTAGTCTCTACGACTAGGACCATGAGCCATAGTAGATACTAGGCTCATAGTCCTACCTCGTATAGGCTAATAGTGATCACTTAAAGTTGGCACTCCCACTGCCAGCAAACTTTACAACTCATAGTCTAATGTATAAGTCGTAAATGGGTTTTGTAGTGCCTGGTGTGATTTTGTTAATCTTCAGGACCTAAGGACTCTACTACAATTCATAACGCAAGATACGAGTCATAGAGGTGTCTTGTTCTCAGTTAATAGTGTTCAAAAACAAAATTTGAGAATTTCAAGTTCAACCATACAAGGTCAAGGTACGAGTCGCAGTCCCCTCTATGATTAGTAAAGAGGGACCTAGTAGCAATCAAAAGTGTTGATCAAAATTGGACCACGAAATGTAAGAGTGGACTATAAGAAGGCACTACGAGTTTTAGATAGGACTATGATTTGTAGAGATGTATCATTGCAGTGAATTCCAATAGATCAAGTGTTGACAATGAAATCCCGACTACTACTCATAGGGCACCTACTAGCCATAACTATAAATAATATAAAATAGTATATTTTAGGGATTTGGCGTAGTTTTCACTCATTATTCAGTATTGTACATAGAATTTAGAGAGGTTTTAGAGTAGAATTTTAGGGTTTATCTTTGATGACTAAACTTTGGAGATCAGATTCACTGGTGGATTAATTTCATCATCCAATCTTGTGATTCTAATTGCAAAGTGGGTTTTATTGTTCTTCTTTTCTCTTGGGTAAGAAATCTTCCGTGTCTTGTTTATCCATTGTTCATTTGTTTGCCAAAGCCATGAGTAGCTAAACCCTACAATTTGGGGTTGTGGGAACTATGAGTATCAAACTTCAAAAACCCAGATTATTTGTACTTCTTGAGTTAGGGTTAGAAAAACCTAAGTTAGCATCTTGCATGCAATGTCCTGATTGAGGTTGTGTTATCTAGGGTATTTAAGTTAGTTAATCATGGGGAACATAATTTCCTATGTGGCTCTCCAATTTGATTGTCTCTCCATCTCAGTAGTATAGTTTAATTTTCTATCAATCATTGCAAAACCCATTTCCTTGATAATTGAGTTGTTTGATATTTGAATTGATTGTTGGGGAATCAAAGTGGTAAAGCCCCATATTCCCTTGGGATTCAACCCTAACCTAAGTTAGATTTTTAACTATTAATGATTGCTTTATCCTCAAAGTGATAGGTACTATTTGAGCAACATCACTCTATTGTAGACATAGCTGGTCTGGCAGGAGATGGTGGCAACCATAAACAAGGGAGGTGCAATAGATGAAGTAATAGCCAAACTCTGAAATTGACTACCCAAACTTGGTGTAGATGTCTGAAGTGGAGTAATAACAGTCACAGAAAGGTATGCTCATGCTGAAAAAGGACCCATATGAATCATAGCCAGCTCAAGTGGAGCAATAGAAGTACCAACCGATATGGTAGAAACTAGTATCTCAACAGTAGTTGGAGCTGAAGAAGCTCCCTCTAATCTAACCAATAATCTCATAAGTAGATCCTAAATATATAGTATGGGGGATGGAGCTAGAAGTGGTGGAATATGATCCATAGGCCCCTCTGGCTCATGAATAGGCTTCGAAGAAAAAGATCTAGCCTACCCTTTAGGTGGAGCTACCCATTTAATACGTCCCCTGCCCTTGGTATTGTCCCAGACCCTACCTTGACCTTCGGTGGGAGATATATTAGCTACCTTGGGCTCTCCTATGGAGTGATAGGATTGAATAATTGGAACATGAGCAGAAGGAGTAGATTAGACACTTTCAAAATGGGTAACACAAAATAATTCATGAATGGAAGCAAGATGTGAAAATCCTTCCTAACAAGAATCTCATAGCCTCTCGAAGATGGGTGTGGATGTCTACACATTAATTCATGGGACTCTACTAGACAACCTACTCTTGAGTCACAGGCCTAACGAACCAAGTGCTTTAATACCAAAATCTTCACAACCCAAAATGGATCACAACTAGAAGATAAGGAAATAAAGTGGAAACCATCTCGACATAACATAAGAAATCTCCCATAATCTGAAGACATGACTATAAAAGCATCTTAAATAGTATCAAAGGGTAAATAGAACTGTTTCAAAAGATGATACAGTATTGCTTCAAAATATCTGGTACATTATCTAGAGAAAAGAAATAAAAAGAGAATCAAAATATCCATGACGACTCAAACTCTAGGTTTCACCACTGAGATCTAGATGGTAGCAATGATAATCATATGGAATGATCAACTACCCAACCATAAACATTGTGAAAGAGTTGCACGAAGTAAACAAATTAAGAGTGAGTACATCAAAATGTATCCTGTTGTTTCAACCGACTAGGTGAGACAAGTCAAAAAAAGTATGTAATTACAAAGAACCCTTTGCCTGCATCTAAAAAGGTTAGGACAAGATAAATGTATATACAATAATAAAAAGCTAAAATATCCTCGAGAATCCATGATACCATATAAGCACAATGTGAAATGAAATGGACAACTATTCAATCCAAGTACCAATGGTGTCACAGCCTTGTCACTTGCGTGTGGTCAAATTATATTAGATTGACGCAACATTATGACCTGCCTATGATTAAGGGATATTATGATGCCAAGTCTTTGCCACCTACCCATGGTCAAGGTATAAGGAGTATGAATGTTAATCTTGCCTCCTGCCTAGGTCAAGAGGGTAGTACCAATATGAATCATAATGCCCTTTCCTCCTGCTCGGTTCAAGGGATTTTACAAGCCACACACACAATAGATATAAATCAACAATGAAATCTAAATATGCATATCAACATGAAATAGTATTACAACAGGAAACTAATGCATAAAACTCATAATAATTATATGTACTCAAGGAGTAATGTCAAGAATCACAATTAATACCCAAACCATTAATATATTTTAGATCATCATAATTATACCAATAATCAAGAGTGCCCATAATATTAGACCTTACTTATCCCAAGTATGCAATAATATCAATATTACCAGACCTAACTCATCCTAAATATGCAATTATGACAATTATGTTGAACCTAACCTATCCCATAATACAACTATATCAAGAACTCCTAACCTCACTCATTCCAATAGGTCTCACAAGTCTTATTTAGCCACGTTATATCTCAAGTCCTCATCAATTCATCATAATTTACCTCCAAACATTAATATGATCAAAACTATACCATAGAGTTTGGGAAATCAATGGATAAATTAATAGTTAAAGTTTGGGAAACATAGTCTAAGAATCCCTATTTTTGGGTGTTTAATTCTATGAAATCGAAGATCAAATCAAGATAAAACTCATAGCAAATGATTATTTTAGGGTTAGAAATACTTACCAAACAAAATGTTTGAAAATCTTTATTCAAAATAAAAAGCTTAAAAGTTTGAAAAAGGATCAAAATGATGTTTCAAGAATTTAAAATTGTTCAGTCATAAAAAGTGCTCCATCAACGCAGAGTTGAAAGCCCCTAATACATTGATGAACGCGGAGGCTTCACCACGAATGTGGAGAAGAAAATACACCTACACCAGAAATTGTACACTAGCAGAATTATAAATTTAACCAAACTCGAAATAGGCTCTCAAAACTTATCCGAAGTCAGAACTTCACAAACTTTATGCGTATCCATACTAGAAGTAGCAATTCGAACTCAACAGAATCTTTCAAAATTTGTCTTATCGCCTCCTCACCACATTTACCGATTCCAGTCAATAAAATAAGTTTACAGCATCAAAATACCAAAACTACCTTCGATAATCCCAAAAATTATTTTGAGACTATTTCTATCATTACTTTAACCATCTAGAACTACTGGAATTATCAAAATCAAGATCCAATCTTTCAAACTATCAATGTTGACCAAAGTAAACTTTTATTTTGAAAATAGCTAAAATCATAACTTTGGCTCCTAGAAATCTCATTTTAACTCAAAATTCAGTTCTGCAACTTCCTATAGTTCATTTTTGATGTTCCAGAGCTAATGGAATCAACAGATCCCTAATCGGATCCTTAAAAGTCAGAATGATACAAAAACTCACTTTTCCAATAACTTAAGCCTCCAAAAATGCCAAAATTCATATTTTCCACTTCTAAGACGTAGGATTCAAGTTCTAACCATTCATATAGTTCAAAATATGCCCAAAGCAACTTATGAAAGGGTAAAACAGTAATTTTCATAGAGAATAACAAAAATGGCCTACCAGGTCATTGCAGTACTACGACCCGTACTAGGCCTGTGTACGCTGCAATCTTCAAAATCAAGCTTCACTTTCGCAAGACATTTTTATGGGTTGTATTTAGACCTACAACCCATATAGGGCTTCATCTAATAACTCCTCAGAAACTTGTCAAATTCTAATTCTCAAGGTGTGGAACCAATCCATGACTCATAAAATCTTCTATGGCTCATCTGTCAATTCGTGGATACAACTTTAGAAAAAAAGCCCCTAACTGGATGTCAACCATGAAACCCCTCTACAGCTCATGGAATTTTCCATGGACCTTTGAGTGCCTTGTAGTTTGTCCAAAATCATACCAAATTATGCCTTCTGAAGTAGGTATGGTTATTTTGAGTATGTGGTGATGTCGTTTGGCCTCACCAATACACCAATGATATTTTTGGACCTCATGAATGAGTGTTCAAGACTTACCTTGACATAGTTTTTGTAGTTTTTATAAATCATTCTTATCTACTCCCAAGTTGAGCAAGAACGCATAGAGCACTTGAGGGTAGTATTGCAACCTTGAGAGAACAAAAGCTCTATGCAAAATTTGACAACTGCAAGTTTTGGCAAACAAGGTCCTTACACATTAATCGTAAAATTGTAAAGAAAATGTCTTCTTTTATTTACTTAATATGAATAGTCATATTTTAACATTTGAAAGACATAGACTATGTTGCATATTGAATTCTCAAATTATAGTATCTTCTTAGTGAGTAATTAAAGAGTAATTAGGGTGAACTCTTAGAATTATTACTTGACTTGTTGGCTTGATTAATTAAAGTGTTACCCATTTGTGGTTCTTGTATCCCTTCAATTGTTTTTCTAGTGTTCTATTTGAGTCATTGAAATCAATTGGGAGGTGAAGCTTTTAGTCCCTTATTGCCAACAATTGCTATAGTTTGAATCTAATCCCCATATCTTTCTATCTTCGTTCCATTTTGCCTTTCTATCTAGCTTTATCTTTATCATTTGGTATCATAGCTTATGTTTAGATTTATTTTCACAAATCTAGGTCTTGAAATTTTGATCCACTCAAAAAATTAATAATCCCCAAAAAAATACAAAAATAATTTTTCATTTGATTTGTTATTTTTGATAGTAGATTCTTGTTCATTGGTAATTTTTTGTTCCTAAATCTCAAATTTTATTCAATTTGGAGTTGTGGAAGTGAAGTAACCATTGAAGGGTTTTGGGCATTCAAGCTTTTAAAATTTTGAAAGTGGGTTCCTTGATGCAGAAGATTTGAAAGAAAATCAGAAAAAAAAATTTAAAAATTTTAAAATAAAAAAGTTAATTTCCACATCAAAGCCAAATCGGCACTGATCAGTAAGTCAGCACTCCATAAAGTACCAGATGCACCGCGTAGCACGTGGAGCCCAATTTCAGAGAGCAAATCTGCAGATTTTTGCTGAAAACCCAAAATTTTTCTAAATATGGGAGTTTTTTCAGGCATAAAATTTTTTTTAACTTCCAAATGACATGATTCTTTTTTAAAAATTTTTTGTGTTTTGATTCTCCAGCTATTTAGAAAGTAATTAACATATTTAACTACTTGTTAACTAGTTTTAATCATCAAATCAAACCCCTGTCAAGTCATGAACACCTTAAGGCTTCAAAAATATTTCTAAGTGTTCGAAATCAATTCTTCTCCTTTGTCACTCATGTTTCTTTCATTCATTAACTATTTAACAATTGATTAACATCTTTAATTACTTGTTAACTAGTTTCTAAATATTAAATAATCTATTTGATTCTTCAAATTAGGTAACAACAAGTAATCTCTTCTACTTTTGTTTCTTAGTTATTTTGAGTCTGATATTTCTTGTGCCTCTTTTTTCTAGTTTCTTGTTTTTATTTATGTTCCTAAGCTTTGTTTGAGTTGTTCTTCTTTCAAGACTCATAAGAATCCACTCTGTCATAAAGGATAGGTGATGTTGAATTGATTGGGCAAAGTTAGTTCACTATCACTTTTGAGGCAACGCCATAGAAGGTGCATTGAGAGTTACATATGAACGACGTGAGGCTTTTTCTACTAATCTTTATTGTTGAGTATTGTAGGTATCATGTCTAATACAAGCCCAATTGGGGAAGGTTCGGAGAATATCATAGAAACTCTTGCTTACATAAATAGCAAAAATAAATGGAATGATGGGAGGTATAGAAGAAAGGTTGGTATGGGGGGAGAATGAGAATCGAGGGAAAGGAATTCAACCCAAACATGAGGAGATAAGGAGGGCATCGATGCATTCCACTACTATTACCTCATGACAAGCCCGTAATCTATATTTTTCTCCACAAAGCCGAACATGAAGCTACCAAAACCTCACTTTCCAAATGAACAACAATCCAAACCATCCAAGATAAGACATACACACCCGAACCCACAACCCTATCACCCTCCACAAGAGAATCTTCCTTTTATGGCGAACCAAGTCTATTGCCAAACTCCATTCCAAAATGCATAAAATGCATCTCTTAATGCATATCACCCATCACCTCTACCAAATGCACCACAAATTTGCCACTAACTTTACCAATACCAAAATCCTCTTTATGATGAAATGTATGAAATCTCAGCAATGATGAGTTTTGGGAGCATGGGGGTAGGGATACTTAAGGAGTACAAAGGTAAGGAGTCCGACCTTGAGACTTGGGGTGGGATCATGGTATGGGAGGCTGACATTATAGGTATAGAGCAGAAAGAATGGGGAATAAAGAAGATAGGATTAGAAATAAAGGAAATAGGTTTTGGGAGAGGAATGATCAAGATAGGGGCTTGAACACTATCAAGGTTACACTTCCAAGGTTCAAAGAAAGTAGTGACCTCGATGAGTTATTATAGTGGAAAAATCAAAGTGAGCAGCTCTTTCTCACAAATAACATCTTGGAAACTTTGAAGGTGAAGTATGCTCTCACACAATTTAAAGGGTATGCAACCACTTGGTGGGAGTCTAAAAGGAGGTAAAGGGAGAGACATCATATCTACGAGTTACCTACTTGGCAAGAGTTGATTGAGCTTATGGAGTTGAGATACTTGACTCCAAACTACTACCAAGAGGTGTTCAAGAAGTTATTTATGTTTGGGCAAGGTACCAAAAGTGTTGAAGAGTATTATGATGAATTTGAGAACTTAAGAATGAAGTCTAAAATGAAAGTGAACATGCAATATACGCTAATCCGATTTGTGGCCAACTTGAGGTATGATATGTTGAATCATTGAAACTTAAGCACTATGAAACTCTTGAGAAGGCTTTCCATGATGCCTCAAAGGTAGAAGAAGATTTGAAAGAAGAAAATTCATTCAAGGCTAAAGGTTCTTCAACTTCAACATGGGATAAAGGTCGAGATAATTGGAATAAAACATCTTCCATAGAGTAATCGAAAGGTGGCGGTCAAGTTACTCAAGTCAATATTGATCACAAATCCAAGACTAGTGAGGAACCAGAAGGAGGTAAATATCTAAACCTAACTTTCCTCGTCCCTCTACAATTAAATGCTTTAGATGTCAAGGCAAGTGACATGTTGCTAGTGAGTGTCCTAATAAGAGGTTGATTGTTGCTATTCGGGATGGGTATACGACCGAAGATGATGAAGATGGTGATGAAAGAAATGAGAGTGAGGGAGATAGAGGTGAAGTAGATGCTTCAAGAAATCAAGAATAAAGGTAGGATGAGAGGGTCAATTTTGCTTGTTTCATAGGGAAATGAAAATCTTTAATTGATAATGATAAAGACTTGAAGGTGAATTCCAATCGTTCATTCATAGTGGGAAGAATTATGGGAGCCCTTGCCAAAGGAAATCTTGATAAAAGGGAGAATCTGTTTCATGGTAGGTGTAAAATTCAAGATAAAGTGTGTTCTTTAATCATTGATAGTGGAAGTTGCACTAATATAGTGAGTAGTTCTTTGGTGTAACATATGAAAATTCCAAAAACAAATCATCCCAACCCATACAAGCTATAATGGCTCAATGAGAGTAGAGAAATGAGGGCCCTCAAAGAAGCAAGTATTCGGTTTAGTATGGGCAAGTGCAATGAACAATTGACTTGTGATGTTGTACCCATTTTGGCATGTCATGTCTTGTTGAGGAGGACATGGCAATTTGTTAGGGATATTGTGTACCAAGGAAAATCAAACAAATAGACTTTTGTGATTGAAGGTAGAAAGTGTGTTCTTGCACCTCTCACTCCACACCAAGTCAGTGAGGATTATCGGGCTATGATGAAACTTCGTGATAAAATAAATATAATGTGGTGGAGGCAAAGGGGGATGGTGGAAGTTTTGAATGCCTTGTTAGCACCCATCTTTTATTGCATGATAATCAAAATACTAGCTTTTTTCCTAGTTTTATTTCTTCTCTTTTGAAGGACTATGACAAGTAAGGCAAGCATGATTTAGATCAAATTTATGGGCAATGTCTCATTTGTAACAATGCCTAATCCATGACTAGGACCCAAGGTAAGTATACCTCTCTCCTTACTCCTAGTGGCCCATTCATAGGTATCTCTCTGGATTTTGTGTCGGGTCTTCCTGTGACTAAAAGAGGACACGATAGCATATTTGTAGTAGTGGATAAATTTTCTAAAATTGCTCTTTTCATTACATGTTATAAATGTGATGATGCATCTCATGTAGCATCTTTATTTGTCATCTATGTTCTTCAATTGCATGGAGTACCTCAAACCATTGTTAGTGATAGGGGTTCCAAATTTCTTACTCACTTTTTGAAGAGTCTATGAGGTACACTTGGTACTAAATTTATGTTCTCTACTTCTTGCCACCCTCAAATGGATGCTCAAATTGAAGTAGTCCATAGGACTCTTAGTAGTGTGCTTCGGTGCATGATTAGAGGGACCCCAACTACTTGGGAAGACCATTTACCCTTGATTGAATTTGCATATAATTGATCTTTCCACTTCTCTATTGGAATGTCACCATTTGAGGAATGTTATGGCTTTAAACCTTTGTTTCTGCTAAGCATGACTCCACTATCTAGTAATTTTGTTTTCAGCCTAGATGCCAAGCAAAAGGCAAGGAGATGATGAACATTCATGCCAAGGTTAAAGATGCCATTTTAAAGAACAATTCTAAAGTGTCTATTCAAAAGAATTGGGGGAGCAAGGAAGTGGTCTTCAACCTAAATGATTGGGTGTAGGTAGAGAGGTTTCCACATGTTCAAAAAGGAAAGCTAAGCTAAAGATGAGATGGATGTTTCAAAGTAATCAAGAGAACCAATGATAATGCCTACCTTATTGACTTGCTAAGTGAGTATAATGTTTATAATATTTTCAATGTTAGTGATTTATCTCCTTATATGTAGGTGAATCTTTGGATTCAAGGACAAATCCTTTTCAAGAAGGGAAGCATGATAACAAGCAAGTAGATATGGCATCAACATCAATGACATGTACACCTTAAGACCATTCACAAGGAGTCAAGCAAAATATCTCCAATACTTACAAGCAATGTTCATGAAAAAGAAAGCCTTAGAGAAGCTTGAGGGTAACCAAAGAAAAGCTTACGATGTGTGGAAACATTCTCAAGTTGAGAATAAGGAAGAACATAGGCCATGTTTGCAAATGGCTACTACTTCAATTCAAGGATTTGAAAAGAAGACAACCAAACAAGGCCCTTACTCATTAAGGGTAAAATTGTAAAGAAAATATCTTCTTTTTTTACTTAGTATAAATAGTCATATTTTAGCATTTGGAAGACTTAGACTATGTTGCATATTGAATTCTCGAATTGTAGTATCTTCTAAGTGAGTAACTAAAGATTAATTAGGGTGATCTTTTAGAATTGTTAGTTTACTTGTTCGCTTGATTAACTGAAGCGTTAACCATTTGTGGTTTTTGGTTTCATTCAATTTTCTTTCTAGAGTTTTATTTGGGTTTTTGAAATCAATTGGGTGGTGAGGGTTATAGTCCCTTATTGCCCATAATTTCAATAGTTTGAATTTAATCCATGTATCCTTCTAGCTGTGTTCCCTTTTCCATTTCTTTCTTGTTTGATCTTTATCAATGAGGTTGCCTTTCATGGGCATGTGGTCTTCAGAGAGGGCATCAAAGTTGATCCTAAAAAGACAGAAGGAGTGAGAAATAAGTTAAGGCCATTGACTCCTACTGATGTAAGGAGTTTCTTGGATCAAGCTAATTACCATAGTGGTTCGTGCGAGGCTTCTCCATTATCTCGTATCCACTCACAAAGCTAACCCAAAAGAAGAGTAAGTTTGTGTCGATGGATAAATGTGAGAGGAGTTTCCATATGTTAAAGAATTGATTGACTTCAGCCCCATATTGACATTGCCAAAACGGAATGATGGGTTTGTTATGTATTGTGACCTATCAAGGATAGGGTTAGGTTGTATGTTAATGGAGAACGATAAAGTGATTGCCTATGATACATGTAGTTGAAAGTTCATGAGAAGAAATGCCCAACTCATTATCTTGAGCTTGCAATGGTGGTGTTTTCCTAGAAGATTTGGTGACATTACTTTTATAGAGTTCATATGGATGTTTCATCAACCACAAAAGTGTTCGATATGTGTTCACACAAAAGGATCTCAACTTGAGGCAACAGAGGTTGTTAGAGCTACTCAAGGATTATGATATTAGTGTGAAATACTACCCTGGAAAAGCCAATATGATAGTTGATGCCCTTAGTAGAATTTCCATGGATAGTGTGCCCCATATTGAAGATGATGGAAAAAGGGGTTAGCCATAAATGTTCATAGGTTGGCTAGACTGGGAATCAAATTGAGTGAGTCCGGAAGTAGTAGTGCAATGGTTCTTCATGGGTCCACATCTTCCATGGCTAATGAGGTTAAGTCCAAGCAAGACATTGGTCCTACCTTAGTTTAGTTGAAAACCGTAGTAAAAGATGGAAAGATAGAAGTCTTCTCACAAGAGGGAGATGGTGTACTCCAATATCAAGGGAGGTTGTATATGCGCAATGTAGTGAGTTGAAGAATTTGATCATACAAGAAGCCCATAGATCTTCATATTCCATTCATCTCGGCATTAGCAAAATGTATAGAGACTTGAGGGAGATTTATTGGTAGAATTGAATGAAGAAGGACATTTCTTTATTTATATCTGAGTGTGCCAAATGCCAATATGTCAAATTTTAACACCAAAGGTCGGGTAGCCTAGCACAAGACATTGACATTCCTACTTGGAAACAAAAAGAGGCCAATATAGACTTTATAGTTAGTTGCCAAAGACCAGAAAACATTTTGACTCCATATGGGTGCTCGTTGACAACATGATGAAGTTGTCTCATTTCCTGCCCATCAAGAGTGCATTCAGTTCTTAGTACTATGCCCGCTTGTATGTCAAGGAGTTGGTAGGGTTGTATGGGATTCCATTGTCTGTCATATCGGATCATGGAGTTCAATTATCTACTTAGTTTATAGAAATACTTTCAAAAGGGACTTGGCACTAAGGTGAAGTTGAGTAAGGCTTTTCATCCCCAAACTGAAGTGCAAGTCGAGAGGACTATTCAAACATTGAAGGATATGTTGATAGCTTATGTGTTGGAATTCAAGGGGAGTTGGGATGAACACATGCCACTAATCAAGATTTCCTACAACAATAGCTTCATGCAAGTATTGGGATAGCACCATTTGATGTGTTATATGGTACGTGGTATAGATCGCCCATCGGGTAGTTCAAAGTCAATGAAGTGGCATTAATAGAACCAGACTTAGTCAAGAATATTAAGGAAAAAATTAAAACCATAAGGGAGGAACTGCAACAAAAGTTCTACTCTGATGTGAGAAAAAGGGAACTTGAGTTCCAAGTTGGTGATTGGGTCTACTTAAAGGTGTCCCCTATGAAAGGTATGCTCTGGTTCAGTAAGAAAGAAAGATTTAGTCCAAGATATGTAGGACCCTATAAAATGGTAAAAAAATTTACGGAAAATAGCATATGAGTTGGATATACCCAATGAGTTGCAGTTGATTCATTCGGTCTTCCATATGTCGATGTTGAGAAAATTCATAGGTGACTAATATTCCACAGTTCCTTTGTATGATGTGAACATTGAAGAGGATTTGAGTTACGGAGAGGTATCAGTTGAAATACTAGACTAGAAAGTGAAGAAGCTAAAGAACAAGGAAGTTGCATCCGTCAAGCTACTTTGGAGAAACCAATAAATTCAGGGTGCTACATGGGAAGCCAAAAGGGTATATGATGAAGTGCAATCGATATCTATTTCACTCCACTTAAGCCTAAGATATTAAGAAATTCCTCCAAAAACCTCAAATTCCATGCATTTGAGTTTTTCATGATGTATACATTTATTTTGGTGTTTATGAATTGTTTAAGACATGTTCAAGTATGAAATCTAAAATTTTTAAGAAATGATGTTTGACTTGCATTTTTTGCATGCATGCTGAGTTATTACCTGCTAATTTACTCTTTAGAGCCTGCCTTTAATTACATTCTGGGAAAAATGTTCCCAAGGGGGAGATATTGTAATGACCCCTAGTTTAGGAGCCTTGAGTACAAAAAAGTTGGCCTGAAAAATGATCTAAAGTCTATTTACAGGGCGACTTATGGCCCATAAGTTGACATACGACCCATAGGTTCCGTTCTTAAACATTAAAATTTAGGAAGGGGAAACGTTTCCAAGTGAGGGCTAAGCTTTTGACCAAGTTAAGGCCCATAGGATAACTCATGGATCATAGATGTTTTGTGAGTGGGACCCCAGATATGAAAAAATTTGGAGGTTTTTCAGGAAAGTGACTTAGGCTTAATTATACGGCCCTTCAAGTGGTTTACGTCCTATAGAATCTTTCGTAGGTAAGGCCAAGGAAATAAGGAAAAATTGATTATGTGTAGAAGGACTCTAAGAGTCCATCCACAGTTCTTAAGATATTTCATGACTCGTACTGATGCTTATGGCTTTTAGTCTAGCAATGATATTTTTCAAGATATTTAGATTTGTCATTGATCATGCTAAAAAAGTACCTCTCACTTTAAGGATAAAGCTATCATTGTCAAATATAAAACCTAACCATAGGTTAGGTTCGGATCCCAAGGGAATATGAGCCTTTGCCACTTTGATTCACCAACAATTAATTCAAGCATTAAATAACTCAACTCTCAAGAAAGAGGGCTATTGCAATGATAAATAGTAAATAAAACTATACTAATAAAATGTTGAGAAAATCATATTAAAGAGCAACTTGGAAAATTATATTTCCCATGATTCACTAACTCAGACACCCTGGATAACACAACCTAAATTAAGATATTACATGTAGGACGGTAACTGAACTTCTTCAAACCTTTGGGCAAAGGTGAAGGTCGAATTTCACTATGGCGCTTGGTCGGCTACCATAGTATGGCCAACTAACCATTACCCATTATCCTAGTTAACCTCTCCTTGGACGAGTTTGGTTGATTAGATGAGAACATATCAATCGAATTCTGTCACCCATTTCCTTTTCTTATTTATCACTACCTTTGTTGAGATCATGACACTAGGCGGTGTTTAATGTTAGCCACCATTAAACAACAAGTACAAAATGAAGAAAAATAGATAATACATGCAAATGCCCAACTCAAGAAGTGCAAATAATTCGGTTTTTTAAGCTAGCTACTCATGGTTCCCACAACCCCAAGTTGTGGGTTTAGCCACTCATGTCTTGGGCAGATCAATGAAATAAGAAGACATGGTAGATTTCTTACCCAAGAAAATTAAGAACAGTAGAATGCTTTTTGAAATTAGCATCACAAGCTTGAATGATAAGATTAATCCGCAAGTGAATCTAAATCTCCGAATTTGAGTCTTAAAGTAAAACCTTCGAAATTCTCTCCTAAAATGTCTCTACAATCTTGAATAATACGAATAATAATGAATGAAAAGCTGCCCCTGAAACCCTAAGATATATTATTTATAGTATTTATAAAAAGGTCCTTAAATAATTAGAAAATTTGGTCGGTGTCTGCTATGGCTAGTAGTTACGACTCGTAGGGTGACCTATGAGTCATGATCAGGCTTTCATAGTCAGCACTTGGCATTTTGGACTTCACTGTTATGATCCACCTCTACTAGTCATAGTCTAGTCTATTACTCATATTACTTCTCGTAGTCCACATTTGCATTTCTTGGTCCAGTTTTGATCAATATTTTTAATTTCTATGAGGCTTCCCTTTATGAGTTGTAGAGGAGACTACAACACATACCTTGAGCTCATATGGCTTCTCGCAACCTAAGCATAGGGCCTATAGTGACTGGAGAATGGAGAACCCGGAGGGACAACAAAAAAGCCTCTTAGTATATCATACTCACATCCTTAGTCATGGCAGCAAGATAAAACAACAAGAGAGATATACACAAGGGGAATTGGGACTAAGGGAGAGAGATTAATACTTAATTAACATGTAAAGGTTTAGAAATAAAGGCAAGGGACTAAGGGAAAGCTTGCATAATCATCAACACCAAGGGACAAGGAGTCGAGGCTCATAACATAGATACACAACATATCCAACAACACTTCTACTACATAGATACGAGCGGGGGCCAAGACAAAGCAACCAGGATCACTCTCATAGTCAACATAAGCAATAAAAAAGTGTGTCTTAATACATAGTAAGTGAAACATAGACCAATGTCCCTGGAATTGAGGACTCACCAACTAGCTTGAATGATACTGAACAAGCCATGTGGAGGAGGACGATGATCAATTTGGGCTTCAGTTCCTACATAGTGATATCATGTAGGAAAGAGTATGCGTTAGTACGTTTGAATGTACTATGTATGTAGGATGTAATGCAATAAAAGCTAGGTATCATAATCTAAATGTATAACAATAGGCAATAGACGTAATATAGAAATATGAAATGTATGATCACTAGATAAGTAAAACATGCTTAAGTGACACATGCTCATATAAGATATCATATGTGTAGAAGAGACCAAGCTAGATTTCCAAAGGACAATCCCTTTGGTAGGTTGGTGATGACTCACCCCATCACCCTAGTGGTGTGGTACAAAACCCCTACATGGTTGATGATAATCTCACCTTATCATCTTGGTGGTGAAATACAAACACCTTACATAGTTGATGAGTGCAAACCCCCATCTCGGTTATTAAGGTACTAACCCTTTGATTGGCTATCAAGGTACTAACCCCCCGACAAGGTTATGTGGGCTCTTAGTTCCCCTAGATTAGGCATGGTCTAATGTAACACTTTATACATAATATAACATGTACATAACCACTTTCCAATATCATAACATCAATCATATCATATCTCATGCTTTGGGCCTTCAATTCGTCAAGAAACCATAATCAGATATTTTATCAAACAATTGGCGGGTGTGAAATGGTAGTATAAAACCATAAAATATAGAGATAAAATCATGCAAGAAAATCAATTATAGAACCATCACTCAACACCTTTTAACACCTCCAAGCAATATACATCAAAAAACCTCATCAAATCTTACAATAGATCCAAGATTTATAGCTCAAAATATAGCAAAACAGTCGCAACTTTACATAGCTTTAACATAGTTCATGGACATGTTTATACTAGCAAATCCATTTGCAAAATCAATTTTAATTCATGCAAATTAAGTAAAAAGGAGATTAGGGCACCATGGGTGAAAGGAACCAATGGCTGAAAATCACATTCCTTAGCTTTAGATAATTTCTTGGTGAAGATGGAGGTGAGAACTTGAAGCTTAGATAAATTCCTTAACATTGGGAAGAGATTTGGACACTTGATTTTGGAGTGAAACATTAATCCAAGGGTTTGAGAGAGGATTTTATCAATACAATGAAGAACTTAAGGGTTTGGGACATTGAAAGGCTAGGAAAGGACCAAAATAACCCTTCCAAAAAAGTTGTCTAACCGCTGTTACTGGCCCCTTATGACCCATAGGTGGCACTATGACTCATAGGACCCTTCCCATGACCCCTAGGCTCAATTTCTGAGTCTCTAGAAATTGCTACGAGCCTGAACTACGAGTCATACCCCGAACTATGACTCGTAATAGTGGACTCATAGTGCAACTCTACACTAGCAGTCTTCAATAAAATAGCCATAACTTTTGACTCCAACTCTAAATAAGGTGAAACTAAGTGTGTTGGAAAGCTAACTCAAAGGGCTTTTATTTAACTATCATGGACCACCAAGTTCCAAGTATGCTAAAAGTTATAATCATTTAAAGTTGACCCTTGCAAGGTCCAATACCTAAAACTCAATTCATAGGGAAGTTTTGAACTCGTCTAAGTACTAGGAGTTTCTCATGACCCTAATACACTCTCCTCCTAAACAAATAAGGCTTGAAACATGGGTACATAAGAGCATAGAGGTACAAGGTGTCACATGGCTGAACTTGAAATTTTTAGATTTTGTTTTTAAACACTACTAATTGCTACGAGGCAGCCTCTACGACTCATAGCTTGGGCTACAACTCGTTGTGGAGTCCATAGTTCTTCAAAATCAACAAAATCTATAACTTTTCCCAAAAACGAGCCTACCTATATTTTCTATAAAAATAAATAAAATACACATAAAAACCATAAAATGTCGCATTGAGAACACACAAAACCTCATGCTTTAGGTATCAAATGTGTTGTATTATGGCAGCACATCAATACCCCCAACTTAGAATTGTTGCTTATCCTAAAGCGATGACACAATCTAGATAGATAGTAAAGCAATACATAGCAATCAACCCACTAGCATATACCATGCTCAAATTCAACTCGGGTACACATAACATCTTTTTCAAAACAAGATCATGTAGCTAACAAGTAAACCACAACATATTGATACATTTGACAATACAACTATGACAAGTTAAGGGCTATCAACAATCAACATTCACTGAACAAGTCAAATGTTAACCATGCAGTGCAAATGCCCTCACAGAAAAGAAGTCCTTTTTTAACACTCAATATGCTTTCAAAAGTTGCTCATGGGATCTTGCAAGCATACTCACTCTCACAAATAAGATTTGTGCATGATGACGAATATCATAGGCTTGCCCATATAATAATAACTCGGACTGTAGACTAAATGGATTAGGATCACTTTAGGACTTTAAAGGCTTGTAACATAGGTTCATGGGGCTTTGGTATGGCATTTTAGACAATTAGTGACTAAGGGACAACCTTGAACCATGCTTTTCAACACTTTCCCCTTAACAACTCAACCATTCTCAGCTTATTCTCCCTTATTCTTCATTTTCAAGCATTTCTGGGTACTTTCTCTTTATTTACAATTTGTGCCTTATTTTCAAACTCATTTTGATTTTTCACTCTTTCTAAGTTATCTTTTTCTGTTACCCGATATATGACTTCTTACCCTTTCTTTTATTCCCAACTCACCACCTTATTTTGGCTATTATATCATAATATAGGCCAACCTCAACTTAGGTTTTTAGCCAGAGGTGAAGTACAAAATATCCAATCCACAAACCAGGGCCACTTTTTATAGCCACCCTCAACTTAGGCTTTTTGCCTCAATCAAGGTTCACAATGTTCAACGATAGACCAAGGTCAATATCAAGCTATTTCACAAGATAAGGTTAGGCTAGTTATGTATTAAGAAAGAAAGAGTGCACGTTAGGCTCAAACACTTGGATCAAGGGATAAACTCTTTCATTTGGTTGGTTATTTAGGCAAAAATGGACTAAATTAAAGAACAAGGGCCTAAGATTCCCCTATAATCCATATAATCTCTAGTCTAACTTAGCCCATGATAATCTCCTCAACATAGCCTAAAAAGCAATAGCATATATAATAGAGATGTCTACAGGAGGAATCCGTGATGTAGATGGCTCTGGTGCAACTGTGGTTGTAGTGGGACCCATATCAATATCGACTGCCGAAGGCTGATATGGTCCCTTATCAGTAGTAGTAGCTAGAGTAGTAGTGGCAGCAATCATCGAACCCTCTGCCTGTGGCTCTAGCATAGGAGGCTGTGCTCGCTGGACTGCCGCTAGTTTTTCATGAGCCTTATTAGGCTGGGATCAATAGTGTGGAGGGACACAACTATAGGGGATCCTTGTGAAGAAATACCTCTACCTTCACCCCCATGCATGGTCTATAGATCAGCGCAGGGAATAGCATGCACTTAGTCCTTTTGAATGCCAACTCATATATCTGATCTACTATGAGTCGTGCCCAATCAATACCATAACCAGCTAAGATATTTGCTAGTAGAATAGCTCACTCTAACGTAAGAACATTATCCGTAATAGTGGGTCAGATGTGAGACCTAATAATAACACACTGAAACTTAGTGGGAAAGAAGAGGGAGGACTTCACTATCGGCTCTGAATGTGTCATGATCCATGTAGGCTCTGGACCATGCTTAGCAATCTGACTCATAACCCATCTCAGAAGTTCAGTCCTCTTGTCCACACTCTTAGAAATAGTTGCTTGTCTAAGATGCCTAATCCATCGATCAAACTCAGCTATAGACTGTGGTGCTCTGTATATGGGACCAAACTTTATGTGGCGGATTACCTCTTGTAGATATGTATACCCATCGTCCTTTAACCAAAACCTCTTGCAATCTTAGATCCTCGAGAGGTTTCTTCTTCTTGGGAAGGCCCTCTAGAATGGCCGCTGCATAAAATTCTCGCACTATGAATGAGGAGTACTTTCCCAGCTTATCAGTTAACCACCTGAGCCCATGTCATCTCATGTCATCCTCAAGTCGGAGAAAATGGCTCAGCCTAGTATAAACAAGTTGGGGCTCCTCATAGAATGATGTACTAGTTTCCCTTGCCCTTTTGGCGCAAACCCTTGTCATATATCACCTTCATCCCCTTAACACCCCATCGATGATACTGAGGATCTATAGGAGAAACAGATGGGGCGATAGAGGACTTGGCATCTCATCCCTCTTGAGGTGCCTCCTCTGAATCATACTCCATATGTGAGGGAGTCATCTGTGGCATGCATCTATCAGATCGATCACTATCTCCCTCCTTGTCAGACTAGGAGAAACTAACTTCCTGCACCTAGGTTTGAGCAGCTCATGTAGCAACTGCCATATTCTGAGGCACCTATGCCTCAAGATCAATATGGATATGTGGACCTCATTCGATCCAGCTGAATATTCATCACCAGAATTTTCATCCACAAGCATAGTACTGATAGCACTTTTTGCTACACGTTTGCTTTCGGGGGCTATAATACCTGAAAATTAGCAAATAAAACCATGATAAGCTCTAAAACACTCAACAAAATAAAACAAAAACAAAATAAAAACACCGAAAAATCAACATGTATCAATTACATATGGCCGATATAAGAGTCAGGTACAACTCGTAGTGGAGCCTATGAGCCATACTATGGCCTCGTTGTCCATAGGAGCATAACAATTTTATAAACTAGGACTAGGTACGAGATGTAGTTACAACTCATAGCCTTGAATACGGGTCATAGGCAAGTCTCGTACCAAGTTTCAATTTACAAAATCAACACAAGCTTAGGTCCACGAGACCCTACTATGGTTCCTAGAGGGAACTATAACTTCTAGGTGGATCATGTATGGTTAATACTCAGGAATCTTAGGCTATTATTGCTTCCTACAAAAGACAACTATGACTCATAGACTCATCTATGAGTCGTAGGAGGCTTCCGAAGCAGAAAACAATAGATGTGTGAGTTACCTGAATTCACCACACGGACTTCAAACACAATTTCAACTTGAATTAAAACATATCGAACCAAGCTTTTATCATTCAAAACATGAGCACAAACCATCCAGGACCCTACACATGATTCCAATGCTAATTTCACCACATTAATACAGATATAACAATTAATACATAATCACATCCATTTCCCCACAACTCAATAAAACTTGCAATTATGTAACCATTCCCCAAGTCACACAAAACAATCATTCAAATGCATACACACTGATATAAGGAATTAGTTCATAGGTGCACTAATAAATTTACTAATCAACAATTCCAACCATATTACGCTAACCAAGATATCATCATATTACTAAGGTTTTGCACATCAACACACAGTGATAAACCACTATTATTCAGTTAATTAGTAATATCTAACATAGCATAATCATCCAACCAAAACAACAAGGGCAAATCCTTCAACTAAAGTTAAACTCAATGAATTCTATTCAATAACAACCCTAATTCCTTTTCAATGTCATCATACTCACAATCAATAGCCTTAGCAACAATTTCAACCATATGTTCATTCAAGAAACTTGAAGCAAAGTATATATTGAGCATTAAAATAAGCCAAGAGACATACCGTAGGGGATGATGAACTATAATGAGCAAAATAAGAAGAAAAGAAGGCAAAACCCTAGTCATCGATAAGACTCTTCGGAAAAAGGGTTAGGTGGTCGGAAGATTCATCAAGAAATATTGGCAAAAATATTAGAGGTAATTTCAGGGAAATTAGGATTAAGAATTTAGTGTCAAAATGATTTTGACCCCTTTATAGGTTACTAGATCTCGGTTAAAATTCCCTTAGATTGGATCTACAAAACTAAGACTACAGTTCATAACTTGGACTATGGCCCATAGGTCTAGGTCTTGTAGACCACTCATCATTTAGAAAAATTTTGAAATCATACCTGAACACAACGAACCCTATTTGTGACTCATAACTTATACTTCAAGTCGTAAAGTTAGCTCGTAGTATGAGTGCCAACTTCAAGTAATCACTATTAGCCTCTACGAGGCAGGACTATGGGGTATGTATACACTATGGCTCATGGGACTGGTTCGTAGAAAAAGCTTCAAATGCAATTTTTTGGACTTTTCCTGCTTTGTTCAAAACCTACATAATCTTTCTCAAAGTACACCATCTTACCATCATACAACCAATTCAATGTCTAAAACAAAAATAAAAAAATCATAATGCTACCTAAGAATGCACAAATTACCAATAAAATCAAAAACAAAAAAAATATTAAAACTTTTTGGGTTGCCTCCTAAGTAGCACCTAATTTAAGGTCGATGCATGACTTAATCATATTGAGTACTCAGAATTCCTAAAGATTTGGTGATCCTTCTTCACAAAGCTTTCCTTTCTTTCATTATGCTCCACTGAATCTGCTACAGTTGCTCTGGCAACCACCTAAATTGGTTTTTCAATTTCTCCCATATGCCGATCAACTTTTTAATTAATATTGATGGCATCAAATTTGATCTCTCTCAACAATTCCTCCTGTGGATCTTCCCTCTTCACCAATTGGGCAAGCATGTCTTCAACTTTAGAACTTCTGCTTCCTTGGCACTGCTGATGTGGTAGCTTAAACCAGTTACCCTTATCATTCACTTACTTAGAGTTATCATCAGAAACTTCTATGCAACTAGTTGCTTGCTCCTTTATAGGTCTATATATATTTTTAACCACCTCCTACTTGTCCATTCGTTCAACGACCTCTGCAAAGGGTAAACATAAGAATACTAGGTAGCCTCTCCTAGTAGATCATCTACATGAGCTTGATGTTCTGAGCTGCGATCAATTGAAGCTTTCCACTAGGGTTCCATTAGAAATGCCATGATCCAGGGCATCTTTTAAGCATCCTTTGTATTGCTCCCATGTCTAAATGAGAGAATCACCTAGGAGTTGCCAAAAACTAATGATTCAATCCCGTAGTTTAAAGTTATTTCGTCTAACATGGACACTTGATAAGAAAGCTCTTTGAACCTCAACGCAGTTGGTGAACACATTGTGTAAGAGTTCAGCCCACCAAGTTATAGCATTTTCTGTGACAGTTATTGGGAAGACTTGAAGTTGCACAACATCCATAGACATATGCTATATTGCCATCAACTCCCTATAAACAAATGCAATGTTTTGTAAATGATTGTATGGATCCTCCGACGGAAGACCCCAAAATAGAGCATGTCTCTGTAATGATTGGAGTATGTTGCTGGTGATAAGGAGCTTTTCTTCAGCCATTCATTGGATAGCCTGTTGAATCCTTATGTTGGGTATGCCTAGTGCACTCTGCAAAAGAAACTAACTAACAAAAACAAAAACAAATGTAAAGTACAAGAGAATTAAGAAATCAACACTTGAGTTAATTACTAGTGAAATTAAATTAAAGCATCACCGTATTCCTCAACAATAGAACCATTATTTTTTATCAGACTCAAATAATACCTCTCACTTTGAGGATAAATCAATCATTGCAAATTATAAAACCTAACCATAAGTTAGGGTTTAATCCTAAGAGAATACGAGGCTTTACCACTTTGATTCACCAACAATCAATGCAAGCATTAAATAACTCAACTCTCAAGAATGAGTGGGTTTTGCAATGATAAGTAGTAAATAAAACTATACTAATAAAACATAGAGACAATCAAATTGAAGAGCAACTTGCAAAATTATGTTCCTTATGATTGAATAACTCAGATACCATAGATAATTCAACCTAAATTAGGGCATTGCATGTAGGATGATAATTTAAGTTCTTCCAATCCTTGGGCAAAGGTAAAGGTCAAATTTCACAATGGCACTTGGCCAGCTGCTATAGTGTGATAAACTAACCATTATCTATTATCCCAATGAACCTCTCCTTGATCGGATTTGGTTGATTAGAGTAGAACATATCAATCGAATTCTATCACCCATTTCCTTTTCTTATTCATCACTACCTTGATCGGGATCATGATACTAGGCGGGGTTTAATGTTTGCCATCACTAAATGACAAGCAAAATGAAGGAAAATGGATAATACATACAAATATCCAACTTAAGAGGTGCAAATAATCAGGGATTCTAAGTTAGCTACTCAATGGTTCTCATAATCCCAAGTTGTGGGTCTAGCCACTCATGGCTTGGGAACACAAATCAACAATGAAATAAGAAGACATGAAAGATTTATTATCCAAGAAAATTGAAGAACAATAAAACAAATTTTTGAAATTAGAGTGACAAGCTTGAATGATAAGATTAATCTACAAGTTAATCTAAATCTCCAAATTTGAGTCTCAAAGTAAAACCCTAGAAATGCTCTCTCAAAACCTCTCTACAATCTTGAATAATATGAATAATAATGAACGAAAAGATGCGCTTAAAGTCCTAAGATATACTATTTATAGTATTTATAAAAAGGTCCTTAAAATAATTAGAAAATATGGTTAGTGTCTGCTATGAGTCATAATTAGGACTCGTAGGTGACCTATGAGTCGTAATCGGCCTTTTGTGGTCAACACTTGGCATTTTGGACTTCACTGCTACGATCCACCTCTACAAGTTATAGTCTATTCTATGACTCATAGTGCCTTCTCGTAGTCCATTCTTGTATTTCTTGGTTCAATTTTTATCAACACTTTTAATTGCTACGAGGACTCCCTTTATGAGTCATAGAGGGGACAATGACTTGTACCTTAAGCTCGTATAGCTGAACATTAACTTTTTAGGTTTTGTTTTTGAACACTGTTAATTGCAGCGAGGCAGTCTCTATGACTCGTAGCTTGGGCTACGACTCATAGTGGAGTTCGTAGTTCTTCAAAATCAACAAAATCTGCAACTTTTCCAAAAATCAAGCCAACATGTAATTTTCCTCAAAAATAAACACAAAAATACATAAAAATCATTAAAAGTCACATTTTGAGAACATGAAAAAAACCCATGTTTTAGGCATCAAATATGTTGTATCAATAACACATCAGCAATCAGACGAAGGGACTTATATCCCGTGGATTGACTATGGCCTATAATCGGGGTCTCATAGGTTGATCTCTATAGTTTTAATAAGGGGCAATTTTGTAATTTCTATCCTTTCTATTCCTATGCTACGTCATTTGGGAAATGGGAAAGGGACCATATAACAGCCCTTAAGCCCTAATTTTCTCATTCATTCTTACATTTTTCTCTCTCTAAATTTCTAAGGCAAAAAGGGGCACTCATGTAACACCCTACATCTTACAACACTAGTTCTATGCAAATGAAATATGATATCGCTTTTCAAATTACCACCAATTTTAAAAAGTTCTTGAATCTTGAATTAGAGGGAGGGAGGTATGTCTAACACTGAAGACGGTCGAGGGCAAATAGGTTTTAAGTCAAATGGAGGAAATCACAACATTAAATGAAGTGAGAGAAAAGAAGTGCTTCTAGGACTTAGTAAGCTAGCAAGTGAGTCACCTACTTGCTTAGCTTAAATTTTCTAGCTAAACGGAGACGAGGCCCGATGTTGAATTTGTCCAATTTTGATTATGCATAAAGTCCGTGTTAAAAGTGAAACTTTAGCCCGTCATTTACCATTGTAAATGGACAATACTTATAGCCCAAGATGAATAATAAAAGGGCCCAACTAAATCACAATCCACTTGACTAATTGGGCCCAAACCTAAGGAGAAAAGGAAAAATGGCCAGCCAAGGCCCAACCAACTTTAACCCAATAAAGCCCAAGTGAAAGGGAAAACAAGCTGCATCACAAACTTAGTAGAGTACGGCTAAAAATTCCTTAGTAGGTCAGACAAAGTGCCCCTTTAAAAAGGGTTTAAAACAGCTCCCATAAGCCATTCTAACTTGAACACACACACAAAAATCAGATAGTCTTCCAAGTTTTCTCTCAACTCTTTCTTGACATTACAAGAAGCCACAAGAGACCTTTAGGGTTCTTGTAGAAGCCCTACACCTTGAAGGTAAAGGTAAGTGATTATTGTTGTGTGTTTAGTAAGGTTTTTTCATGAAAAACAAGAGACTATGTTGGTTAGGTATATGCTGAAAATTTTGGACAGCATGTGTTCTAAGATTATTATACATTTTTCTAGTTTATTTAGAAGATTTTCTCTTTTTGGTTGGATTAACTATGAAGGGAGGATATTTTTCTTAGTGATTATTGGTTCTTTAATGATGTATAAAGGCTGCTTCACCACTTTGACAGTCCAAAGATGACTTATTGTAGGATATTTTAATTGTACTCGTTAAAGAAACTTGTGAGCTGGTAATTGGAAATTGTTGTTTCATGAAGATCACCTAATTTGGGACTATTTTTGACAATTATAAGACCAGTTTTATGTGTAGAAACATTGGATATAATTTGGGTAAAGTTGAAACAGGTTCGGAATTGTTGACGTTGAAATGTAGCGAAGGGATGTAATGTTCTGCCGCCTATTTGTATGTTGCGTAGAATTGTTGTGTTTTGTGCTTTGTGGGCTATTGTAAGATCTTTATGACACTAAAACAGACTGCACATGATATGTATGTGAGAATGTGTATTATAAAGTACGATTAGGGGCAAAAAGGTTGAAAGAATACGCTCGAGTTTATAATTATCCGCTTGCTGCCCATGTGTATATTTTTTTTATGAGATTTGGCTGCCAAGATGGATTTATTGGAAGCTAATGCTAGTTTTATTACCTACTATGCTATAGATAAACATTTGGAGAAAGGTAAGGTTATTTCAAGGTAATGGCGAGCTCGTATAGCAAGGTATGTAAGGCTAATTGATTTCATATTATTTGGCTGAAACATGGACCCCTCTTTTGCACAAAAAGGCACTTACCAACTCCGACACAACTATTAAATATGTCTCAACTTTTTCAGATATTAATATGCTCCTATACATAGTCACCTTTAAATCTGCATATATACTTGGATTCTAAGATACACAAATTCGTTCTACTAAATAAAGTTCATGTGTTTTTATACCTCCTATGCATTTCATTATTTATGTAATATACTCCTTTCATTGTGGTATTGTCTTTTGTGATTATTTACATATCATATGTTATATCTACTATCCTATAGCTTAATATTACAACCACCAAAAGAATCATCTCAAAGGTAATTGAAAGATAAATTAAAGTATATTGCTTATTGATGGGTGGTAACCCGAGAGGTGGAAGAATCACCTAGCCAGGGTCGATCCTATCACGGGGGGTAGCTCAAGGGGTTAAAGGAAAAGCCTAGCCAGGGCCTATACCAATATATATTTACCACTAATCAGAAGTCATTTGTATTACATGTTATACACATATTATATAGTAAAGATAAGGTAATAAAAAGAACATAAAGTACATGATCCCACAATATAACTAAAGGTGATCTCTTATCCTACACTACTGCATAGTTCCATTTGAGTTATTGCTTGATATATAGTATTTCCTGCCTTATATATTCAGTATATTATCTAGTACTAACATCCCTTATAGGGGACCTACATTTCATACTGCAGGTATAGGTGTTAGTAGATCTCCCCAGTAGGAGTACAGGATATCTAGCTGTTGTTACCAAGCTCCAGGTTGCTTCGAAGAATTGTGCATATAGAGTTTATGTTTTTGTATTGTATAGTTAGTCCAGGTGGGGCCTGTACCAAACCTTATTAGATACTTTTCTTTATCTAGAGACTTTGTAGACTATGTAAATTAATGTGTGGCTATGTCTCATATTTTAAACACCGTGGCCCCAACGGCCTAGCCATATGCATTTCCTTTGGCTTGTTATCACTGTTTACTTTCTTAAAAGCATGTTGAACATACAAATTCCTTATAATATGTATAGTAAGTGCATAGATATAGGTTGGTTCTCCCAGGCCTTATAAGCAATAGGTGCCAGTCCGCCTTAATGGGATTTTGGGTGTGACAACTCAAGAATAAGCTAGGACAAGACTAGGGTTCCAAGATCTCTTCCTCAATCCTCCATGTTTGTTTCTCTCCAATTCTTCCAAAGTATGTAAGTACATTCATGGGTATCCTTTCACCCATAATGTTCCCTATTAAGTATTTTACCATTTCTTTAAGTTCGTCAAGTAAATGTGAATGTTTATGATGATTTCATGATATTTATGTTATTCTATGATACATATAAAGTTAGTAGGTATCTTGTTAATTAAGCATGTATTTTGGAAAAAGGATGTTGATTCCATGATGATTTTCGATATGATTAAGTTTGGACATTTTCGATGATACTTTTAAAAGAAATTACATATAACTTATGTGATATATGATTGTTCCATGATACAACCAGCCCACATAGTTTTCAAGTAAAGCTTTCTATGACTTATGATTATGTTTAGGGTATTAGTGAAGCATTTTAAAGTAGAGTTTATCAAAGATATGAGTATGATATTAATTGCCTTAAAAGATGCTTAAGAAAGGTCCTGAAGATGAAAAGACAATTCTCACTTGGTGGTTCCTAAGTTCAGGCTACTTTTATGATTGCCACTTATGGTTCTAAGTTGAAGTTAAAGATTCCATAGGATGAATTACCACCAAATGTGACCTTGTGGTGAAGTTTAGTAAGGGAACCTTGCAAGCAACCTTTTGTCACATTAACTATGTGGCACCATAGGAGCTCTTGTAAACTAGGCTAGTGGATCCACATAGGTCATTTTTGTTATCATGATGCATGCTAAAGTTATCGGAGTTCCACCTGGCAAGTGGTATCCCCGTTCCAACGTAGGTTTTATGTTGGATTCTATGTAGTAGTTCACATAGTCTTATATATCGGTTAAGGTTAATTTCCACAAGCTTATGATCTTATGTTGTGTCTTCACTCTATATGCTTTCTTATGCATTATCTCATATTGATCTTGAGCCATATTTCGTGGGTATGTTTATGCTTGATTATGTATCCTTTATTATATATATCGTTATATGTCATGCTTAATAATAACAAAATTAAAATTAAATCCATGCATTGCATCTTACATATATAGTACATTCAAACGTAATAACAAACATTTTGCCTGTATGATTTAACCATGAAGGGACATGCACTCCTCTATCGGCTCGAGGCTAGTTTTTAGCGTCCAGCACTAGTAGTCTTATTATAGTGAGCCCTTAGTTTAGGACTCCTGCACCTTTCCTTCTATCTTGTGTATTTTCTTTCTTTAAGACAATATATTTGTAGCCGTTCTGAGGCTTTTACATTTTATGTTGCACTGTTTTAGATTTTCTTCTATTTGGTGGAGATCAACCAATGTCGGTCCCATCTATTTATGATGTTGATGGTATACATATGGACAAACAAGTTGATTGTAGTATTTCCACTACTTTTCAATGTTGCTTCATTATCAAGTTGGCCTTTAGACCCTTTTCCCTTACTTTTTCCTCAAAAGTTTAATTAGTGCCTATGAATGCTTAAGATGCTAAAGATTCTTTGGATGAGATTCCTTTGGGTGTCTCATTCACTATGTGATGACTAGGCCCCTAGATCAGTTCATTACATTGGTGAAAACATAAATAGAGTCGGCAGGTGGCTTACCTATAATATTAATATCCAGAGCAAAATAAGTCAACACATATGAATAGGTGGGGACTGGATCAAATAAAACTAAAGTAGAATGGTGGCACGCCAAAACCATACCTGAAATAGCTACATGAATGGTCTCTGCCTCATATCTCTCTAGGATGGCATAATATACTCTATGCTCGCCATTAGCCTATGGGCCTCTATATCTCCACCTCTTATTGTACCACAACCTCCTTTGCCACCTCCCATAATGCCCTGAGAGGTATCTTTTGTTGCTAGTGTTGGGGCTGGATGAGATGCTGAGGTCCTTAAGTCTGAGCAGGAAATGCGTGATGTAGAGAATAACGGGCCAAGGGCCAACATCATCGCAAATATAACAAGATTTAAACTCATACAACTGAAATAGTTGTCTTTCGAGCTCTTACCTCGGGACGAGGGTCCACTAAACTAGCTATGCTGACAAAATCTCTTCCCGCCAACCTATCGATCATATCCAATACTCTCACACATGTATACGTGGTCTACCATACTCTGAGGGGCCACCTACCATGTCCAATAAAGTTGTAGAAGAGTCGGTCAACATAGTAAGAGCTGGTGTGTTAAGAACAATAATGGTCGGAGAAGCTATCTCATATCTATCCAATATACACAGAAGTAACTCCTAAAGTGAGGGAATAGCATCAGGGGATGATAGTGGAGGAACAGGGTCTATAGGTCACTTTGACTCATACTCAAGCTTTGGAGAAACTACTCTAGTCCATCCTCTAGGCATAGTTATCCCTCTAGCATGTCCTTGGCCCCTTTTCTTACCTCGTGTCCTACGTCTACCACAAGTTGAGCCACAATAGCTAGCTCAGGTTCTCTAACTAATCATCTAGATCTAGTAGTAACATCTGCACAGAATGAGTAGATTAAACATGTTCAAACTGATTGTTATGAAGAAATGCATAAATAGAAGCAAGACATGAAATTTTTTTCCTATTAAATGCCCTGTGGCCTCTCTATGATGGGTGTGGTGTCTACATACTAATTCGTGAGCCTCTACTAGATACGTTTCCCTTGTCTTACAAGCCTAATGAACTTAGAGCTCTGATACCAAACTTATCATGACCCAAAATTCAGATCATATCAAAATAAGGATGAAGTAAAGTGGAAACAATCAGAACATATCACAAAAAATCCCAAAGCCTAGAGTCATGAGTACAAGATCATCTAAAGTAGTATCAAAGAGTAAATACAACAACCTCAAGTGAAATACAAAATTGATAATGTCTCATACAAAGTATATAAGTGAATAATAATTAAATTTCAAGGATCCACGATGACTCAAAGTTTGAGCCTCCGAGTAAGATCTTGATAGATGGAGACAAGCTCTGCTAGAGTGAATCAACTACCACATAAAGGTCCATGTGCTTGATCTATAGGGGCAAACAAAGTAGGGGACAGTACACCGAATTGCATGTAGTAGGTTGAACCGACTGGGTAAGACAGATAGAACAAGTATGTAATAACAAAGAATACTATCACCTGTATCAAAAGTGTTACTACATAATATGCATACATATACACGAGTTCATATAAAACTAGCATAGGTAGTAAATAATGCAATGCTTAGGAGATATATGAACTAACCTTGCCACCTACCCATTGTTAAGGAGTGTCACAGTACCCTAATGTTGCCCCCTGCCTGTGGCCAAGGGGGCATTGAAAAGTGGTATATATATTACCCTTGTCTCCTACCAAGTCAAGGGATCTAGAAGTAATAATTATATTACCCTTGCCAGCTGCTCAAGTCAAGGGATTTGAGAAGTGGTATATGTATCACCCTTGCCTCCTACATGGGTCAATGGGGTTATATAATACAACATGGAGTGAATGCATTTCAATGATATAATTCGAAGCATAATTTAACATTATGATTAGAGTACCAGTAAGTGAAAAGCATAGGATCATGTAAGATAATAATAAGTTCCACAATTGATCCTTAAAACTATCTACAAACCTTAACTCATTATATTCATACCGAGAGTCTAGTGTATAAAAATATCGAACCTCAGTCGTCCCAATATACACATAAGTTCCCAAAGTACCTCAAGGCATCATAGGCATTATATAAGGGTATCTCTAATATCACAGTGTCCCAAGTATCACGATGTCTCAAATGGTACCGATGCAATATGGAATAAGTGTATGGCAATAATACACGTTAAGACATATACAATGGTAGCATGATAGAAATACTAATATACATAAGCCTCATATAATCATGGAAAGTAATATCAAGTGCCTCCACTAGAGCCCCAAACTATTATAAAGTCTCAGCTTATCACAATAATATCAACAGTCAAGCACACCAACAACACCGGACTTCACTCGTCCACAAATATACCAAATATTATTTATATTAAAATACTAGATCTAACTCATCCAAAAATATACACAATGTGTCCAAAAGTATGTCAAAAGCCATTAGATTAGCATATACATATCCAAATAGTATCACAGATACCATATTTTCATACTAATGTCCCAAATTAACTCATTTTACAAGATTCCATCTCAATTTTTTAGTAAGATCAGAATTTAGTCAATTTTCGGCAAAATCAGAATCACAATTCAAATACAATTTTGACAAATTAATCCAATTACTTGTAAATCAATCTAGATTGTACAATAACCACATAAACATGATCAATAAGTTATATCCAGTCCCAAAAAGATTTGCTAAACATACCTTAATGTTGAAACTGCACTCGGACAAGCTTTCAATCATCTCAAACCTCTAAATAATCCCCAGATTGATTAATCACTATAAGAAATAGATACTATGCATCAAGAGATGAATTTTGATACCCATATTGACATGAATTAGGCTTAGAATAAAAATCATCAAAATTAGCTAAAATTCAAGGTTCCCAAATCTTGAAATTGACTTTAAAATCTGGTTCTACAAGAAACATGGCGTCCATGGATGAAAATCTCACTAAATTCAAGTTCAAAACGAATGAAAAATCAACATTTAAACTTCAAAATCGTAGACCACAAATCTCAAATTTTGGACATTCAAAATTATGAAATTCAAGATGAAATTAAGATAAAAGTCATGAAAAATAATTAAAAAATAATATTAAAAGCACTTACCTAAAAGAAATCTCTGAAAAATCTCATCCCAAATCGCCCCTAAAAGCTTGAAGTTCCTAAAAATGAATAACAATAGTGTTTCCTCAAGTTTAGTAGTGTTCGGGCACGGTACTACCCCGTGAATATGGAGGAGATCCCATGAACATAGCGAGTAAGGAATAATAAAGCTCCACGAAGATAGAATGTAGAGGGCCAGTGAACACGGAGTGTAGAGGGCACATAGATAGTATACCTCTGTGAATGCAGAGGTTGGTCCATAAATGTAAAGAAGCAAGGATAACCTCCATGAATGTGTGGGGTCAGCTGCCAATGCGCAGAAGAAAGGCTCTTGATCTAGAAATTAGCAATATTAGCCATTTCAATACAACTCCTCAAAATTTATTTAAATCAAAATTACACAAATATCCATACTAAAATGATGATTTGGAGTCAACGAAATTATCATAATTCTATTCCAATGTCTCCATGATACATTTACCAATGTAAGTCATATAAACTAGTTTAATAACTTAAAATGCCAAAATTTCCCTCGACAACTCAAATTATTCTGACTAGATCATTTCTAGCTTTAGTTTCACCATCCAGAACTACTGGAACTATCAAAATTTTTATCTGAGCTTCTGAACTACAAATGTTGATCAAAGTCAAACTTTTCTTATGTTAGTATTGATGTTCTAATGCAAATTAAATTGATGGATGTCTGATTTGACCCCCAAAACTCAAAATTAAGCAAAAACTTATTATTCGACAACTTAAGCATCCATGAATGCCAAAACTCATATTTTTCCACCTTTAAAACTCGGAATTATTGTTCCAATAATAATGATCGTTCTAAATAGGTCCAAAGAAACATATGAAAGGGAAAATAGTAATTTCATAGATAATCTCAAAAATGACCAACTAAGTCATTCCGAAATTATGTTGAGTGATGGTATTATGGTTGATCCAAAGAAAATGGGGATGGTAAGGAATTGACCTAGACCCTTGTTTTCTTCTGATATTAGAAACTTTTTGGGTTTAGCCAGATATTACAGAAGATTTGTTAGAGGATTCTTATCTTTGTATCACCTTTGACTAGATTGAATCAAAAGAAGGTAAAGTTTAAATAGTCAGATAAGTGTGAAAAAAGTTTTTAAACATTGAAGAATCATCTTACTTCAGCCTCTACTTTGACCTTTTCAGAATGTTTGTATAGATTTATTGTTTATTGTGTTGCCTTTCGTGTTGGTCTAGGATGTATGTTGATGCGACATGGAAAGTTCATATCATATGCTTCAAGGCAACCAAAGGTGCATGACTAAAATTAACCAACCCATGATCTTGAATTGGGAATGGTTATGTTCACATGGAAAATATGACATTTGTATCTTTATGGGATGCATGTGGATATATTAACCAACCACAGGAGTTTGGAATATGTATTCAGTAAAAGGAACTTGAACCTTAGACAAACTATGATACGAGTGTATTGTGTCACCCTAACAAGGTAGGTATTGTATTAGCTGGACATAGAGGGTGCCTGTAGGTAGTGTCATTTATGTTGACAATGAGAGGAAAGATTTGGTTAAAAATATACACTGATTGGCCCATTTGGATGTAAGGTTGATTTACTTAAACTTGGGTGGTATTTTATGTGCAATATGGTAGAGTCATCATTAGTAGCAAAGGTGAATTTGATGCAAGACATGGACCCAACTTCAGCGATGTTAAAGAACTTAGTAGTAGACAAGAAGAATGAGGTTTTCTCCAAATGGGAAAATGGATGCTTCATTACCAAGGATAACTATGTGATCTAAATATTTATGTCCTAAGGGAGACGATATTAGCTAAAGCCCATAACTCTCGGTATTCCATTCATCTTAGATCCACATTATGTATAAGGACTTTAGGGAAGCATATTAATGGAATAGCATGATGTAATGACCCCAAAAAGTGCCCGAAAATGTGTCTCAAAACTGCCCAAAATTATAATTTGTATATATCTCAAAATTCATGTGTGATATCAAAAATCTAATTTCATATTCTTGTTTAGAGGCTCAAATTTAGGGGGAGAAGGGTCTGACCCCGATTTTAGAGCAAATGAATCTCAGTTTCATTTTTCCAAAAACCAAAATTCCAGTGTGTGTACGTGTCAGTAGCGCACCGTGCCAAAATGTTATTTTCATCCCTTTTTTAAAGTTTGGTCCAAGAATTTTTAAGTCTTGGACCTAAGCCTTCCCACATGTGAAAATACCTATACTTAGCCATTTTTAAGCCTCATATTGTTCTAAACATTTCCCCATACTCATAAAAGCACAATATTTCATTCCCAAATTCAAGTCTCAAAACTCTCTTTGGATCTAAGGATTTTCTCTCAAGCTTCAAGTCTCCATCTCCAATCTTCATCAAGTTCATCTCCAAAGCTAAGGTTTGTGAGTTTCTTTCATGGGTTCCTTTCACCCGTGATTCCCAAGCTTCCTTTTACCTGAAAATTGTATAATTTAAAGTTGATTTACTTATGGGTCTTAAGTATTATTTAAATCACTATACACTATATTGGGTTTTATGAAAAGTGTGAATTTTTTGCTATGTTATGAGCTATGTAACCAAGATCTATTGTAAGATTTGACGAAGGGTGTTGATGTATATTGGTTGAGGGTGTTACCAAATATCTATTGAAGGTTTTACACTAATTTTTCTAGCATGCTTTCACTCTTGAATTACATGGTTTTACATTAGCATTACACACCCTCTAAGTATTTGATAAATGACCGGTTATTTGTTCTTGAGTAATTTAAGGTTCAATGCATGTCTTATGAGTTGAATGGTTATATGATGATGTAATGATGATGAAATGATTATAAAAGTAATGTGTATATATGATGACTATATGATGATGAAAGGAATGTGTGAATATGATGATCATATGATGATGAGAAGAATATATAGCTAAGATGACTATATATTGATGGTAGGAATGTATATATGTATACATGATATTATCTTTATAGTGTTGGGGATGACCAAGAATATCTCGGGGGTTATCTAGGCTCGGGTGACCTAGTAAGGGGTTAGTACCTCGATCACTTAACTCGAGGGGTGGTAGGCCCAGGTAACCTTGTTGGGGTTTACTACCCATCAACCTTATTAGGGAGTTTGTACTCCATCAATCCTTTGGGTTGTTTGTACTTCATCAACCATGTTAGAGGTTTGTACCCATCAACACGTTATGGGGTTTGTACTCCATCAACCTCATGAAGAGGTTTATACCTCATGCGCCTATCCAAGGGGGTGGTAGGGCTCATCTTGCACTATAATGGTCACTCATTACACTCCTATTATGTTTGATATAAGCGTGATTTTACTTCAAGCATTACTCACAGAGGTCATATTGCTAGTATGCTATCTATTGATTATAATTATACATTTTGCCTATGAAGTCTATCTCTTGTTGTATTGCATTCTACATGCTTAGTACATTTAAATGTACTATGCATACTCTATGCCTACATGATATAACCTTGTAGGAACTGGAGCTCCTATTGATTCTCCTCATGGCTAGACAGATTGATCAAGTTAGCTTATGGTGAGTCCTTAATTCCGAGGACAACATCTATCTTTTATGTTTGGATTACCTATTTTTATTAGTACGAGGGTTAGCCCGGTTGCTTGTCTTGGCCCCCGCTCTTATCTATGTAGTAGAGGTGTTGGTGGACATGATATGTGTCTATGATGTTTATGATATGTAAGTTCACCCTTATTCCCAATTTCCCTTATTTATACTTATCTATTATTATCATTTTAATTGCTTTCACAACTAAGGATGTGTAATGATATGCTATGAGCCTTATTTGGGGTTCCTTCAAGTTGCCAATTTACCCAGTCACGTCTAGGCCATAGGCTTAGGTTATGACAAAGGTGGTATCAGAGCACAAGATTGTCAGATCTTCAACATCCAACACACCACGTTGATTAGAGTCTTATTCATGGTTGTAAAGCGCTCCACAAATATGAATATGAGGCTATGAGTCGTTCTAGTAAATATTTCACTTCTTCATGAGATATGTTATGCGATAGAGTTAGGTTACCTAGGGCTTATTACTAGTCCCGAACCATTACATTATAGGATATATCTCAAGCCACTCAGGACAATGATATGATGAATGCAGAGTTTTGCAATACTTTATAGGTATTCGCCAAAGTGGCGACAAAGTTGTCAACTCACCTTGATCAACAAGTAAGTGCTCCCGAGACTTCAAATGATAAGGGGAGAGGTAGTGAGACCAAAAGGTCATGTATTGTAGGAAAGTTCCAAAGTCTCAAGGATAGAGGTGATGCTATGTGTCCAATAAGTGGTAAGGTTCGTAGGCTCCTATGTTTCAAAGGCACTAATACTTGTTTTGATTATGACAAAGTGATATATAAGAGGAAGTATTGTCCTCATAGGCACATTAAGGGAAAATAAGGTGATGGTGCGATGACTAAACCCAAGCGCCAAAGGTGTGGGAATTACCATGATGGCCCATACATAAGAAAGAACAATGCTTGTTATGGATGTAGTAAAGTGGGTCACAAACTAGCGAATTGTTCGTATGTTCAAAGGAAGTGTAAAGGTGGTCACCATATATATCAAGGTGGTCATGTTGATCAAGCGGCTCAAGCAGTGCTTGAGGTGCACGATGTTGCTATCGATATATTGAAACTTCTTTTGGCTTTGTTATGTTCTTATTGATGGACTGGTGTGCCACTATTTCTTTTATTATTCTTTGGCTGCTAGTTCGTTCTTTGTATATACCAAACTCTATTTGGTATCGAGCTCAACAGTGAGCCTAATTCTTTTTAAGGGTTTCATGGATAATTGCTCCATGTTCATAGTGTATTACATCTTGCCTTGTGACTTGTTGGATTTTTTATGGTGTACCTTGATGTTATGCTTGGAGTGGATTAGTTGCATACATGTTATGTTGTCCTTGATATGGGGCCTATAAAGTTAAGTTTTGATTTCATAATGAGACCGTCTTTGAGTGGAAGGTTATCAAGTAGAAGCAAAGGAGGTAGGTCTATTTCTCATCTTAAGGCACAATTGTTCTCTAAGGGCTTCCCCTATGTTTTGGTTGAACTTAGTTTATTGGATTGGAGGCCTTGAGGTGGTCTGCTATATGCATATTGCATCTCCTTTGATTGTAGAACCCATAAGGTTGTAATATGATGGTTAAGAATGGATGATCTATTTGGTCAACTACAATGGGTTAGTCACTTCTCTAAGCTTGATCTTTAGTTCAGGTTTTGTTCCCAAGTGATGATGAGGATAGGTAGTATCCCTAAGTGTCTTTTCAGATTAGAAGTGAGCATTTCTAGTATGTTGGAGTTGTTTGGTTAGCTTATGCACCGGCTATGTTTATGGGTTTCATGATTAGGGTCTTTAATCCCTATCTTGTTAGGTTTGAGTTGGTCTCTAGTGATAAAGTATTGATTTATTTAGAGCTTGTGAATCATTTGGGATAGTGCTGCAAATCTTGGGGTAGCAAAAGTTGTATGCTAAGTATGTGAAGCGTGAAATGTGGTTAAAAGAGTTACCTCCCTAGGTAATCTGGCATTAGAGGATAGTATTAAGATTGATCTTAAGAAGACATATATGATTAGAAATTGGCCTAGACCTTTGAATCCCTTGGATATTTTTTCTTGGACTTAGCAGTTTACTGCCGAAGGCTTGTGAATGGGTTTGCTTCTATTGATTCTCCCTTGACTAAGTTGATCCAAAAGAAGGCTAAGTTTATGTGAACCATTGAGTGTTAGAGGAGCTTCCAAACCTTGAAAGATAAGTTTGTGTTCACTCTTATCTTGTCTCTATCGGAAGGGTTGGAAGGGTTTGTTCTGTATGGATTGTGTGTTGATGCATGATGGTTAGGCAGAAGTCTATGCTTTTAGATGATTTGAGATGCATGAGAAGGGTTATCCTATCTATGACTTTGAGTTGTTCATCGTGGTAATTGCTTTAAATTTTGAATCAATGGTTGTATGGGGTGCATGTTGATTTTTTTTATCATTCACTAGAGTCTCTAATATGTGCTCACTTAAAGGGATCTTAACTTGGAATGAGGAGGTGGTTAGAACTTCATAGGGATTTGATATGAGTGTGTGTTATCATCCCGGTAAGGCTAATGTTATAATTGATACTCTAAGTGGGGTGCCTATGAGTAGCCTAGCATATATGGATGTTTGTAGCTAAGAGGTGATTAGACAGATCCATCGGTTGGCTAGTTTGAGGGTTAGGTTGGAAGAGGTTGATAATGGTGGCATCGTGGTTATTGATGGTGCAAAGTCTTCCTTGGTTGATGAGGTAAAAGAAAAGCAAGATCTTGATTCCTCCCTGTTAGAATTGAAGGCTTGGGCGAGCATTCGCAAGGTGGAGGTTTTCTCCCAAGGGAGAGAAGGTGCCCTTAGGGAAGGTAGGTTGTTTGCACCTAGTGTTGATGTCTTGAGTAAGAGGGTTTTTGGTGAGGCTAGTAGTAGCCATCATTCTAGCATTGGTATGGCTCCTTTTGACACTCCATATTGTAGGCGTTGTAGATCACTGATTGGGTGGTTTGAAGTGGGAGAAATGGCTTTATTGGGTCCGAATCTGGTTATGAATGCTATGAAGAAGGTAAGGTTGATCAGGAAAAGGTTCGAGATAGTCCAAGTCATCAAAAGTCTCATGTCGAACTGAGGAGAAGAGAGCTTGAATTTAAAGTTAGTGATTAAGGCTAATTAAAGTTTTCGCTCATGAAAGGGGTGGTTTGCCCCGATGAAGAGGGAATTGGATTATGGTTTGTGAGTCTTCATAGGGTGTTGAGGAAGATTAGTGAGATTGCATACAAATGGGAATTGCCTTTGGATAAGGATATGGTTCGTCCACTTCTTCATGGTTCTATGATTGAGGAAGTGTGTAGGTGATATAAGTGTTATAGGATTCTTGAGGTTGTGGATGATGTGGAGGGTGAGTTGACTTATGAGATGGTCCGATGGAAAGTAGGATGGATATGAGTAAAGGTTGATTTGTAAGGGTGTAGTGCTCATCAAAGCCCATTAGAAGAATTATCAAGTCAAAATGTCTCTCGGGTAGCCGGAATGGGCATGGTGGAGCAATATTTGTACCTCTTTCATTCTATTCAAGCTTATGATAACATGTCGAGTCCTTTCATGATTCTAAGTCTTATGTTTTAGGCCCTGAGTCATTTTCATGCATTCATGTTTATATTGAGAGGGTTCATGGTGATTTTACACTTATGTTGATATTTTGAGGATGGTATTTTACGTTTGTTGTTGCATTCTTGTTGGGCCTGATTTGTTCATGACTACTCTTCTCATATATATTTCTTTAACATTTGGGTACGAATGTTCACAAGGGGGAGATATCGTAATGACCCCAAAAAGTCTCGAAAATGTGCCTCGAAAGTGCCCAAAATCATAATTTCTATATATTCAAAGTACGTGCGTGATATCAAAAATATGACTTCATAATCTTTTTCAGGGGGTCAAATTTAGGGGGGAAAGGGTCTAACCCTGATTTTAGAGCAAATGAATCGTAATTTCATTTTTTCTAAAATCAAAATTCAAATGTATGTGCACGTCGATGGCGCGATGCACCACAGTGTTATTTTCATGTTGTTTTTCAAGTTCGGTCCAAGACTTTTAAGTCTTGGGCCTAAGCCTTCCCACACGTGAAAATACCTATACTTAGCCCTTTTTAAGCCTCATATCATTCTAAACATTCCCCAATACTCACTCAAACACGTAGACAATATTTCATCCCCAAATTCAAGTGTCAAAATCCTCTCCAAATCTAAGGATTTCCACTCAATATTCAAGTCTTCATCTCCAATCTTCATCAAGTTCATCTCCAAAGCTAAGGTATGCAGGTTTCTTTCATAGGTTCCTTTCACCCGTGATACCCAAGCTTCCTTTTATATAAAAATTGCATAATTTAAAGTTGATTTACTCATGTGTCTTAATTATTATGAAAATCACTACACACTATGTTGGGCTATATAAAAATTGTGATTGTTTTTCTATGTTATGAGCTATGAAACCAAGATCTATTGTAAGATTTGATGAAGCGTTTTGATGTATATTGGTTAAGGGTGTTACCAAGTATCTATTGAAGGTTTTACACTAATTTGTTTTTGCATGATTTCACTCTTGAACTGCATGGTTTTACACTAGCATTACACACCCTCTGTATGTTTGATAAATGATAGGTTATGGGTTCTTGAGGAATGGAAGGTCCAACGCGTGTCTGTGAGTTGAATGGTTATATGATGATGAAATGATTATAAAAGTAATGTATGTATATGATGACTATATGATGATGAAAGGATTGTGTGAATATGATGATTATATGATGATAAGAAGAATGTGTGGCTAAGATGACTATATGTTGATGGGAGGAATGTATATATGTATATATAATATTATCTTTATAGTTTTCGGGATGACTAAGCCTAGCTCAGGGGTTGTAGGCCTAGGTAACCAATTGAAGGATTGGCACCTCAATCCCCTAGCTAAGGAGGTTGTAGGCCCGGGTAACCTTGTTGAGGGTTGGTACCCATCAACCTTGTTGGGGGATTTGTATTCCATCAACCAGTTTGGGGATTTGTACTCCATTAACCATGTTAGGGATTTGTACTCATCAACCTATTGGGGGATTTGTACTCCATCAACCTCATGAAGGGGTTTGTACCTCATATGCCTATCCAAGGGGTGGTAGGCCTTGGCTTGCACTATAATGGTCACTCCTTACACTCCTTACACTCGTATTATGTTCGATATTAGTGTGGTTTTACTTCAAGCATCATTTGTACATGTCATATTTTTAATATGCTATCTATTGCTTATGATTATGCATTTTGCCTATGAAGTCTATCTCTTGTTACATTGCATCCTACATACTTAGTACATTCAAACATACTAACGTATACTCTATGCCTACATGATATCCCCATGTAGGAATTAGAGCTCCTATTGATTCTCCTCATGCTAGACGGATTGATCAAGTTAGCTTATAGTGAGTCCTCAAGTCTAGAGACAATATCTATTTTCCCTCAAACTTATGTTTAGACTATGTATTGTATGTTTGGATTACCTATTTTTATTAGTTTGAGGGTGAGCGTTGTTGCTTGTCTGGGCCCCCACTCTTATCTATGTAGTAGAGGTGTTGTTGGACATGATATATATCTATGATATGAGCCTTGACACTCTTATTTCTTAATGTTTATGATATGGAAGTTCACCCTTAGTCCCGATTTCCCTTGTTTATACTTATCTTTTATAGTCATTTTAATTACTTCCGCAACTAAGGATGTATAATGATATTCTATGAGGCTTGTTTAGGGTTCCTTCAGGTTCCCCATTCACTGGTCATGTCTAGACCCTGGGCACGGGTCGTGACATATGAAAAAAAAATATAGCAAACTTTATGGCAGAATATCCAAATTACCAATAAGTAGAAGTTGAACATCAAAGATAAAGAGGTTTAACTAAAGATATTGATATTCCTACCTGGGAATGGGAGGATATGAATATGAATTTCATAATAGGTTTACCTTGTATGCAGAAGAAACATGATACAATTTGGGTAGCAGTGGATTGGAGGACTAAATAAGCTGATTTTCTACCTATCAAGGCATCCCATAGTGTTGCGAATTATGCCACATTGTATATTTAAAAATTGGTGAGACTTCATTGGGTGCTTTTTCATTTTATTTTTGATTGTGGTAGTCAATTCTCTTTATGCTTTTGGAAGTTCTTTCAAAAGGGTCTTGATACCACTGTAAAGTTATTCACCATATTCATCCCAAACTAATGAGACAGGTGAGATCAATCTAAATGTTGGAAGATATTTTGAGGGTATACGTACTTGACTTCAAGGGTAATTAGATAATAATCTACTACCAATTGAATTTTTCAACAATAATTCTTATCACTCAAACATTGAAATGATGCCTTTTGAGGCTTTGTAATGGCAAAGGTGTAGGTCTCTGTAGAATGGTTTGAATTTTGTAAGATGCTATTAGTTTGTCGTAATTCAATACTTCAGGATATGGAGAAAGTATGACTCGTAAGATAAAGGATGAGGACCACCCAAATCTTTCAAAAGTCATATTCGGATGTTAAGAAAAAGTATCTTGAATTCAATGTGGATGATTAGGTCAATCTAAAGGTATCACCCATGAAAGGTATAATGCATTTTGGAAAGAAGGAAAAATTTAGTCCTAGATATATGGGACCTTATAGGATTTTGGAACAGATTGGTAGAGTGTCTTATATGTTGGAATTGCTAGTGGAATTTGCTATGGTTCATCAGGTATTTCATGTATCAATATTAAAAAATTTGTTGGTGATCCCAATACCATTGCACCCTTGGGCAACATGAGCACTAAGTGAAATGTGACCTATGAAGAAGTTCAGGTTGAGATCTTGGACCACCAAGTTAAAACACTGAGAAATAAGAAAATTGCATCCATCAAAATTCTATGGAGGAATCAACAAGTTGTGAGTATAACCTGGAAAGTGAAAGCGAACATAATAAAATAATATCCTTATCTTATTTCTTCCACTCAAGACTAAGGTACTTAGTTACTCATGCTTAATCTCCAAATTTCAAAGTGTAAATCTCTATATGTCATATTACATACATGCATACTCATGAAAATGATTTTGGATGATGTTTCAAAGTTTCATTATTGGATTCATGTTGTTTTGATGGTTACACACTCTACTCTATTCAAGCTAGTTCTTTCCTATTCGAGGTTGAATGTTCCCAATAGAGAAATATTGTAATGCCCTGAGCATTCCATGAGATGACCACATCACGAACTTACATCATGGTGGTTCAAAATACTCTCAATTGAAAATCTTGCCAAAAATCTTACCAAAATTCAGTTTGCTTGAAAATGACATGTGATGAACCCACTCTACGTTGTCGACATGCTATAAGATAGTTCAAAAGTTTTCTCAAAATTCACACATTATCAAAATTCTCTTTACAGAAATTTACTCTCAAGGATTTCTTCTTCTTCAATAAAGGCTACATTGAAGACCAAGTTTCCATTAATCTACAAGTTTTGTCAAGATAATCACTTAAGGTATATGAGTTTTCATCCATGGAATCGTTTCTTCTATGGAGCTCCTCAAATTTCTCAATTTTCATCTAATCCCAAGTATGTGTTTTATGAATCTTCTCAACTTATACCTAATTTAATCAATTATGATAAGTTTTACATAATGATGGATTCATATGTGATAAATCAAATTGATGAATCAACAAAAGTTTCTATGAGCTTCTCTATATGATTTATGATTTTCAATGACTCAAACCTATGATTGAATTATAATTTCCTATGATATTATGATATACTATTCTGTGGGATTTGACCTAGCACTGAGAAGGCTTGAGGTGGAGTTCGATTCGAAAGCTAAAGTTTTGGTTCCCAAGAGAATCCTAGTAACAACTACTTATCTAAAACTATGTTGCCACCATAGGTTGCCATTTTAGGCAAGGCTAGTAAACCCATATTTAATCGCATATAAATGAAGGAGCAGATGTTGATGGATCCTACCTTGGCAAGTAGTCTCCCCTTCCTTATTATAGGGGTTACATTGGATTCCATGTAGTCTCTCACATGGTCATATTATCAGTTATTCAAAGCTCTCACAAAATGATTATATTACTTTAAACCTTCTATGATTTTGATAGTTAGACAACATAAGTTAAAATCATATTTTGCTTCATGTTTTACTTCATGTCCATGATATTGTGGTCTTGCATCCCATAACTTATGCATCAAGCTATACATGTTATTTGTACCTATATGTATGTATATCATGTGTTTCGCATATACTTAGTACATTTGAACATACTAACACATATTTTTTTTACATTGTTAAAAATAAAGGGTCTAGTGTTCCTATTTCTTCATGAGATGATCTTGCGAAGGTTATTGAAGATATTGTGGAGAGTGTTCATGTTTTGAGGGCACGACAATGATTCTCTACCTTTTAGTTATTTGTATTCTATTGGTGTTTTGAGATAATCTGCCTTTATTACTTCGACGATGAGCTAGGATCATGTCCATATCCCCATCTATGCTATATTAGAGGAATGATTAGATGATGTGTAAAGATCTTATGCTCTATCTCTCTCTTTTGGAATAATTTATTTTTTTATTTCTTATGATTTTTGATATGAGGCCCATGTATTCTTTCCCATATAGCTTTTGGTTGATGCTTTTACTATCTTATGAACACTTGATGATATGATAAGATGGCTTCTTTGGGGTCCTTTGGGGTTCCAATTGCTATGTGACGCCTAAGGCCTTGCTTAGGTCATGATAAACATGGTATCAAAGAAAAACATTTTAAGTGTCCTAGGATTCTAGCATTTTGCAAGTAGATTCTTGTTCATTTGTATGGCGCTTGTCATATCTATGAGTAGGAGGCTATGAGATACTTTAAGAAAATTCACTTCTTTTGTGATCTATATCGTGCCATGTAGTGTACATTAAGATTTCTCCTCTGTAATAATTATCTTTGTAAGTTTTATAAGACGCCTCCCTAAAAAGCACCTTTGCACTAGGGAAACAATGTTAAAGTGGGACAAGCTCTTCCAGTGCTTGAAGCTCCCCATGATGGTCGAGCCAGTCACTAATGTAGAGTTTTGTACTACCTTCTAAATTTTATCCCAAGTGGTTGTGGCACAAGATAACCAAGGTTGATTTTTTCATAATTTGGGAACCCTAACAACTAGACGTTTGGACATTATGAGAATGAACCCACCTAATTTCCATGGTTCCAAGGTGGATGAAGATCCATAAGAATTTATTGATGAGGTTTACAACATTGTTGCTATCATGGGAGTGTCGCTGGATGAGAACGCCAAGTTAATGACTACAAATTTAAAGGTATTGCTAGGGTGTGGTATGAGTAATGGAAAAGTGAGAGAATTAAGGGCTTAGGTACTATTTCTCTGGAGAAGTTCAAAGTGCTTGTCTGATCATTTCTTTCCCATAGAATTAAGGGAAGCTAAGATCGAGGAGTTTATCAATCTTCATCAAGTTAGTATGAGTGTTAGAGAATATGACCTCAAGATTGCTAAGTTGTCCAAATTTGCTCTCTTTATGGTTTCATATCAAAGGGAAAGGATGAGTAAGTTTATGATGGGGGTCTATAACTTGGTGTCCCAAGAGTTTAGACAACCATACTGATCAAAGAGATGGACATTTCAAAGCTTATGACATATTTAGAGCAAATTGAGTATAAGAATATAAGAAAGAGGACTAGGGAGTCAAAGATGGCTCATGTAGATAGTGGTGGTTCTCTTACCAAAAATCTAACAATGATGGGAATAGGATAGACAAAGGTGGGCAAAGGTATACCGGTCAAGGTGCATCTATCACTTCTACTAAACCACTCAACAAAGGTAGGAGATCAAACCTTAAGGTTCAAGGATATGGTTCTAGTGCTCAAGTTACCCTCACTTGTATGAAGTATGGGAAAACCCATAAGAGAAAGTGTCTAGCTAGGTTTGATTTGTACTTTAGGTGTGGGAAGCACAATCATCATGCTAAGGATCATAGGAGTTGTGGTGTATATTGGTGATGTATTGGTTAATTCCTAAAATGAGGAGGAATGTATAGGTCACTTGAGAATTATGTTGCAAACCTAAAGGGATAAGCAATTATTTACCAAATTTAGCAAGTGAGAATTTTTGTTGAGAGAGGTACCTTTATTGGTCACATTTTGTTAAGTGATGGTATTATGGTTGACCTAAAGAAAATAAAGATGGTAAGAAATTGGCCTAGACCCTTGTCTTCTTTGAATATTAAGAGTTCTTTTAGTTTAGCCAGATACTATAGGAGGTTTTTTAGGTATAGCCAAATACCATACATATTTGATCACTGAGAGGTCGAGTGACGACAATGAAGGTTATTTTATTTTGGTTACACGTGGTATATGTGTTACACTTTTTACTATAACTATTTATAATTTTACTTTTTGTCTTTTGTACCAGAACATTTTTATTCGTACTGACGTCCTGTTGTTGCCTGGGGATACTATATTTTGTTTTGTATGTGTAGGTTCAAGTAGGGACTCTAATTGACCCTTCCACTAGTAGCCCAGTTTAGTTGTGAGTTAGTGAGCTCTACCTCTTGCTGGAGTTTTCATTGGATGCCTACTTTTTATCATATAGTTGTGTATAGTTGGGACCCTATCCTTGAAGTGTTTGTGACACTGTTAGAGGGTATTGTAGACATGTTATTTTAGATTGGTTCTTTTGCATCTTTTGGAATCCATCCATAGATTTGGCATGCATATATCTGTGTGCGTGCATGTACCTCTCTTGTTATAGGCTCATCAGCTAGATAGTACTTTATCATTTTGGTTTACCTACCGTGGTGTACATGGCTTATTATTAACCAAGTCATGACCTAAATATTGTAGGATTAGATTTTTGAACATTGTGATGCCCAATCTTTTAGCCCCTAGTCAAGTTAGCTAGCATGTTTAGTGGCTTACTCAACCAATAATGGTATTGAGTTCCAGGCATGCCTCCTTCCATTTTGGGATGTGACAAATATGGTATCAGAGCATGTCATATTCCACGGAGTCCATGGTTCCATGTCTAGTAGGTTCTTACTTATGGGTATGTTATGCACCACACTTATAATCAGGAGGCTATAAGGCATTTAGGGGTAGTTACATTTCCTTCAGTTGATAGATTATGCTATCGAGCAAAGAGATAGGAACATATGAAATCTTAATCATGCTTTATGGTTTTTATTTAATAGGCTGCCTACACTCAGGAGATGGCACATTGTGAGATAAGTATAGATCTAAGGTAAGGTACCAGCCACTCGTTTCGTAGTCATGGAGATATATTTCCTATTGGGGCACACAGTAAGTCTATAGTACCCATAGTACCAGCTTTCCCAGTACCTGTTGAGGACCAAGGAGATCCAATACCCCTAGCCCTACCAGAAACTGGGATTAGAGAATCAGGAAGGCAGTTAAGCTACTAACTAGGATAGTTTCTATGCATGAGAGAGAACTAGAGGTGGGAGAAGATGCCAGAAGAGATCAAGCATATATCTCAAATATAAGAGAGTTTTGTCACACGACCCCCCAAGTATTTATGGGATCCGGTTCCACTGAAGATCTCTAAGACTTTATAGCCCATATGTATAGAGTATTGAGGGTGATACACGCCTTCCTCATCGATGTGGAGTTGGTTATTTTTGACTATATAATGTCTCTATCTTTTGGTATGTGACATGGGAGAGATACAGATGGCTTGATTCTCCTCCAGCAAAGTGGGAAGACTTCTCTGAGGCATTTAGCCCATTATTTCCATAAGAGGTTTGGGAGACCCATCTTGACTAGTTTATCAATCTGATGCAGGGGGATATGAGGGTAAGCGAGTATTAACTTAGGTTTAATTCTTTGGCTAGATATGCACTAGATATTATGCGCACCACAAGTACTAGAGTTCATCGTTATATGGATGATTTAGGGGATTATTTGATCAGAGACTGCAGCATTTATAAGATGATATATATATTTCCAACATACAGGCTTTCACTCAGACTACAGAGGACCTTTCTCCTTGAATTCATGATACCTGCAGGGACAACGAACAGAGTAAGAGAGATCTTACTATGGGGTCTTGTAGGGAGCCATTGGGTGATTGTAGGCCTCCATTTTATCGATATCTACCTTGGTTATAGGTAATATCCCACCACAGATGCAGTGTCAGCAATTTGATCATTATATTTAATCAGGACAAGGGTAGAGTTCGGGCTAGTTCGAGATCCATCAATAGGAGCATTCTGCACAAATGAGGCAACCTACTCCTCCATGTATGCAATATGATAAGCTTCATACTAGGAAGTGTGGAAATAGTTCAGGTACATGTTACCATTATGTGTATACAAGACATTTTACTAGCTAGTGTCGAGGTTAGGTAAAGGCACAATAGCTCAAGCTTCAGGATTCATAACAGTATCTTCATCCTTAGAATATGCTTCTCAACTAGGTCCATAGTCTACTTAAGGTCATGTAGAGAGAGAGGTCAAAGAGACAATTTAGGTTTTACTAGTGGCCAGAATCTCTTTTACATACTCACAAGCTAATAGGATTCAAAAGCATCTCAAGATATTGTCACAAATATATTGATGATACATTCTCATGTTGATTATGCACTGATAGATCTTATCTCTACATTTCCTTATATTACTCCACATATTGTTAGTATGCTTAATATGAGACCCGAGTTATTACCCTAATTAGTTCAGATATCTACATCTATTGTGACATAATTATAGCTAGTCATATCTATCAAGGTTGTATGGTGTTAATTAGTGAGCGTCCAACCTCTACTGGTTTAGTTGAATTGAATATGCTAGATTTTTATGCCATTATGGGTATAGATTGGTTAGTAGCTTGTTATGCTAAGATTGATTGTCGTGCAAAGCTGGTCCACTTTCATTTTCTAGTGAACCTGTCCTCGAATAGAAAGGTAATGCTTCCAAGCACAAGAGTAAGTTTATTTCATACCTTACGAATCAAAATCTAATTGTTAAACGTTATATATATCATCTAGTTTATGCTACGTATGTTGATTAGGAGCCGGTGAACCTTTAGTTAGTCTCTATTGTAAATGCATGCCTGATGGCATTCTGTGATGAACTTCCAGGAATTCCCCCTGAAAGGAAAATTTACTTTGCAATAGATTTGCTTCCTGATATGTTGCCTATATTTATTACACGCTATAGCATGACTCTGATAAAGTTATGGGAATCGACGGCGCAACTGAGGACTTACTTGATAAAGGATTTATTAGGTTAAGTACATCACCATAGGATGATCTAGTGCTTGTTGTTAGATAAAAAGATGATTGTTTATGAATATGTATCAATCACAAACAATTGGATACAATCACTATTAAGAATTAGTATCCTCTTCCATAGATTGAGGAATTGTTCGACTAATTACAAGGTGCCAAATGGTTTTCAAAGATTCACTTGAAATCCAATTACCACCATCTACAAGTCAGAGATGTTGATATTCCAAAGACAATATTTAGGATGAGGTAGGGATATTTTGAGTTCCTTGTCATGTTTTTCGGGCTAACAAATGCCCAGCAGCTTTTATATATCTAATGAATCAAATCTTTAAACCATTATTAGATGAATTTATGGTTGTCTTTACTAACAACATGTTGACATATTCATGGGTAGAAGTTGAGCATGCAGACCGCTTGCAAGCTATATTACAAATTCACCAAGACAACATGTTATATGCTAAATTCTCCAAATGTGAATTTCGGTAAACTTCTATAGCTTTTCTTGGTCATGTTATTACTAGCGATGGTATCAAGGTTGATGACTAGAATATTGAAGTAGTGATGGTTTTGCCAAGGCCCCTTGAATATGACAAAGGTCCATAGCTTTTAGGCTTGACAGGATATCATAAAAGGTTTGTCAAGGGATTCTCCTCTATCTCGGCACCACTAACAAAATTGACACATAAAGCAGCTAAATTTTAGTTAACTGAAGCATGTGAACACAATTTTCAGGAGCTAGAAAAAAGGCTTACCATTGCACCTATCTTGGCTATTCTAGATGAAAGCAAAGGTCACATTCCATATTATGATGCCTCAAGAATTGTCCTGGGTTGTGTTCTTATGTAGCATAGTAGGGTTATTGCATACACTTCTAGATAGTTGGGAAAACATGAACAAAACTATCTTATTCATGATCTTGAGCTTGTTGTAGTTGTTTTTGCCCTAACTATTTGGCGGCATTATCTGTATAGGTTTATATTAATGTTTTTATTGGCTACCAGAGCCTCCAATATTTATTTACAAAAAATGAGTTGAACCTATGACAACGAAGATGGCTGTAATTACTTAATGACTATGGTTGTTGACATTTTATACCATCCCAGCAAAGCTAGTGATATTGTTGATGTACTTAGATGAAAGTCAATAGACAATCTAAGCCATGTTGAAGCTGATAAAGTGAAAACAACAATAGAGGTGTAATTGTTTAAGCTATGTCAACTAGGTAGTTTGTAGGTGCAATTAGCAGATGCAAGGGATAGAGGTGTAATTGTTTTAAACACGATGTAATCTTCCTTTGTTACTGAAGTAAAAGAGCAACAATGTGAGGATCCTAAGCTTATGACACTGAGGGAAAGTATTGCACAATAGCAGTATCCTTCATTTGAGCTAACTAGAGGTGGAGTCCTTAGGTGCCTGGGCCACTTATGTGTGCCAAACATCATAATGCTCTATGTCAAGATTCTGTCTGAGGCCCATTATTCTAGATATTTACCTCACCCTAGAGCAACAAAAATATATCAAGACCTTTGATAAATCTATTGGTAGAGTACCATAAAAAAGGATATTATAGAGATAGTAGCCTAATGTCCCAACTGCCAGTAAGTTAAAGCAGCAGTTAGAGACCTAGAGGCCTAGCTTAGCATAATGAGCTTTTGTTAAGAAAATGGGACAAGATAAATATGGGCTTCATCACTGGTTTTCCTTGTACTCCATTCATGTATGATTCTATTTGGGTAATCATTGATAGGCTAACAAAATTAGCTCTTTTCTCACTAGTAAAAAAGACATATTTCAGCAGAGAATTATGCTAGACATTACATTCGGGAGATTGTTCGCCTTCATAGAGTTCCTTTATCAATTATCTTAGATAAAGGGGATCAATTTACACAGAGTTTTGGAAGTGTTTCCAAAAAGATCTAGGCACTCAAGTAAATCTTAGCACCACTTTCCATCCATAAACTGATGGGCAGACAAAGCGAACTATTAAGACTGTTGAGGATATGATATGTGCCTACGTGCTAGACTTTAATGAAAGCTGGGATGATCACCTACCTCTTATCAAGTTCACTTATAATAACAACTTCTAAGATAGTATTCATATGGATCCTTATAAAGCATTATCTGGGCGAAGGTATAGGTCGCCGATTGATTGGTTTGAGGTTAGGGAGGCAAAGTTGCTAGGCCTTAATCTAGCACAACATATGATGGAAAAAGTGAAACTTATTAGATATTGATTACAAATAGCCCAGATTGGGCAAAAGTCTTATAAAGATGTTCGACAACTAGACCTAGATTTTGATGTAGAGATTGGGTTTTCTGAAAGTATCATCTATGAAGGGTATCATGTGATTTGGAAAGAAATGGAAGCTTAGTCCTAGGTATATTGGACCATATAACATTATTCAAAAAATTGTCAAGGTGGCATACGAGTTTGATTTGCCTTCAAAATCAGGAGATATCCATTCAGTGTTTCATATATCTATGTTACGTAGGTGCATTGGAGATACTTTGTGTATTAATCACATTGATGATATTCTCATTGTTGAGTACTTGTTTTATGATGAGGTACTGGTGGCTATTTTATATATACAAGTAAGAAAGTTTTGAAATAAAGAAGTGGCCTTCGGGAAAGTGTTGTGGCAAAACAACAATATTGATGAAATAACTTGGGACACGGAAGACAAAATAATGAAGAAGCACACCCAGCTATTTACAACTTAAGGTGAATCACATTTCAAATGAATTGGAAGTTATCATTTTACAATAGCTTAAGTTTTCAATGATTTGGAAGAATAATTTGTATGCCATATTGTAGGATAGCTATACGAAGCTTAGTAGTTGTAATTTTTAAGAAAGTGATTTATGGCTAGCAAGAGTAACAAGTATGTCCTCAAAAGTAACACTTTCATAGATAGGAATGCAACCAACGGAATGTCTTGACCCATTTACGAACGAATGTTCTTAAGGGGGGAGACCGTAAGATGCCATGTTTATTGTCTTCCATAATATACATAGTGTGGCATGTTATATAAAGCATATATGATTTGGTACAATTCCTAAGAATGATATGATTACAAATGAGTTGTAATATCAAGGATTTAAAGTTTTAGGTCAAAGAAACCCCTTAAATATATAATCAGGATTAAAGAAATAACCTGAGTAGCAGTTCACCTTAAATTAAGTTTCACTTTCTATATGGAACTAAGCGTGTATAATTTACTAATAATGGATTTTTAAATAGTATTTTAATAGACCCGTGGTCATATGTTATGTTTTGGAGTCAAGAAAGTTACGAGATAAAAGTTGGTCAAAGTTATCGTAAGCTTCTCTGAGAAATCTTTCATAACTTTGGATCAAATGTATCATACTATATCTCCCAAAATATTAAGAGTTAAAAGGACTATGTCCTAAAGAATTGAATTTTTACGAGTCTAGTTTTCAACTCAAAAATACATGCATCAAACCAACTTTGGAATAAAAAGTTAGGACTATTTTTGTCACAACCTAAGCCTAGGGCCTAGACGTGACACAAAGAATGGGAACCCAAAGGGCCCCAAACAAGCCTCTTAGCATATCAATAACACATCTTTGGTCGCGGAAGAAAAGTAAACATTAACAAGAGATATATAAAATAGGAATTAGGAAGTCTTGAATGTAAACAAAGCATAAGAGTCAAGCTCATAACACAATAACATTATAATATCCACCATACACCTCTAGACATGGAATGGAGCAGGGGCCAAGACCCTATTCAGGCTTACCCTCATAATGTCAAATGTTCAACATAAATAAGTCTTAGAATAGCAAGAGAAAGTAGATAGTTTCCCCGAACTTGAGGGGTCACCAAGCTTTTCTTCAAATAATCTTACTAGCCACTTAAAGGATGATCAAGAGGATCTCTAGTTTCTATATAGTGATATCATTTAGGAATAAAGTATGCGTTAATATATTTGAATATACAAAGCATGTAGGATGCAATGCAATAAGACATAAGCCAATATAGTCAAAATGCATAGTAATAGGCAATAGATAAGCATAATCTAATTATGGCATGCATGACCAATGCTTTAAGTAAAATATGTTTATAAATCATTCAACTTTCATAGAACATGATACATATGTGGGAAGAGACATCAACCGATAAAGAATAATACCAAGCAAGCTACAACTTGGAATCCCAATGATTACCCCTCATTGCTAAAGAGGTGGTCTACTTGCCAAGGTAAACTATACTTCACCTTACAAGAGTCCATCCCATTTTGGAAAAGTAACCCCCTTATGAGAATCCATCCCATTTTGGTGTGGATTTCATGATAAAGTGTACTAAATGGATCCACTAGTATAGCAAGGGTATAACATAATCCTATATTGGTACATAGTTTGAGGAAAGGAGTATGGACCCTTGAAAATAGTCCACTCCAATATCATACTTTAATAACTTATAATAAACATGGAATCAGTACATTAGTAGCTCTAAAATGTACATGACCTCTAGTGATGAGCCCAACTTGAAACATTTGAATAGATCATAATCATACATGAACCTTTGCTTTAACATGTATGCCTCACAAGAGGTAAAATCTTTAAAATAGGGCTTAACTTCATACTTGTATAATCATAGATAATTTCATGACTTCATAACATACTTGATAGCCCATATTCATCATGAAGTCTTGACTTGTAAAACATGTAAATAACTTGAGAATTCTTTACTTGACATTTCATCGAACACTTGGTGGACACATATGAAAACATGTTTAAATCATGCAAAATTCAAGACTATAGATCATGAAATAGTGAAATCAATGCATCTTAAAGTCATTTAAATCAGCCCACCAAGATCATGGTAAAACTCTATCATGGGTATCTTGTAAATCATATCAAACTTCACAACATCTCATAGGTTTCATAACTTGAATCATGTATAGACTCAATAGACAAAGATCAATTTATAGTATAAGCTTAAAATATATATTCATGCATAATCAATCATATTTGATAAAACCCTAACATAAATCATGCTCATATTGCATAATAATAGATACACATAGTAATACTTCTTGAAATTATGCAATTTTCATAAGATAGGAAAGTTGAGCTCCTTGGGTGAAAGGACCTAATGCATAAAACCCACATATCTAAATTTGGGGATTCTTTGATATAGACTTGAAGGAGAATATAAGCTTGAATGGAGTTCTTGAGATTCAAAATTAATCTTGAGATACTAGAATTTGGATGGGAATTTTGATAAATTGGTTGAGAGGTTTTAGAGAGGGTATTTGAGTGATATGGAGTTGAAAAATGGCTGGGTATGAGAGATTTCACATCTAAATGGGCATTGGGAGATGAACCCAATGTCCTTTGGCCGAATCAAAAATTAAGGAAGTGTCAACACTGCTCCGCAATAGATCCGCGTCGTGGAGCCATCGCGGACCCTATTTGTTTACGAAAACTTTGCAAAAATTATTTTTTGCTAAGAATCTTCTAAATTCTGGGCTACACTCATTTCCCACTCAATTTTTCCCTCAGATCAAGAACATAAAGTCAAATTATTGATATCCCGCATGGATTTTGAGATATATGAAAATTATGATTATGGACATTTCTTAAGTATATTTTGGGGGTGTTTCAATTTTATCATGGACTTCCTAAGCAAGAAATTGAGTCGCGAATCGGGTCAGGTCAAGGCTACTTAAAATTCGATAGATAAGATGTTTTAAATCCCTAAAAATTTCAATGTTATTCCAACATAGTGAAGGAACTAAAAAGAGAGATTCCACGAGGTCATTGAGCAATTTAGGTATATTTTTTTCAATTTTAATGTTAAAATTAGCCCTCATGACTAGAAATGTATCCCTTATACTTTGCAATTATTTTCCCCTCCACGTAGTTGTATTTGGATCTATTTTCGAAAGGTAGAAAATTGGATTTCTTATTGTTATTCTTGGTTTACAATTGGTTTATTCAGCTAATAATCTTGAAGTTTTTTTATGATCATTTTTATGAAGTTCTGCAGTCGTTTTATCGTGTTAAAGCTATATGAAAAATTTGCCAATATTTGCTCAATTATGGACTATTTATAATTGTGTATAAGCTACATATATATATATATATATATATATATATATATTGGTTGCGAAGCTTAGGACATAAAGAACAATGTTGGTGATGAAACTTCAGGCATTTAGACATTCGTTGGAAAGGTATGTTAATTCTAATCTCCTTCTGAACATTTTCAGTGTTAATGCATCATCCTAAATATTGAGTTAAGTTTTAAAACTTATTCAAAAGACATATAAAATTCCACAGGTCATTTGTACATGCTATGACAGTGATTATGATGTTATGCGAAAGTGGACCAATGAGCCAAAATTGGCTTAATTATTTCCATGGACAACTATATCCATCCAATATTCATATCATACATGAAGTCTATACATAGACTTCAAGTTTATAATAGGAAGTAATGGGCCTATTTGCCCAAATGACTATACATATGTATATTAGACAAATGGCCACAGGTTGGAGAATATGACATTGGTTAGCTACCGAAAAGTACTATCTTCGCTAGCATTTCGTTGGGTATGTCATGCATTTACATCTACATATATGTATTAATGACATGCGATTACTCAAGCATACTATGAATATTTGATCACTAGGAGGTCGAGTGTCGGCCAAGAAAGTTATTTGAGTTCTAGGTATAGGTGGTCTCTCTATCACCTTTTTTACTGAAGCTATTTATGATTTTTCTTTCTATCCTCCATACCAGTATATTTGTACTAACATCCCATTATCTGGGGATGCCACATTTTGATTCATGCATGTAGGTTCATATATAGATTCTGATCGAACCCTCCACTAGAAGCCTAGTTTAGCTATACGTTGGTAAGCTTTTCTTTTTCCTGGAGCTTTCACATGATACCTACTCTTTGTTCAATAGTTTGTTATAGTCGGGGCCCTATCCTGGTAGTGGTAGTGATACTCTTAGAGGCTATTATAGACATGTTATTTTTGATTGGTTCTTTTTCATATTTTAGTCTCTATCCATACATTTGGCATATATATTTATGTGCGCGTATGTACCTCTCTTGTTGCAACCTCATTGGCTAGCTAGTACTTTATCATTTTGGTTTACCTACCTAGGTTTACATGAATTATTATTGACTAGATCATGACCTAAATATTCTAGGCTTAGTTTTTCAGATGTTAACTTGCCCAATAATTTGGCCGCTAATTATTTAGATGCATGTTCAGTGACTTACTCGATCAATGACGATATTGATTGTCAGTCGCACCTCCCCTCATTTGGGGCGTGATATGATCTATGCATCTTTAAATTATGAAAAGGAAGCATCATAAAATATGTCATAACCTAGCATATATACCTTTATAGGAATATGACTATAATAGACAATAAGACTAAAACGCCCCAAAAATGCCTAAAATTATGCCTCAAAAATGCTCATAATCGTAATGTAACACCCCACATCTTACATTATTAGTAATATGCAAATGAAACATGATATGGATTTGTTAAATTATTGCAAATTTTTAAAAGTGCTTGAATCTCAAATTAAAGAGCGATATGTCTATCTAACGCAGAAGAGGGTCGAGTGTAAATAAGTTTTAAGTCAAATTGAGGAGATCACAACCCTAAACAAAGTGAGAGAATTGAGGTTCCTGTAGGACTTAGGAAGCTAGCAGGTGAGTCACCTACTTTCTTGTCTTAAATTTGCTAGTTAAACGAAGACAAGGCCCGATGTCAGATTTGCCCAAGTCTGATAATGAATAAAGTTCATGTTAAGAGTGTAACTTTAGCCCATGGTTTACCATCATAAATCCACAATACTTACATCCCAATATTAATAATAAAAGGTCCCAAGTACATTACAACCCGCTTGACTAATTGGGCCCAAACTAAGTGAAGAGGAATTAGGAAAATGGGCAGCCAAGGCTCATCAACTTTGAGATCCATTTAGGCCCAAGTATGAGGGTAAAGTTGTTGCATCACAAGCTTATTTATATATGTTAATATATGTTCAAAAGTTCAAGTGAAAGTCAGCAAAAGAGAACCTTTAAAAAGGGTTCAAAAATAGCCCCTTAAATCATTTCACTTTGGAACAAATTTTCAGCTTCCTAAATTCTATTCTTTTTCTCTTTACTTCACTTCACAAGGTAGCCAATACAACCCACTAGGGTTCTCTGAAGGAAACCTGAATTTTGAAGTCTAAGGTAAGTGGAAATATCCATGTATTTTTTATACTGATCCCATGACAAACAAGAATTATATGCTAGTTATGCTTGTGCTGGAAATTTGGACAACATGTGTCCTGAGGATTGTTGTGAACTTTTCTTGTTATTCAAGAGGATTTTCTCTTCTTGGTTGGCTAAATTATGAAGTAAAACTTATGTTTCTAACAAGTTTTAGTATATTAGTGATCTAACTAATCTGTTGCACCACTTTTACAGCCCGCGAAAGTGAGTTCTTATGGGATATTGCAATTGTGTTCTTAGTACAAACTTGTGGGCTGATAGATGGAAGGCTATTGCCTCACATCCTTCATGGTTAATTTGGTACTATTATAAGACTGTTTTAAGTCTATTTTTATGTATATATGTGTGGAGGACAGTTTGGGTAAAGTTGAAACAGGTTCGGGATTGTTGACGTCAAAATGTAGCGAAGGGATGTAACATTATGTCGCTTGTTTGTATGTTGAGTAGAATTGTTATGTATTGTGATTTGTGGGCTTTTGTAAGACTGTTATGGCACTAAACAAGGTTGCACATGATATGTATATGATAATTTATATTAGAAAATATGATTAGAGGCGGAAAGGTTGAAAGAATACGATCGGGTTTACAATTATACGCTTGTTGCTCGTATGTTATTTTCTTTTATGAGATTGGGCTACCAAGATATATCTATTGGCCTATAATGCTAGTTTTATCACCTACTATGTTGTAGATAAATATTTGGAGGAAGGGAAGGTTGTCCTGAGGTAATAGCGAGGTCGTACATCGAGGTATGTAAGGCTACTTAATTTCGTATTTTTTGGCATGAAACATAGATCTCTCCTTGGCACATAAAGGCACTTACCAACTCTGACACAACTATTAACCGTGTCTCAACTCTTTCACATGTTCATATGCTCCCATA
>JAOTQJ010000072.1:8371034-8394539 GCA_025642045.1 Solanum sejunctum
TTTCCCTATAACAGCCCTATTGCTCAAGTCCAAAGCCCCATTTCCCTTGAATTATGTGATTGTTTATCTAATTATGCTTCCATAACAAAGGATGTGCCATGTATACTTACAAGGCTCATTTGGGGTCCTTTCGAATTCCCCATTTTTCATGTTACGCTTAGACACTAGGCTTGGGTTATAGCAAGCTTGGTATCAGAGAACTAGTTTGTAAATTTTCCTTAGAAATCCAACACTCAGCGTCAAATAAAGTCTTGTTCATGGTTATGAAGCGCTCCATAACTATGAATGAGAGGCTATGAAATTTGCTAGAAATAATTCACTACTTGATATTCTAAGTCATTATTTAGGAGTTAAATTGAGACTTACTATTCATAATGGATGATATTTTGTAGTTAAATTGAGTCTTGCTATTCATAATGAATAATATTTGCAATTTTAGATCACGCCTCAAAGAAGAGTAGAACAAAGGGCTTCCACTCCCATGGGTGAATTGGCTCCTCCATCTCCACTAGTCCCCTACAAAGAAGAAAGGGTCCCTTATGCTGAATACCAAAATGTGGTTACTTTACTGGAAAGGTTTGTGGCCAACCAAGGAGTTTAAGCTCCTCATGCTCCTACCCCCGCCTCAAGGGTGAGAGATTTCACAAGGATAAATCCTTCGGATTTCTAAGGCTCCAAAGTTAATGAAGACACCCAAGAGTTCATAAATGAGGTGTACAAAGTTCTTGATATTATGGGGGCAAGCTTAGAGGAGAAAGCAGAACTAGCAGCCTACCAACTAAAGGGCCTTGCTCAATTATGGTTTGTTCAACTAAAGAAGGAGAGAGGGAATGGAAAGCCTATCTCTTGGGAAGAATTCAAGGCAACCTTCCTCAACTATTTCTTTCCAATGGAGCTAAGGGAGGCAAAGATGACAGAGTTTGTGAACCTCAAACAATGTTCCATGAGTGTTAGGGAGTATTCCTTATTTTTGAGAGCTTCTGAAAGTATGCTCCTCACTTGCTCACCAATAATAGGGCAAGAATGCACAAGTTTATGTCGAGACTGTCTGACTTAATCAATGAAGAATGTTGCACCTCCATGCTTATAGGAGACGTAGACTTGTCTCAGCTCATGACGAATGCCAAATAACTTGAAGGAGAAAAGCTTAGAAAGAAGAGGTAAAGAGTCCATGAGGGGCTCGTTATGATAGTGGATTTTGAGGTACTAAAGGTGGTCATTTCTATAAGGCCACAAATTCCAAAGTCAAGATTCCTATAATGCTTAATACCAAACTTCTGCTAATGATAGGGTGGCCAACCCTAGAGCTCAAGGTGGTAATGGTTGTGAAATTATCCCTAGTGTGGCGGTATGGTAAAAATCATAGTGGTAGATGCTATAATGATATGGATGCTTGCTTAGGATATGGAAAAATGGGCCACAAGATTGTGGATTATCACAAAAAGGGAAAAGATGGTTGTCCCAAATAACATGGTGCTCATGGTGATAAAAATTAACAAGGAGGTCAACAAGGGAGTGTTCCATGTCTTTAATTACTCAGACTTTGTACAATCCTTAATGATGCTTGGAATTTAGTACCAAAAAGTTTTTAACATAGGTACTACGTTATGAGAACTTCCACGGGCTGTGTGACTCACCACAGGCTATATGGAGGAGATTTGAGGTTGCCCTTAGCCTTGTGTATAGTGTGTTGTTCTTTAAGTTTGATTTCAAGACTAAGGTCACACCGTATGAACCCCACACAGTCGGTGTGGCACTTTATGGACTCTGTGGTAGGTTCTGTGAGTGGCCTTGCCTTTGAAAGCACATTTTAACTAAGGCACATCACACATGAACCTCATACGGTCCATATAACCCTTCATGGGCCGTATGCCCCTTCGTATGGGCATTGGTATGAAAATTTTCTGAGCATGGAATCACCGTCTCAAAACTTTATTAGTGAAAATTTTTCTATGTATAGCCATATGAAATGTTACATGGTTCCTGTGACTCTAAACACACCGTATACTCTCCATATGGGACCACTGACAAGGTTTTAACCTTCTTTTCATTACTGAAGTTCTTGTAATTTTAGCTACTCTTAAGGGTCTATTGTGACTTTCTTTGCAATCCAATGACATTGAAATGATCTATACACTTCTGCTCTCATTAAAATTCACTCGATACTTAGAATTTATTAAATCTCTCTCTTAAGAAATTCTCTCAAGTGACTAGTGAAGGCTTAGCTTTGAGATTAAGGAAAGGCTCTCTTCTTCATCACATTCTTCTTATTTCTTCTTGGGTAACTATGGTGTGTGAGATTTATTCATGGTTCCTTAATACCCAAACTCTTTTTAATCTTTGATTTATGAAATTAAGCTTACTTTAAATATGGGTCTTTTAAATTATTGTTTAGTTGATTCAATTGAGATGTGAACTATGTTTGGTTGATGTTTCTAAATTGATTTAAGCCCTAATATGTTGAAATGCATGAGCATTATGAAGATTTGAATATGCATTATATCTTTAAAGTTTAATTTAAGCATAGGTAATCTAAATTGTGATTTGAATGTGGATTTTACTTATGAATGTACTTAAATTTCATATTGACTTATTGATTTAACATTGAATCTCTATTGCGCATTACTATTCACATATCATTAATGACATATACATACATGAGCATTGGTTTTTGATGATATTATCAGTGGGTTAAGCTTACATATGGTTTTTCTGAAATAAATTGATACATTAAGCTCACATACGATCGACTATCTACCCAAGAAGATAGAGAGTCCCACATATGAGAAAAGGTTTGTGCTTACAAAAAGAATGTGATAACATAAATGTCTATGATATTGGCTCTTTTAGCTATTGGGTATTTATACCATACTGTATAAATGAATAAGCTATTCCTTTGCATGAAACATATGGATTGAACTATGATTTAGCTTTTCAACCTAAGTATGAATAATTATGAATAATATATGGCTTTTAAGCCTAGGTATGCATTCAAATGATTTGAAATGTATTTTGGCTCTTTTGAAAGCATGTATATGTATAAGTATTCTTATGGGATGATGACTTAGCATCGAATAAGATTGGAGGCGTCAGGGCCATCCCAAAGGGTCCTCTACCTTTCTCTTGAACTATTTGCCAACATAGGTATATGGTAACCCTCTACCTAAATGATTGGGTCATAAGGTACGGTTGCACATTATGATATGAAATGATATGACATGATATGGAAATCCGTATGAAATGATAGGGTCATAAGGAAGGTGGCCTTCATATTGAAGTGACCGAGTCATAAGGTGTGGTGTAGATTACCTTTGGTGATAACATGCAAAGCATAGATGGAACCAACATGAGTGGCATGTACCCCTCCAGACCATTCACAAGGAGTCAATCAAAAGATCTCCAAGACCTACAAACAATGTTCATGAAAAAGAAAGCATTAGAGGAGCTTGAGGATCACTAAAGAAAGGCTTACAATGTGTGGAAGGTCTATCAAGGTGAGGAGAAGGAAGAAAAGATGTCATGTGTGCAAATGACTATTACTTGAATTCAAGGATTTGAAAATAAGTCAACCAAATAAGGCCCTTACACATTAAGGGTAAAATTGTAAAGAAAAATATCTTTCTTTATTTACTTAGTATGAATAGTCATATTTTAGTATTTGGAAGACTTAGACTATGTTGAATATTGAATTCTCAAATTGTAGTATCTTATTATTGAGTAACTAGTGAGTAATTAGGGTGAACTCTTAGAATTATTAGTTGACTTATTCGGTTGATTAATTGAAGTGTTACCCATCTGTAGTTCTTGGTTTCCTTCAATTTTCTTGCTAGGATTTATTTTGAGTTGCTGAAATCAATTGCGAAGTGAAGGTTTTAGTCCCTTGTTGCCCATAATTGTAATAGTTTGAATTTAATCCACATATCTTTTTATTTTGTTCTCTTTTCCCTTTCTTTCTTGTTTGATCTTTATCATTTGGTATCAAGAGTTTAGGTTTAGGTTTGTTTTCAAAAATCTAGGTCTTGGAATTTTGATCTATTCAAAAATCCAAAAATCCAAGAAGAAAAACCAAAATACTAGCACTTTGCCTAGTATTGTTTCTTCTCTTTTGCAGGACAATGATGAGCTATTTTCGAAAGAGATGCCAGCGGGGCTTCCTTCTTTGAGGGGAATTGAATACCAAATAGATTTTATTCCAAGTTCACAAATTCCCAACCATCCAGCCTATAGGAGTAATCTGGATGAAACCAAGGTGCTACAGAGGCAAGTAGAAGAGCTTCTTAAAAAGGGGTTAATCAAAGAAACCCTAAGTCCTTGTGCCATACTGGTGATTCTTGTTCCCATGAAAGATGGCACTTGGAGAATGTGTATTGATTATAGAGCCATAAATAAGATCACGGTTATGTATTGACATCCAATTCCTAGGCTTGATGATATGTTTGATGGGCTATCTGGATCTAGTGTATTCTCTAAGATTGACCTTTGAAGTAGGTATCATCAAATTCGTATGAAATCGGGTAATGAGTGGAAAATGGCTTTTAAGACAAATTTTAGGTTGTATGAATTGTTTGTGACACCATTCGGATTGACAAATACCTAAGCACTTTTTTGGATCCACCTCACATCAATAACCCAACCTTATGAGGTTATTGAATCATGTTCTTAAACATTTCATCAACAAGTTTATTATGGTGCATTTTGATGACATCTTTGTGTATAGCAAGAATATTGAGAAACATGTGTTCCATTTAAAGAAAGTATTTGATGTCTTACTACAAGAGTGTCTCTTTGCTAATATCAAGAAGTACTCCTTTTAAAGTGTTGAAAAGGTTGTATTTTTGGGTTTTGTGGTTAGTGCAAACGGGATAGGTATTGATAAAGAGAAGGTAGAGTCCATCAAGTCTTGGCCAACTCCAAACCAATGCAACGAGGTAAGAAGTTTCCATGGGTTAGCAAGTTTTTATCCCCAATTTGTAATGGGTTTTAGTCCAATTGCTTCTCCTATGACCGAGTTAACCAACAAAGGTGTACCTTTTTTATGCGAGATGAGCAAGAGAAGTGTTTTTGAGCCTTGAAATCGATATTGAGTTCTTCACCATTGCTTCAACTACCAAACTTTGATAAGACCTTTGAAATTAAATGTAATACTTTGGGTATTGGAGTAGGTGGTGTATTGATGCAAGAGGGAAGACCCTTGGCTTACTTTATTGAAAACCTAAAGGGAGCTACTCTCAAGTACTCAACTATGACAAAGAATTGTATGCACTTGTGCGGGTATTGGCTCATTGGCAACACTACTTGTGGCACAAAGAGTTTGTGATAAGGACTGATCGTGAGTCCTTGAAGCATCTTAAGGGGAAATCCAAGTTGAACAAGGGACATGTAAATTGGGTTGAGTTCATTGAAACCTTTCCCTATGTGACCAACTACATTCAAGGCAAGGAAAATGTGGTAGCGGATGCTCTATCAAGAAGGTTTTTGTTGGTGAATACCTATGCTTGTAGAATGATTGGATTTACAAGCTTAAAAGAATTCTATGCTAGGGATACCAACTTCAAAGATACTTTTGACAATCTTACCCAAGGGAAGCGGGGTGATAGGTTTCATTTGGTTGATGGTTTTTTGTTTAAGGATGGATGAGCTTGTGTTCCTATGATCTCATGGAGAGAGCTATTTCTCAAGGAGGCTCATAGTGGTGGTTTGGTGGGACACGTTAGAGTTCCCAAAACATTTGTCATTTTAAAAGGGCAATTCTTTTGGCCCAAGATGAAGCATGATGTGGAGTGAATACGTGGACAATGTCTCAATTGTAAGCTTGCCAAGTCAATGCTTGGCCCCAAGGTAAGTATACCCCTCTTCTTACTCCTACTGGCCCATGGATGAATATCTCTATGGATTTTATATTGGGTCTTCCTACGACTAAAAGAGGACATGATAGCATATTTATGGTAGTGGATAGATTTTCTAAAATTACCTATTTTAATTCGAGCCATAAATGTGTTGATACATCCCATGTAGCATCTTTATTTGTCAAATAGCAAGGAATCCCTCAAATCATTGTTAGTGATAGGGATTCCAAATTTCTTAGTCACTTTTGAAGAGTCTATGGGGTACGCTTGGTATCAAACTTACGTTCTCGACATTTTGCCACCCTCAAATGGATGGACAAACTGAAGTAGTCAATAGCACTCTTGGAATCATGCTTCAATGCATTATTCGAGGAACCCCAACTACTTGGGAAGACCATTTACCCTTGATTGAATTTGCATATAATCAATCTTTCCACTATTCTATTAGAATGCCACCATTTGAGGCATGTTATGACTTTATACCTTTGTTTCCACTAACCAGGACTCCATTATCTATTAATGTTATTTTGAGCCTAGATTCCAAGCAAATGGCAAAGGAGATGATGAGCATTCATGCCAAGGTTAAAGAGGCCATTGAAAAGAACAATTCAAAATGTGGCTATTCAAAAGAATATTAGGAGAAAAGAAGTGCTTTTTAACCCAAATGATTGGGTGTGGGTACATTTTCAAAAAGAGTGATTTTCATATATTTGAAAAGCAAAGCTAAGTCCAAGAGGAGATGGAAGTTTCAAAGTACTCAAGAGAATTAATGACAATGCCTACATGATTAACTTGCCAAGTGAGTATAATATTTATAATGTTTTCAATGTTAGTGATTTATCTCCCTGTATTGTGAGTGAATGTTTGGACTCGAGGATAGATCTTTTTCAAGAAGGGCAGGATGATACTATGCAAAGCATATACGATGCCAACATGAGTGGCATGTACCGCTCAAGACCATTCACAAGGAGTCAAGCAAAAGATCTCCAAAACCTACAAGCAATATTCATGAAAAAGGAAGCATTAGAGAAGCTTGAGCATCACCAAAGGAAGGCTTACAACGTAAGAAAGGTCTATCAATGAGGTGAGGAGAAGGAAGAAAAGAGGTCATGTGTGAAAATGACTACTACTTGAATTCAAGGATATGAAAAGAAGGCAACCAAACAAGGCCCTTACTCATTAAGGTTAAAATTATAAAGAAAATGTCTTCTTTTATTTTCTTAGTATAAATAGTCATATTTTAGCATTTGGAAGACTTAGACTATGTTGAATATTGAATTCTCTAGTTGTAGTATCTTTTTAGTGAGTAATTAGTGAGTAATTAGGGTGAACTCTTAGAATTGTTAGTTAACTTATTTGCTTGATTAATTAAAGTGTTACCCATTTGTGGTTCTTGGTTTCCTTCAATGTTCTTGCTAGAATTTTATTTAAGTTGTTGAAATTAATTGGGAGGTGAGAGTTTTAGTCCTTTGATGCCCATAACTTCAATAGTTTGAATTTAATCCACATATCCTTTTATTGTGTTCTCTTTTTGCTTCTTTTCTTGTTTGATATTTATCATTTGGCAAGTAATCTTCTCTCACCCAATAGGAGGCTAACATCGAGAAAATTCATTTAGTAGCTTGCATGGGGTTGAGATGTCAGTTATGGCCATATCCCCTCTATATATGGTAGTATTAGGGAATTTCATGCAACATTGATTTCATGGCATTTGTTATATTATACTCCCTTGCTTATATATTTCCTTCTATATTATTTGCTCTTGCCATCTAACTTTCAATGCAGGTTTAATAAGTTTATATGCATTGTATGTTTGCATACTTAGTACATTCAAACGTTCTAACACATACTTTTTGCCTATATGATCTAACCATGTAGGAACTGGAGCCTACATTCATCCACTATTTGATAGCCAGTCTGGAGTTTAGAAAGTGTTATGGTGAGTCATATCATTTAAGGACAAACCACAATCCATCTACCTTATTTTGTTTCCCCTTATGTTATATTTACTTTGAGAATGAGCTCGGGACATGTTTTGGTCCTCGTCCTATTCAATGACTAGAGGCAATGTTGGACATCTTGTAACTCTTGTATGAATATATGCTATGTGTTGTTATTCAAAGATTATGGCTATAGTTATCTATTGGATATGGTTATTATGACTTGGTTATAATATGATGTGTATATGTCTTATGATATGGAAATATGGAAGATCCTAAGTCCCATTTGGCCCCATAGAGTGATGTGTATATGTCTTACCTGCCCCTTAGTCTTTATATATTATGTGTTATTTGAATCTATGTAAATACTTTTCCCTATGATATCTCCATAGCATGATTCATGTTTTCCTAGCCCTTAGACATATGTGTTTACTCTCTCTTTTTTGCTTCCAAACCGATGATGTGAACTTGGGTATTTGAGGCTTATTTGGGGACTCTTGAGTTCCCATTCACCATGTCACTCCTACACCCTAGGTCTGGGTCATGATAAGCTTGGTATTAGAGAAATAGGCTTATAAATCATCCTCAGAGTCCAACATGCCCATCCAGTAGAGTCCTATTCATAGGTGTGAAGTGCACCATGCCTATGAGTGGGAGGCTATGATGGCACTCTAGGAATTTCCTCACTTTTTCATGTCTTATTTTATGCTTTGGACCATGTATTATTGTTTCCTAATCCTGATGATGTCCTTGCTACATCATAGAAGATGCCTTCATGAAGAGCTTCTCTACCCAGATAGCCTCGATACATGTGAACCAAGTTCCTCAAGGGCCTATGAAAGAGTCGGTCGCTAGTGGTGAATTCTTTACTACTATTGGTATACTTGCCCAAGTGGTGATTACTCAGGCTAGACAGGACAATCTTTCTTCCTATGATCCCACTCTAGCTGCTAGAGTGAGAGATTTTACCTAGATGAATCCTCCAAAGTTCTATGGATCAAAGATAGATGAGGATGCATAAGAGTTCATTGATAAGCTCTATAAGGTGTTAACTATCATGGGAGTGACTTCTGAGGAGAAGGTTGAGTTAGCTGCTCATTAGTTGAAAGATGTGGCTCAAGTATAGTACACTCAATGGATGATGGGGAGGGTTTGTGGTAATGGAGTTAATTTGGAAGAGTTCAAGTTTGCATTTTTGGATCATTTCTTCCCTTTTGAACTTAGGTAAGCTAAGATGACAAAATTTATCAACCTTAAACAGGGTGGTATAAGTGTTGGAGACTATGCCTTCAAGTTTACAAAGCTTTACAAGTATGCTCCTTTGCTTATGGTTGACCCCCGTGCAAGAATGCACAAGTTTATTTTTGGGATCTCTAATTTTGTTGGGTGAGGTAGCTTTTCTTGGTCCTATGGTGTCTGATGATGGTATTAAGATTGACCAGAAGAAGACTGAGCTCATGAAGAATCGACCTAGACCAATGACTACTTCATATATTAAGAGTTTCCTTAAGTTGACTGGTTATTATAGAAGGTTTGTTAAAGGTTTCTCATATATTGCATCTCCATTGACCAAATTTACTCAAAAGAAGGTCACATTTTATGGTTGGATGAATGTGAGAAGAGTTTTCAAACTTTGAAAGGTTGACTTACATCGGCTCTTATTTTGACTCTACTAGATGGCTTGGATTGGTTTGTGGTATATTATGATGCTTCTCGAATTAGGTTGGGTTGTGTGCTTGTGAAACATGGTAAGGTGATAACTTATGCATCAAGGCATGAGTAAGTAAGTTACCGACTCATGATCTTGAGTTAGTAGCGATAATGTTTGCTTTGAAGATTTGGAGACATTATTTGTATGGAGTTTATGTTAATGTTTTCACCATTCACAAGAGATTGCAATATGTATTTACCCAAAGGGATCTTAACTTGAGGCAAAGGAGGTAGTTGCAACTCCTTAAGGACTATGACATGAGTGTTCAATATCATCCCGGCAAGGCAAATATTATAGCCAACACTCTTAGTAGACAATCTAGAGGAAGTGTCGCTCATGATAATGAGGGGAAAAAGATGTTGGTAAAATATGTACACCATTTGGCTAGATTGGGTGTTAGATTAGGTGACTCTAATGATAGTGTTATCCATGTTCAGAATAAGGCTAAATCTTCTATGGTTGTTGATGTCAAGGCTTAGTATGATTTAGAATAGTCATTGGTTGAGTTGAAGAAATTGGTTGCTGAAAAAAAGATAGATCTTTTCTCCCAAAGGGGAGATAGTGTGCTTCAGTATCAAGATTGGTTATGTGTTTTAGATGTTGATGATCATAGGAGGGTGACCATGAGTGAAGCCCATGACTCTCATTATTCTATTCACCCCGGATCTACCAAAATGTATCTAGATTTGAGGGAAGTGTATTGGTGGCATAGTATGAAAAAAGATATAGACAAGTTTATATCTGAATGCCCTAATTGTCAACAAGTGAAGGTAGAATATCGAAGGCCCAGTGGTTTTTGTCAAGATATTAAGATTCCTACTTAGAAGTGGAAAGATATGAATATGGATTTTGTGGTTGGGTTGCCTCGAACCCAAAGCATTTTGATTTTATATTGGGATATTATTGATTGGATTACTAGATTGGCTCATTTCCTTCTAGTTAAGACTACCTTCAATGCCAAAGATTATGAAAAGTTGTATATCCAATAGTTGGTAAGGTTGCATAGTATGCCTAGGTTTATCATATCAGATCATGACACGCAATTTAGTTCTCGCTTTTGGATATCATTTCAAAGAGGACTTGGTACTAAGGTGAAGTTAAGTACCACTTTTCATCCTCAAATTGATGGGCAAGCCAAAAGGACAATGCAAATATTAGAGGGCACGCTGAGGGCTTGTGTGTTGGAATTCAATGGTAATTGGGTTGATCATCTACTACTTATCGAGTTTGTTTGTAACAATAGTTTTCATGTTAGCAGTGGTATGGCTCCATTTGAGTCTTTGTATGGTAGGAGATATGGATCTCCAATGGGGTGGTTTGAGTTGGGAGAGATGGCTTTGATTTGCCATGAACTGGTATTAGAGGGTATGGAGAAGGTAAAGTTGATTAGGGAGCAGTTGAAAATGGCTCAAGGTCACCAAAAGTCTTATTTGAATGTTAGTAATAGGGATATTTATTTTTATGTGGGTAATTAGGTGTATGTGAAGGTCTCACACATGAAGGGTGTAACGTGTCTTGGTAAGAAGGACAAGTTAAGTCCCCGTTATGTAGGCCCTTATGAGATTGTTGAGCATATTGAATGTGGCTTATAGATTGGATTTTCCTCTGGATTTGAGTTCTATTATCCCAATTTTTCATGTGTTCATGTTGAGGAAATTTATTGGTGATCCTAGTACCATTGTGCCTTTGGAAGGTGTTGAGGTTGAGGACAACTTGTCTTAAGGAAGTCCTAGTTAAGATATTAGATAGGCAAGTGAAACGGCTTTGCAACAAGGATATGGCTTCGGTAAAGGTGCTCTAGAGAAATTAACATGTGGAGAATGCTACATGGGAGGCGGAGTTTGACAAGATGAAATGATATTCTCATCTTTACCAATCTACTCAAGCCTAAGGTATTAGGTTCTTCCTATTCCAAGAGGTCCTAATTCATTCACTCTTGAGTTTCATGGCATAACATGCATACATGGCATGAAAATGATTTAAAGATATTTTGAATGATTTAAAGATGTTTTGATATTAGTTTTAATGACTTTATGATTTTCAAGTGATGAAATATGCATTGTATCTTATGTTTTGGTGTTTTATGCTCAAGGCAAGACTTTCAAGCCTTATTTTAGTAAATTCAAGGATGAATATTCTCAAGGGAGATGGTGTAAGGACACAGATTTTGTATGACCTTAATGGTTCTTGGAATTTGATTCCAGAATGTTTTTGACCAAGGTCATACCTACAGGAACCTCTAGGGTTGTGTGGAGGAGCCTTGAGGTGTCCCTTGGCCTTGTGTGTAGTGCATTGGCCTTAACATAGGAGTTCAAGACTAAGGTTCACACCGCATTAACCCCACATGGTCCATATGTCACTTTATGGACTGTGTGGTGGCTTGTGTGAGTGGCCTTGGCCTTGAAAACCACATTTGGGCTAAGACACATCACATAATAACCTCATATAATCCATATACCCCTTCAGGGGCTATATGTTCCTCTCTATAGGCGTTGCTGGGAAAATTTTCTAAGTATGGAATCATCATCTTGGAACTTTATCAGTGAAAATGTTTCAAAGTGTAGCCATAGCTACACAGTCCGTGTGCCTCCAAACTGGTCGCATGCCCTCCACACAGGACCTCTAGCAAAGTTTTAACCTCCATTTTATTAATGGCGTTCTTGTAATTTTGGCTACTTCTAAGGGTCCTTTGTGACTTTCTATGCTATCCTAAGACATTCAAATGACATATAATCTTCTTCTCCCATTCAAAATCATTCAACACTTAGAATTTATTTAAGCTCTCTCTTAAGAAATTCTCTCAAGTGACTAGTGAATGTTTAGCTTGGAAATCAAGGAAAGACTCTCTTCTTCATCAAATTCTTCTTGTTTCTTCTTGGGTAACTAAGATATGTGTGATTCATTCATGGTCCCTTTCAATCATGAAAATACAAACTCTTTCTACACCTTGATTTATGAAATTAAGCTTACTAAAAATATGGGTCTTTTAAATTATTGCTTATTTGATTCAATTGAAATATGGGCTATGTTTAATTGATGTTTTTAAATTGATTTAAGCCCTAATACATTGAAATGCATGAGTATTACAAAGATTTGAATATATATTGTCCCTTTAAAGTTTGATTTAAGCATAGGTAATCTAAATTGTGATTTTAATATGGATTTTACTTGCAAATTTACATGAATTTCATATTGAATTATTTATTTAAGATTGAATCTCTATTTACGAATTTGCCTGATACTACTCCCCTAAGTGCTCCTCATTCGTGGATCTTTGATAGTGTTAACAAAGGTCAAATACCTCTAACACTTCCACATTCACATCTAAGTATTCCACGAATATATAAAATGATCACCCTTTGTTCTGCCTACGTGCCAGTGTTGAGTGTGTTTGCACCCTTTCTAGATCCACTAATCCATGTTCGCAAACCTGAAGGCTGCGTTCATGGAGTGTACTTGTTGCCAGGTACACTTCTTTGCATTTTCAGCTATTCTTTTCTCTAGTTCAGCTTCAACTTTAATTCTTTCCAGCAAAGCCTAATCTAAACCATATGTACTTGTAACATACGCCATCCAAAGAATAATTAGCCTCAAGAAATAGGATTAACAATACAAAATCATAAGAAAAAGAGTAATAACTGAGTACAAATTACACACTCATCAACTGGCAAGAGAAGTTCATCAGTTGGCTAGATTGAGAGTTAGGTTGGATGACGCCAAAAATAGAGTTATGGTGGTTATCATACTTGGTGAAATAGGTTAAATCAAAGAAAGACCTTAATCTTGCGTTAGTTGTATTGAAGTCATTAGTGAAGGGCGGTGAGGTGGAGGTTTTCTTCCAAGGGGAAATAATGTTCTTACATACCAAGGTAGGTTGTATGCGCCTGATGTTTATGGATTGAGGGACTTGAAATTGAATGAGGCTCATAATTCATCTTATTCTATTCACCCTTCTACTACAAAGTTGTATAGGGATTTGAGGGAAGTGTATTAGTAGGTTTGTATGCAAAGAGATATTGCAAACTTTGTAGCCAATTGCCATAATTACCAATAAGTCAATGTTTAACATCAAAGGCTAGGTGGCCTAGCATAAGATATAGAGATTACACCTTGGAAGTTAGAAGAAATCAAAATGGATTTAGTGATTAGTTTACCAAAAACTAGAAAGCACTTTGATTCTATTTGGGTTATTATTTATAGAATGACAAAGTCGGCTCACTTCCTACTAGTTAAAATGACTTATGGTGCAAATAATTATGCTATGTTGTATATTCATGAGTTGATTAGATTGCATGGAGTCCCATTGGCTATTATTTTGAATCATGGTACCCAATTCACTTTACACTTTTAGTGGTCTTTCTAAATAAGCCTTGGTACTAAAGTTAATGTTAGCACAACCTTTCTCCCATAAATGGACGGTCAAGCCAAAGAACCATTCAAACTCTAGATGATATGATTAGGGATTGTGTCTTAGAGCTTAAACTTAGTTTGGATGAGCATCTTTCACTTACTGAGTTTGCTTACATCAATAGCTATAACTCTAGCATTAGAATGGCTCCCTTTGAAGCTCTATATGGTAGATGTTTTAGATCCCAAGTCAGGTGGTTTGAAGTGGGGGAAATGGCTCTATTAGGTCTAGATTTTATTATGGAAGCTTTGGAGAAGGTGAGAATCATAATGGAGAGATTGAAGGATCCTCCTTTAGGAGCTCTATTGGCACTTTATCAATTTAAGATCCCTCTGGCCAGTAATATACTGAATGCTCATGTGATTGGTGTAGATCTCACAATAAACTCCATACAAGTAGTGTCTTCATATCTTAAGCACAAAATCTAATGCCGCCAACTCTATGTCATGGATGGGGGATTACACTCAGTGCACCCTATGTTGCCTCAACACATAAGCTATAATCTAGCCCTATTGTGTTGGAACATAACCTAAACCAATGCATGATGTATCATAATACATCGTAAGCCCTTACCTTCAATAGGAAGAGTAAATATAAGGGTAGTAGTAAGAAACTCTTTAATCTTCTAAAAGCTTATCTCACACTTCTTCGACCACTCAAATGGAATATCAAGACAAGTTAATTGGCTTAAAGGTGTTGTACTAGTAGAGAGCCTTCCATAAATCATCTATAATAGCCCCTTAGTGTAATGATGTTTTTAATCTCAGTAATAGAGATAGGCCTAGCCCAATCAAAATAACCTCAATCTTTGTTGGATCAATCATAATGCTCTTCTTGGACACTACGTGCCCCATGAATGTCATAAACTCAAGACAAAACTCACACTTGAAAACTTGATATAAAAATCATCGATCATCTAAAGTCTGGAGCACAATCCTCAAAATGTTGCTCATGCTCTTCTATGCATTGTGAGTATACCAAAGTATCATCAATGAATTCTTTCACGAAAAAGCAAGGTATAGTTTGAACAAATTAGTCATTAAGTCTATAAAGGCTATAGTGGCATTAGTCAAGCCAAAAGACATCACAAGGAACTCATAGTTACCATAACAATCCTAAATACCATCTTATGGATGTCCACTACCCTAATCCTCAAATGATTGTAGCTAGATGTCAAGTTAATCACAGAAAATACTACGAGACCCTGAATTTGATCGAAGAGGTTATCAATATGAGGCTAATACTAAAGATTATTCATGGTCACCTTGTTCAACTACTTATAATCAATTCACATTCACATAGTCCCATCCTTATTCTTCACAACAAAAATTGGGGTACCTAAGGCAATACACTAGGCCAAATGAACCCCTTATCAAAGAGGTCCTAAAGTTAAAAACTCAGCTCATTGAGCTCCACAAGGAAGATTTGATAAGATGAAAACAAATAGGCTAGCCACTAACTAAATGGCTAAGTCAATGTCATGTTATGAGGGTAGACTAGCTAAGTTAGTAGGAAACACAATAACTAATTCACGGATAATTGGGGTTGAATCAATAAAAGGGACCTCTTTGCTCACATCTCACATATAAGCCAAATAGGTAAGCAACCTCTAGCTACCAACCTTCGCACCTGAATAAAAGAAATAACCTCAAACTAATATGTGACTACAAGAACTATACTAGAAAAATGGTGGAATAATGGACATGGCCAAAGTAGTAGTCAGCATAATAATCCAAGATTGTGTGGCAATGGGATAACTGATTGATGCCAAGAATCACATCAAAATCCAACATATCATGCAAAATAAGTTAAGTCTACTAGTATAAGAGAATCATACCTATCATGACATCCTCTAATCCCTCAACCTCTATCCTCATTAGAGCGGCATGGAAATGGCCTTTATGCCTCTACTACAAGCTTTAAACCAATGGCCGAACCTATTTTCCAAAGGAACACCTCGTATACCCTAATTATCTCCTCTATAGCCCTAACCTTGGTCTCCACCCCTGGTTGGAGGTGTTGTTATTGGTGCTAATCGAGCAATCTTAGGAGTAGAAGTAATCATCCCCCAATATAGAAATCTCTAGACCAATGACCTAGGTCATCTAAGTAATAACAACCTAAGAGGAAAGACATGGAAAATATCTGCTGCCATGGCCTAAAGAACCCAAATCTAAACCTTTGAAACTTTGGCCTATTACAAACAAAAGGCCACAGTGGCCTAAAGCATCATGATGGTGCTAATATTCATCTGAAGCATTTATGAAGGCTTGAGTATGTCGACTAGGTTGACCTTAGGCCTATTGTAGAAGCACTTTGGACTACATTAGGATCTATTGTAGCTACTCTCATATTGATACCTTTAATCTCTACCCCATGAGACACATAATAGAACTACTCAAGTATGCTGCTATAGTTAACTACGATGAGAAATAAATGGCATATTGATATCATAGATTGGGTCTTAATCCATAGTAGAAATCTTAAACCTTGGGCAAAGCATCAAACTCTCTCCTCCATAGTAAGTAGAATCATCATAGGATGATGGGAGAGCTTGTGGAACTTAGCCTCATTCTCTAAAACAAACATAAATCCTTATTCCAACCTCAAGAACTAATCATAAATCTAAATCATTAATGCTCTATAGGATGAACTTGACATAGAAGGACTTCAACAAATCTGTCCATGACACTAGTGGAAACCTAGATATCCCGATCACTAAGCATGCATCCACCACTTTTTCGTAGGTTGGTCAAGATAATGAGTGGTGAAGTTGACTTTTCTCAACTCCACTAATCCCAATAAATAAAGTTGCTCTCGTCAAGTAAGAGGAAACTCATAGGCGTCCTCCCTAATAACTTTAAAAAAACTTAACAGAGACAATCTTAGAAGGACCTCAAGTATCTTCGTCTTTTGTAAAGGCATGAATCTATATATATATAATATTCAATTGAGCGGCGACGGGTGTTGGGGGTGGCTGAGCCTTTAAAGTTGCTACTGTAGGTTGACTTTATAATGCTACCATAGCTAGAGCTAGGGTTAGAGTAGGAGCTAAGGCCTAGTTCATTTCCCCAAGTACCATCATTAACTGAATATTAGCTACCTATAAGTTAAGAGTCATAGCAGTTGCAACTAGTGGTTGTGTTAATCCTGGCCCTACTGATTTAGCAGCAGCCTACCTATTTCCTTTAAAGTGCCATCTTTGTATCGAGCCTATGTTGCATCCCTTGCAAGACCTAAAGTTGGACTTTACCCATAGTTGGGATCTATTTGTAGGCCTTGGTCAGTCACCATAGGCAGCAAAACCACATGTATAATACATACCGATAAAGAATGAAATAAGTATGACTCCATTGAACAAATAAGACATATCTTGCATGAAAGCAATTTAAAAAAAAAGAGAATATTTCTAATGACACCTTATAGTCTCCTGAAGATAGGATGCTAATGTCACCACACCAATTTGTAGGGCAATTCTAGATATTAGTGCTATATAAGTAAGACTGGTGAATCTGGGATCGGATGCCAACTTGTCATGATCTGATTTCTCAAGTCATGATGTGTAAGACCCTCTACATCATTTTTATGGCTTTGCAATTATTTTGCTAATTTGATCATATATATAATGACCTCGGGCTATTGGTCATTTGTTGGGACTGTTAGGATGGTTATTAGTTGGGTTATTTGGGAGTTATATAAGGTTTTTTAACTAACTGGGAAGTTATAACTGTCAAAATAAGTTTTATGGTAAATTTCTACAAAATGACCTCAAAGAAAAACTCTGACAATTCCATCAGCTCAAGAGCGACAAAATTAGGCTAGGATCACGTCTGGTGCAGTTATATCATGGATTGCAAATTTAGCCACCGAAACCAATTAATAGTTGAGTTAGTCAATGCCCTTGGGAAACATGCTCTAGATAAGAAATTTGAAAGTACGATTAGCTCCAGAATGTAGAGTTTGGTCTAGGATGACCTTTTGTTTGATACTGAGGACTTTCAGATGCGATTTAACCTCTTAGGAGATTTGTATTGAAAGTTGAATATAAAGAAGTGACACCCTCACTTTATTGTGGGAAGCTCCGTTAGAAATTCCAACCATACCATTGGATTTGGAACAAAAAAATTCAAATGATTACATAGTTGATTTGTAAAAATAGGAGTCGAAACAAGCCTGAAACATCAAAAAGAGGGATTGAAGGTTGTTGAAAAAGGCAGGGGTGCTGTGGCTACTTATTTCTATGCCACGTGGTCTATGATGTTGCTGGCATATAGCCACGAAATGGATGCTTCTATATAAAGGGTGCATTCCAAGGAATTATTCTATATATATGAGTGCATAATGCAACTCTACATGATTGCATAATGCAAATTTAACATGTAAAACCATGAAATCATCAAATCCATGCTAACAATATCATTCAAATAAGTTTCCTGAACATGCATGCATATTATGACATGAAAACATAGAAATAAGAGAATTTGGAGAATTTAATCATGAGGAACCTATTACCTAGGCTTGAATAGATTGTAACTGATAAGGGTATCATCATATCACATCGGATTATGCCTCCCATAAAGAACTTTCAAGATGTTGGTTCTTCCAAAGACCTTTAACCAACACTATATCTTTGTTATGAATCCTCTTTACTTGCATATCAAAGATCTCAATTGGAATCTCTACACAAGTCATGTTTTTCTCAAAATCAACACTTTCCAAAGGCACAATAGTACTTAGGTCACCAACCAACTTCCTCAACATGGATGCCTAGAATACTGGCTGAATAGAATCTATATCCAAAGGCAAATCCATTCTATAAGCTACATTACCAATTCACTCCACAATCTCATAAGGACCTATGTACTAGGAACTCAACTAATTGCCTTTTTTCAAAATTGCATCACAGCCTTTATGGGTGAAACCTTTAATACTCTTAATCCCCAACATGGAACTCAAGTTCCCTCCTTCTAACATTTGAATGCAACTTTTGATGATTTTGAGCCATTTTTAACTTCTCCTTTATCAACTTTACCTTCTCCATAACATCTAACACCAATTAGGGCTAAGTTCTCCCCTTCTACAAGGCCTCAAAGAGTAAAATCTCAACCCTATCATGATAACTGTTGTTGTGGGTAAACCTGATGAGTGGAAGATGATTGTACCAAGTAACCACAAACTTTAACACATAAGACCTCAACATGTCCTCCAAGGTCTGAATTATCCTCTTACTTGCCCATTGATTTGACGATGCATGCAGTACTCAACTTCACCCTAGTACCAAGCCCTTTCCTAAAAATGAGAAGTGGATTGGGTACAACAATTAATATGATAGACAAATTCACCCCATGCAATCTAACTAGCTCTCAGATATACAACTAGGCATAATCCTCATCATTGAAGGTAGTCTTAACCAGTAGAAAATGAGTCAATTTAATCATTCTATCCATATTACCTAAATAGAGTTATATTTCTTATGAGTACGGTACAAGCCTATTGCAAAATCCCATTTTACATCTTTCCACTTTCAAGTAGGAATCTCAATCTCTTGAGTGTGAACACCGGGCCTTTCATGCTCCACTTGACTTTTTGACAATTTGGGCATTCAAATACGAACTAGGCTATATTCTTTTTCATGTCATTTCACTAATGCATATTCTTCAAGTCTCGGTACACCTTGGTGGAACCTAGATATATGAGATAAGAAGAAATATAAGCTTCTATCAAAATCACTTCCCATAGTACACCAACATTAGGAACACACAATCGATCTTGATATCGAAGTACACTATCTCCCCTAAGGGGGGAGAAAACCTCTATCTTCTTTATGAAAACCAACTTTTCTATAAGGCCCCACATGTTATGATAGCATCATACAAAGATCTCAAACCAAGTAGTTCAATTGCAGATCCAAAGGTGTCTTATTAAGGAAGAAGAGCTAAAGCCCAAGAAAGATAAATTGTCCAAATGTTATAATTATTTGGTGGACCAAATTAAAGTATACGATAAAGACTTTTATGGTTAAATTTCATGCAAATAAAGCCAAGAAAATTCCAATAATCAACCACAGCAAAGGCTGCTTTCTGCCTAAGTTTGAAGAGAAGACTAGTCAAACTTTCTATATTTGTCAAGATTCTTTTCCTACTTGGATTTTACCGTATTTTCTTATTTATATATAGGTTATTAATATTTTTATTGTTCTATTTAAGGTATCCTAGTACCATTTAATACTTTCCTAAAACTACTAGGTCTATTCCTAGTTAAGGAAACTTTATTTCATTTTTAGAGTAGGATTTACCTTGTAATGTTTTTCTAGATTTTGGATACCTCTTAGGCGTAACCTAAGGAGTCTTGGATGTTCATGGACCCTATAATATAAGTAGGAGTCTTTTGTTATTCATTAAAGATAATTAGATTGATATTAATAAAATTTGAAAGAGTTCTTTTGAGCCTTTGATATCTTTTTGGTATTCTGTAGAAGGGGATTAGTTTATATAATAATTATTGTCTTTAGGGTCAATATCTGGATATAACATTTCGATTCATTTTCTAAAGTAAGTGTTAAATTTCTTCCATAAATCTTTACGGTGTTACTTGGATCTTGTCAAAGCCTTAGAACATCAATTTCTTGGAAATTCTTGGATGTTTCCTTTGAATTTCCCATATCTTTAATTAGTTTTTCTCTTTCCCTTTTTGTTGTTGCTGCCACATTCTAGTATTCCCTCCACATTAGTATTATTTCTAACCTAGATCCTATCACATGGTATTAGACCAGTTCTATCATGATTTTGTTCTTGGTAAACCTTGGGATTTCTAAAATATACAAAGCAAAAAAAAGGTTAGAAAAAAGTTTTAAAAAAATGTCAAAAAAAAAAAAGAGATAACTTGTTCTCCAAGAAATTTGTTTACTTACTATCAAAATCTTGCATTAGTTCTTTCCAACAAAAGGAATTAAGAAGATGAGATTCTAAATCTTCGAGAATAAGAGGAATTTTATTTCTTATAATTATATAATTCTAAGTAAGTTTCTTTTTATTCGTCTTTTGTTTCAACTAAATCATACTTGTTCTAAGAATGGCTCTTTACTTTCTTTTGTGCCCTAAAAATCTATACTTTATTAATAAGAACTTGATACTTATTTGGGTTTAATTATAAATCTACAAAGTACTCTTGTTTGAATATTATTTGAGGGGAGAAAGGAAAGTATGGATGAGTTTAAGAGATGATAAAAGTCATATTGGGAGTGTAATACTTGGTAAATGTTTTTCTTTTAAGATGTCTAATTCAAGTGTGATGACGAGAGGACTCATCTAGAAGTTGAGATCAAAGGAAGGAACGGCTTCACCCTTCAAGCTATGCACCAACAATTTGAGAGATGGAACCTTCAATTTCAAGAGATGAGGAATATGTTTACCAAGCAGAATGAGAGCATAGCTATAATTAGGAGGGAGAATAATATTTACCACCCAATAATGTTAGGCCCCAAGTTAGAAGGAATGTACCCCATGTGCCTTTTGTAAATCCTGAATATGATAATGATGATTTTTGTGGTGAATTTAATCTAGAAAAAAGAGATAGAAGGGGACAACGAGGTAGAGTAGAAAATGATTTAGAACTGCCTAATGATGGTATAATTGGGGTAGGTAGGACAAATATGACTATCAATTTGGGTAGTAGTGATGAAGGACAGAGGGAGAATTTGTTCCATACTAGATGTGGGATAAAGGGGAATACTCATTCTATGATTATTGATGGGGGAAATTGTGCAAAATGTGGTGAGTTCATATTTGGTAGATTAGATAGGAATTGCATACATGAAACACTCTACCCCATATAGGCTCCAGTGGTTGAGTGATTGTGGAGTGGTAAAAGTAAACAAACAATGCATGATTTCATTCAATGTTGATAGGTATGAGGATGAAATTCTTTCTGATGTAGTTCCAATGTAAGATTGTCATGTGTTACTTGGCTGACCTTGGGAATATGATAGGGATACTACTCATCAAGGGAGAAAGAATAGGTTCAACCTTCTGCATAATGGCAAGAAATTTAATCTTGCACCATTATCTCCTTCACAAATATTTGAAGATCAGATTGAGGGAAACAATGGAAAAATAAAGGGGAGAAATAAAGAGTGAGCTTGAGGGAAAAGAAAAGGGCCAAGAGATAGAAAAAAAGAGAGATGGTCAAGAAAAAGAGAGAGAGAGGGCATCAAAATAAGTAAAGAGGTAAAAGAGGGTTTGAGTGAAAAAATTAAAAGTTTGATGGGAGAAAATAAGCTGAAAAAACAAAAAGTTCTGGTGAGAGAAAATAATCTAAGGAAAAGAAAAAAGAGAGTCTTTATGTAAAATCCAAAGAGTGTTTGAACGCTAGAAAAGAGGGGCTGCCCATAGTACTAATTATTCACAAAGAAGTGTTGATTAACTTTGAAGAACTAACTCTTTCTTTGCCAAACAATGTTTCTTCTCTTTTTTGCAGAGGTTTGAAGATGTTTTTCCTAATGATATTCCAAAGGGTTTGCCACCCGTGAGAGGGTTTCATCACCAATTAGACATTGTGCCTGGGTCTTAACTACCTAATAGGCTTGCCTATAGGAGTAGTCCTGAAGATACCAAGGAATTACAAAGCCAAGTTGATGAATTTCTTAAAAAAGGTTATGTTCAAAAGAACATGAGCCTATATTCTGTTCCTGTCCTATTGGCACCCAAAAAGGATAGGACATCGAGGATGTGTGTGGATTGGTAAAGCCATCAACAAGTTAATGGTAAAATATCGCCATCCTATCTATCGTCTTAATGCTATGATAGATCAACTATATAGATCCAAATTTTTTTTCTAAAGTTGATCTTAAAAGTGGTTACCATCATATTCCTATGAATCTTGAAGAAGAATGAAAAACTACTTTTAAGACCAAATATGGACTTTATAAGTGGTTTGAAGTTCTTAGAAGTCAGCGCTTATTTGCTAATCTTCAAAAGTGTACTTCTTATGTGGATCATGTGGTTTTCTTTGGTTTTGTGGTTAGGTCTAAGGGAGTTGAAGCAGGTAGTGATAAAATCAAAGGAATTAAAGAATGGCCTAGACCTAATAGTGCAACTGAGGTTAGGAGTTTTCATGGATTTGCTAGTTTCTAAAAGAGGTTTGTGAAGGACTTTAGCAACATTGCTTCTCCTTTAACTCAATCCATTAAGAAGGATAAGATTTTTACATGTGGAAAGGAAAAAGATGATGCATTTGACATGCTGAAAGAAAAATCGAGTTTTGCTCCTCTTTTGCAATTACCTGATTTTTCTAAGTCTTTGGAAGTTGAGTGTGATGCCTCTGGTAAGGTCATAGGTGCTTTATTAATGCCAGATTCCAACCAATTATCCACTTTAGTGAAAAGCTAAGTAGAGCAACATTTAACTACTCAATTTATTATAGGGAGTTATATGCCTTTTTAAGGGAGTTAGCTACATTGCAGCACTACTTGTGGCCTTGAGAATTCGTGGTCAAGACTGATCATGAGTCATTGAAGTAGTTGAAGAGCCAAGGTAAACTTAGTTGTAGGCACAGTAAATGGGTGGAGTTTATTGAAACATTTCCTTAGGTAATTTCCTACAA
>JAOTQJ010000072.1:8396049-8418372 GCA_025642045.1 Solanum sejunctum
GAAGGTGTTAGGAATGTGTTAAAATGAAGGTAAAATGCGAAAATAGGATTGGTTGTTAATGGAATTATGAATTTTGAGTTGTGGTCGAATTGAGAATGGAATTTGGATATAGTTGTATATTGAACCGTTGAAATGTGTTTCTTTGGCATGGAAATAGTCTTTATGGGGTAAAGGAAGTGTAAGAAAATGATTCGAATAATTATGTGAATGTTACCTAAGATTGGAGGCTCGTCGAGGGTATTATGTTGCGTTTTAGCGTTAGGGGTTTCCGTTGTGCGTTGGGGTGATGTATTTTGGGTTTTGGAGAATATTGGAAGGTTTGAATATGATGAATATGATTTTGATTCATTGCTGCCCAATTTTGTTAATTTCGTCGCAATTGCGTTTTGTGACGTTTTGATGTCATAATGGTATTTGGAAAGGTTTATGGATGTTATGGGATGTTGTTGTTGCTGCTGACTGATTACTTGAGCCAGTTGAATTCTTGGGGCAATGTATTTTAAGGGAAAATGCTACCGAAATTTTTATAAATTCAGAACAAAAGGTTAGAGATTAAGGTTCGATACGAATATTAATCGTTGGCATTATTGTAATTATGTAGACGTTGAACATCCGGAAGTCTGAGATGGATTGACTTTACATTGGAGCTAGTTGGCAAGCAAGATTGAGGTATGTAAAGATTTTCTACCCTTTGGCATGAACTCGTAAGCTCATTCGACGTTATATGTTTGAAAAGTCCCTTTCCTATACAAATTGAGTTTGAAAATAATATGCGTTTATGTTTGGCCAATTTTACGATAAATTTATTCCTTCTTTTGACTGTTGAGTTTTGAACCCATAAATAGTGTTCGTTTGACTGGAATTAGAGAATTGGAAAGTTTCAAGTCCGTTTGTTCTAAAATTACCTCTAAATGAAAGTTTGAGCGGTCTTGGCACAATTTCATAAAAGAATGCTACTTGATTTAAAAAAGTGAATATTTTGTATATTTTTAAGTATTTGAAATCAGTTTTTATGCATATGATTTTCACGACTCTGTTCGTGCCCGCTTGGCCTCATTCACCGGTTCCTGGGCCGAATATTTCGTGCACTGATATGATTATATGTATATATTTATATTCCGAGATTGGCTGGATACGACGGGTCGGTTTACCCATGGATCGGCTTTGCTTAGCGGAGACATAAAGAGCTGGGATGGGATGGCATCATGACGTGTGAGTGCTGCGCCTAGTTCATCCCAGCTCATGGGAGTGCGTGGCACCATCGCCTCAGCTCCATGAACGGGCATGATGACCCTTATGCTTTATAATGCGTGGATGCTTGGCCCCGTCACCCTGGTTCATGTAGATCGTTTGAGGGTTTATGTTGGAGATTTCGGAGATTTGAAATTCCTAGTGTTATGCTATGGTATGGCGCGTTTAGAGGTCGCCATTGTTCCCGTCCGATATGCATTATTGTAATGTTTGAAAAAAGAATAAATATTTTTATGTTAACATACAGGTTTGACTTCTATACTTTCTTATTTGGATTGTTGTCTTCACTCACATTTCGATCTTTTTGCTTTACATACTTGGTACGTATTTCGTACTGATCCCCTTCTTTCGGGGGCTGCGTTCATGCCGGCAGGTATAGACGAACAAGCTAGAGGGTCATCTTCTTAGGACTTCCGCCTACCATTGAAGTGCTCCCTTACATCAGGAGCAGATCGTTAGTATATGCTTGTATACGTTCCTTTGTATATTGCTTATATATATATATATATATATATATGTATATTCGATGGTATGACGAGGCCCTGTCCCATCATGTGGTTCGGTTTCTGTACATAGAGGTCTGCGGATACATATGGGTATGGGAAGTTATGTTGGTATGATCACGTTTGTATGATATGTTTGTTGGGCGGCTCTACCGCAGCGGTGACCTTGTCGAACCACATATGTGTATATGTATATCTGTTCTTATGACAATGTCTAGTACTGTTGGGTTCACTATTTGCAGGTGGGGTTGGTTAGGAAAACAGAGGAAACTCTGTCGAAATCTATTAAAATCCCTTAGCTGTCGTAAATGGAGATTCGGTATAAGTGTATGTCTGGGTGCCCTATCGGCACCATTCACGGCCCCTAGGTTGGGTCGTGACACTTTATCTTGTATTAGGCATGATCTAGCATAGTAAAGAACAATCATTAGGGGGGAAAACTTACTTCAACCTTATAGCATGAATTTTATGAAGTAGAAAAACATATTGTAAAATGTTTCATATAACACAACCATTAATAGACAGAATCAATGCGGTGTGTTGGACTCTAAGAGATTTGAGGACTCCCCTCTAATCCCTTCACCTATGATGGCACGTAGTTCTAGGAATTGGGGACTTGCCTCTAGTCCACTCAATGCTAAGTCTAATCCCACGAAATATATAAGATGATCACACTTTAATAACTTGCAATAAACATTGAGAAATGGCACAAGTACCTCTTAACATCATTGAACTCAAATGATGAGTTTAACTTCAATGTTAAGAATGGGTCATCACCAATATTACCCTTTCATTAACACCAACATCAAAGGCTCACAAGAGGTATATTCATAACAAATGGGCTTAATTCGGCCCTGCTACATCATCAAAATTTTCATGATTTAAACACATCTTCAGAAAGCTCATAATCATCATAGAGTAACTTGAATCATATCTCCACTAGTAGATCACCAAAACTTAAAGAATTCTTAAAAAGATATTTTATCAAATACTTGACGGGTGTGTAATACTATCGTAAAACCACAAAATTCAAGAGTGATATCATGCTAGGAAATCCAATGTAAAATAATCAATAGATACTTGGTAACACCTTTAAGCAATATACATCAAAAACCATCATCAAATCTCACAATAGATCTTAGATTCATAACCCAAAACATAGTAAAATAGTGATGATTTCATAAACCATGACATATGCAGTGAATTTATTTAATAAACAAGAACCTTGAGTAAATGCACTTTAAATCATGCAACTTGTAAGAAAAGGAAGCTTGGGCATCATGGGTAAAAGGAACCCATGAAAGAAAGCCACATACCTTAGCTTTGGTGATGAATTTGATGAATATTGGAAATACAGACTTGAAGCTTGGTTTAATTTCTTAAGATCTGAAGAGGGTTTTGAGATTATATTCAGGAGATGAAATATTGGCTAAATATTTGAATGAGTATTGGGAAATATTTAGAATGATATAAATGTGAAAAATGGCTAAGTCTATATATTATTACATTTGGGAACACTTAGGCCCAAGACCCAAAAGCCTTGGACCGAGATAAAAATCATCGGTAGCAAAATAATACATTTGCATCTGGTCCACGATGTAAGCCTATCGCGAAGGCAAGATTTACATAGGTCGATGATAGTTGCGCATCCTTTGCTCTTAAATTGGGTTTAGACCCATTTTCCACTCAATTTGACCCCCCCCCCCCCCGATTAAGAAAATGAAGTCGAATTTTTGATAGCATGAAGAGATTTTGAGATATATAGAAGATTTTGGAAACTTTTTCGGCTCATTACAGTGGGTCTTCATCCATTCATCCTTTCACCCATACAGTCCAACTCTCTCTTTTTCATGAAATTACATGATTTCAAGGTTAGATTCTTTATGGGTAAACTTTATTATGTATTATAAATATGATTTGAGTTTGGATTCTTCAAGTAATGATTTTATTATGCTTAAATACCATTGGGATTTGATAATGTGATGGATTTTATGAAACATTATGTATTTTATAATGCTATGAAAAGCTATGAAAGAACTTGTGGATTTTAGTTGGATTTCGTGATACCCAAAATGAGGATTTTAATAAAATGTTGGTGGATTTAATTGAATAATTTCCAAATGAATTGATTTTACTCTCTCTTATTTTATACTCTTAAATTTCATGATTTAAGCATATGTGCATATTAACCACCATGTTTGGGGTAAAGAAATTGACAAATTCTATGTTGTTGAAAGTCCTATTGTAAGACATTTGAATTACGAATATTAAGAAAGTTGAAAGGATATTATGTATGCTATGAGCTCTTGAGAACATTGTAAAATATTTTGAATGATACGAAGCTCTTTCTTTTATTTTATGAAGCATTGGTTTTGATGGACTACTCTTTGATAATATTGAGCTATTATGAGATTATACACGTTATGATTGTAACTATGAAGTTGAGGATTGTGTGAGATGAGTTCCATGTTTCTATATCCATGTTTTGAAAGATGATATGTATGAATGAGGTGGGTTGTTATAGAGAAGATATAAATTGATGAATTGCATTACCTTCATGCATAGTACTCTTAAGTTACATGATTTAAAACTTCATGCATAAGCCCACCCAATTATCATATTAGTTTTTGCTAATTTTAATGATTTCTAATGATGAAGGTTGCTTAATTTTATTTAAGTTCATACTTTTTTTATAATTATTGTATATGAATCAAGTCTAAATCAAGTGAATTTCATGATTATGAGTATTTGAGCATACAAATTCATGATTTGAACCTAAGCTATATGAAGAGTACATTTTATGAAACAAGGAAGTCTTAATCCATGCTATATAAGAACATAAGGGTCCTAAATGTAAAGAGTCAACATTTATGATATGGCTTCATGGGAATATTATGACACTTTATGTAAGGTCATGGATTCCTCTCTTTATATGTCATGGATATTATGAGTGGTGGAGTTTGTCAAGTATTCTGTGAAACATATTAAGGTGATATGAAAGCTATGTATTATTGGAACTCACCTCTATGATGTTACGATTTGCAAGCCTATGCATGTCATGACTATTCCTTATCTTTATGTTATTTGGGACTAGACTCATTGGGGTCAAGAATGAATGAATAAAGGAAACGTAAGTCCCCACATAGTTATGATCATGAGATTATGAGGCTACCCGATAGTAAAGGCTTAGCCAAGATTATGAGACTACCCCATAGTAGAGGCTTAGCCAAGATTACGAGGCTACCTGATAGTAGAGGCTTAAACAAGATTATGAGGCTACCTGATAGTAGAGGCTTAGCCAATATTATGATGTTGATCGATAGTAGAGGCTTAGCAAAGATATAGGAGCTATCTTTATGATGATAAATGTTCTAAATGCTTATGGGAAGGGTTAGTAGAATACCTCTCTACTAATGACTCCATGATTCATGCTTATGATTATTCCGTGAAAGTATACTTAGCATCGAGGGGACCTTGAGATGAATGTGGAAGCTCCCTGTTAGAATAGGTGTGAGACCATTAGTAGAATTGCATTGTCCCATAACTACGTGCCACCATAGGATATAGGAATCATCCGCTAGTAGAGGTTGATTTCTAGACCAACCGATAGTAGAGGTTGCTCAATAGCAAAACTTTAGTGCATCCACTTAGGCATCTTAGGAGGTCGCCTTGGCAAGTGACTTCTCTTTTTCCTTGAATGTAGGGAAACATCGAGACTCCATGGCTTAGCTCACATGGTTTATGCCAGTTAAAGGTTGCTCTCTCACATGTTCAAGTTCTCCTTATGGTTCTAAGTTGTCTCTCTTATGAAGATTAAATAGTTGTTTTATGATAAGTCCAAACGTGATTTAAAGTTCCTATGGTTCTTTGTTTCACAAATTTGAATGTTATTTTCCCCTAAAGGTACATGATAATTTCTACAAATGTGTAAGGTGTTCTCCATTATGATTGCTATTGTTTCTTGCATAATAAAATAGTCTTTAATGTAATGTGATGTATTTTTCACCTTAGAATATTAATACATTAGTTATGTATGACACCTTGTATTTCTCACTATCTTTTATGAACTCCCCAAAGCTTTATGGTATATGTCATTCTTGATCCATGGTTTTTCTTATATATATGCTCATGTCCCCCTCATTTCCCCAAGATATTCTTTTAAGATGATTTATGATGGTTCTTTATTATCTACATAATATTCCTTGCCCTCTAGTATAAGTTATATGGATGAGCTATTCATGCCACTTTTATTATGCTTTTTATGAGTTGTGCAAGTATGATTGCCTCCATGTAAGTTTTACCTCAATCATTAATCATGCATGACATATTGAGCAAGTCTTTGATTATGTTTATGTATTTTGATTACTATGGCTTGCTTCCCTGTTGCATTACACTCCACATACTTAGTACATTCTAAGTATTAATGCATACTCTACACCTACATGATATCACTGTGTAGGGATTGATGCTCCTCGATATCCTCCATGTGGCCAACTTAGACTTGTAAAGATTGTATTTGTAGTGAGTCCTCTAGTTTGGTGAGAATATCCTACTTCTATCTTACTCATGTTGAGACTTTATTCCACTTTACTTTCTAGTTTGAGGGTGAGCCTTGAACATGTCTTGGGACCCGTCCTATCACTTATGTGAATCAATTTTATGATATTGATTATGGTGGAAAGTGATGAAAGTCCCAGGTCCCTAAATGCCCCCATAGCGTGAATCATACTTACCTGCCCCTTACACTTATTTGCTATGTGAATCATGTTATCCGCTTCCCTATAACATCCCCATAGTTGTCACCACCTAAGCCTAGGGCCTAGACATGACACAACGAAAGGGAATCCGAAGGGACCTAAACAAGTCTCTTAGCATATATCAATCACACATCCTTGGGCGCAGAAGAAAAGTAAACAACAAGAAGAGATAATAAAAAGGGAAAATTGGACTAAGGGAAGTCTTTGATATCATAAAAGCATAAAAGTCAAGCTTATAATATAAATACATCATAATATTCCAACAACACCTCTAAACTTAGAATGGAGTAGGGGCCAAGACAATTTTCGGGCTCACCCTTATAATGTCAAATGTTCAACATAAAGAAGTCTTAGAGATAGCAAGAGAAAGTAGATAATGTTCCCGAACTTGAGGCTTCACCAAGCTTATCTTTCAATAATCTCACTAGCCACGTGGAGGATGATAAAGAGGAGCTCTGGTCCCTACATGGTGATATCATGTAGGCACAAAGTATGCATTAGTACATTTGAATGTACTAAGTATGTGAGATGAAAGGCAACAAACATAAGCCAATATAGTCAAAATGTGTAGTAATAGGGAATAGATAGGCATAATACAATGATAAATACTTGAAGTAAAACATGCTTATACATCATTCAACTTGCATAGAACATAATATGTGTGTGGCAAGAGACCTCAACCAACATAAAATAAGACCAAGCGAGCTACAACTTGGAATTCTGATGATTACCCCTCATTGGTAAGGAGGTGGTCTACTTTCCAAGGTAAACCATACTTCACCTTACGGGAGCCCATCCCATTTTGGAAAAGTAACCCCCCTTACGAGAACCCATTCTATTTTATGGTGGATTTCATGATAAAGTACACTAAATGGATCTACTAGTATAGCAAGGGTATAACATAATCCTATGTTGGCATATAGTTTGAGGAAAGGAGTACAGACTCTTGAAGATAGTCCACGTCGACATTCAATCCATTGGTGCTAAGTCTAATCCCACGAAATACTTGTAATAATCATACTTTAGTATCTTGTAATTAACATAGAATCATAACATGAGTAGCTCTTAAACATACTTGACCTTTTATGTTGAGCCTGACTTGAAACATTAGAATATATCATAATCATACAAAAACCCCTGCTTTATCATGAATGGCTCATAAGAAGTAAAATCTTGAAAATAGGGCTCAACTTCATACTTGTGTAATCATAGATAAATTCATGAATTCATAACATACTATCATATTCATCATGAAGTCACTTGACTTGTAAAATATGTAAATAACTTAAGGATTCTTGACATGACATTTTACGAAATACTTGGTGGGTGTGTGAGGCTTGTTCAAAATTATGCAATTCAAGAGTGAAATCATGTGAGAAAACTCAATGTAAATCGACCCACCAACATATTGTGAAACCCTCATGTAAGATACCTGGAAATCGATCATCAAATCCCATAATAGATCATAGTTTCATAGCTCAAAACATACATAATCTCAATAGACAAAACCAACTCATAGTATAATCTTGAGATAGATAGACATGCATATCTAGTCCCATTTCATGAAATCCCAACATATTTCATGCGTATAATCTATAATAAATGATACCCATAGATAATAAAACTTGAAAATATATAATTTTCATAAAATAGGAAGATTGGGCTCCATGGGTGGAAGGACCCAATGGATGAAACCCACATACCTAAATTTGGAGATTCCTTAATGTAGACTTGAACTGAACTTGAAGCTTGAATAAAGTGCTTGAGATCCGAAATTACGCTTGAGACACTTAAATTTTGATGGAAATTTTGATGAAATGGTTGAGAGATTTTAGAGAGGATTTTTGAGTGATACAAAGTTGAAAATGGCTAAATATAGGTATTTTCATGCATAAGTGGGCATGGGTCCAAGACCCCAATGCCTTAGGCTGAAACAAAAAAATTAAGGAGGTGCTAACACTGATCCGTGATGGGTCTGCATTGCAGAACCATCGTATACCTTTACTGTCTTCAAAAATTTGTAAAATTTATTTATTGCTACGGGTCTTCTAAAATCCTGGTTATGCCCATTTTTCACTCAACTTTGCCACCAAAATCAAAAATATGAAGTTAGATTTTCGAGATCACATGCAGATTTGAGATATATAGAAATTACAATTATGGGCATTTCCAAAGCAAATTCTTGGGGCGTTTCAATAGCATTAGTCCAAAGCCTGGCTTTACTTAGAAATTACTTGCTATGTGATTATTAAGATTTTATTATTTTCGAGAAACCAAGGATGTGCAAACGATATGCTAAGAGGCTTATTTGGTTGCCTTCGAGCTTCCCATTCGTCATGTCACGTATAGGCCCTAGTCTTGGGTAGTGATAACTAGGTTGTTAATAGTTCTCGGGAATCCAACACACTTTGTGGATTAGAGTTTTATTTATGTTCGTGAAGTGAGCCACAACTATGAATGTGAGGCTATGAGGTATTTTAGGAAATGTTTCACTTCTTTATGGTCTATATTGTGCTTTAGATGTAAATATAATGCTTTTCCCCTAACTAATGCGCTTGTTTCTTCTACATCATATTGATACCAAGAGGAAGACTAAGGAGAGCTCGTACTACCGAGGAGCAACCGGCCCCTCCCGCTCCTTAAGTTCCTCAAGATAGTGAGGTAGCCCATAGTGAGTTCCGGAATGCCATCACAATGTTGGCCCATGCTATGACCAACCAAATGAACCAAGGGGATCAATCCCCTCATGCTTTTACTCCGGCCTCAAGGGTCGGGATTTTACAAGAATGAATCCACCAAAGTTTCAAGGGGCCAAGGTGGATGAGGATCCCTAAGAGTTCATCGATGGGGTGTATAAGGTGTTATCTATCATGGGGATCAATTCGGAGGATAAACCAGAGTTAGCATCCTACCAACTCAAAGATATGGACCAAATTTAGCTATCTCAATTGAAATTGGAGAGGAGAGATAGTGATACTATTCCTTGTGAGGAGTTCAAAGCTGCATTCTTTAACTAGTTCTTTCCTATCGAGTTAAGAGAGGCTAAGATGATGGATTTTATGAACCTCAAGCAAGGTTCCATGAGTGTGAGGGAGTATTCCCTCAAGTTCAATAAGCTATCCAAGTATGCTCCACATTTGGTGGCTGACCCAAGAAGTAGAATGAACAAATTTGTATCGGGAGTGTCTGACTTGGTTAATGAAGTCGTACCACCATGCTAGTGAGTGATATGGATTTGTCTTGGCTCATGACATATGTCTAACAACTAGAGGGGGAAAACCTTAGAAATAGAAGAAGTGAGGAGTGCAAGAGGGCTCGATTTGAAGGTAGTTTCCAAGGTTCTAAGGGTGGCTGGTTTCCTTAAGGTCACAAGTTCCAAAGCCAATGGTCTTCCAATGCTCCTAACAAGAGATTTGCTAATGATAACCCAAGATTCCAAGGTTGTAATGGTGGAGTGTCTAATCCTAATTGCCAAAGATATGGTAGAAACCATAATAGCCCTTGTTTGAGAAACTCTAATGCTTGTTATGGGTGTAGAGAAGTGGGTCACAAGGTTGTTGATTGTCCTCATACTAAAAACAAATGTAGTGATGATCATCCTCAAGGACAAGGTGCTAATGCGGGTCAAAAGGCAAAGGGAGACCAACAAGGGTGTGCTCCAAGGCACTAGGTTCTATGATCTCAAGGAAGACAAGGAGTGGATAAGGTTCCCGATGTTTTCACTGGTATGTTAAAGGATTTTGATTATGATGTGGATTCTGTAATAGGTTTGGGTGCCACTCATTCTTTCATTACTCCTTTTATTGCCAAAAAGCTTCATGTGAGTCCCGAATTATTGTGTGAACCTTATGAAGTGTCTACCCCTGTTGGTGAGTCCATTGTTGCTAAAAGATTCTATTGAAATTATCCTGTGTTCGTATTACATAAGGTCTTGCCTTGTGATTTTTTTGAATTAGATATGGTGGATTTTGATATAATTTTTGGGGTGGATTGGTTATGTGCATATCATGCTTCTATTGATTGTAGAGCCCATAAGAGTAAATTCCAATCCTCTAATAAGCCCGTCCTTGAGTGGGAAAGTCATAGTGTGGTGGTCAAGGGTAGATTGATTTCTTGTCTTAAAGCTCAAAAGTTGATTTCTAAGGGTTGCCTTTATCACCTTGTGAGGGTTATGGATGTTGAGTCTAAGGTCCTTCCTATTGAGTCAGTTTTGGTGGTCAATGAATTTCTTGATGTCTTTCTTAATGAGCTTCCCTGTGTTCCTCTCGAAAGGGAAATAGACTTTGCTACAGCCCTCCTTCTTGATACACAACCCATTTCCATTCCCCCTTACCATATAGCCCCTGCGGAGTTGAAGGAGTTGACGGATCAGTTGAGTGATTGTTAGAGAATGGTTTCATAAGGCCTAGCTACTAACCTTGGGATCCATCAGTGTTACTTGTGAAGAAAAAGGATGATTTCATTAGAATGTGCATTGATTACAGGCAACTTAATAGGATTATCATAAAGAACAAGTACCCTCTACCAAGGATTGATAACTTTTTTGATCAACTACAAGGGGATAGTTACTTTTCTAATATTGATCTTCGATCCGAATACCACCAAGTGAAGTCAAGGGAGTGTGATATTCCAAAGAAAGATTTACGGACTAGGTATGAGCACTTTGAATTTATGGTAATGTCTTTTGGCTTGACTAATGTGCCGGCTATATTTATAGATCTCATGAATAGGGTTTTTAAACCCTATCATGATATGTTTGTGATGGTCTTTATTGATGATATATTTATTTATTCTCGGCATAAGGAAGAGCATGTGAATCACTTGAGGGTGGTCTTGCAAATCTTGAGGGATGAGAGGTTGTTTGCTAAATATGGAAAGTATGAATTTTGGTTGAAAGAGGTTGATTTTCTAGGGCATGTGGCCTCGGGTGATGGCATTAAGGTGGATCCTAAGAAGACGGAGTTAATAAGAAATTGGCCTATACCCTTAACTCCATCAAATATTAGGAGTTTCTTGGGTTTTGCAGGTTACTGTCGGAGGGTTGTGAATGGGTTCTCTCCTATTGTTTCCCCTATGTCAAAGCTAACCCAAAAGAAGGCAAAATTTGTTTGGACCAATTAATTATAAAAGAGTTTTGGAACTTTGAAAGATAATCTTGTCTTTGCTCCTATCTTGGCTCTACTAGAAGGGTTGGAAGGATTTGTGGCCTCAAGAATTGGTTTAGAGTATGTTTTAATGCAAAATAGAAAATTAATAGCATATGCCTCTAGGAAACGTAAGGTACATGAGCTAAATTATCCCACCCAAGATCTTGAATTGGAAGTCGTGGTGTTTGGTTTGAAAATTTGGCATCACTACTTTTATGGGGGTCATGTTGATGTGTTTTACCAACCACAAGAGTCTCCAGTATGTCTTCACACAAAAAGATCTTAACTTGAGACAAATAACATGCTTAGAGCTCCGTAAAGATTATGATATGAGTGTGCATCATCATCTCGGCAAAGCTAATGTTGTGGTTGATGCTCTAAGTATAGTGTCCATGGTTGGCCTAGCTCATATTGATGTTGGTGTCAAGGAGGTGGCTAGAGAAGTTCACTGGTTCGCTAAGTTAGGAGTTAGGTTGGATGAAGTTTAAAATGGTGGTGTAGTGGTTACTAGAGTTGAAGGCCTTGGTAAAGGATGGTAAAGTAGAAGTTTTCACTCAAGGGGGAGACAGTGCCCTTAGGTACCTCGGTTGGTTATGTATGCCTAATGTAGATGACTTGAGGGAGTTGTTTTTGATGGAGGACCACAATTTATCTTTTTCTATTCACCTTGGTTCCACAAAGATGTATAGAGACTTGAGAGAGGTGTATTGGTGAGTGGTATAAAGAGGGATATTTACCAAGTTCGTATCTGGTTGTCACAATTGCTAACAAGTGAAAGCTGAACATCAAAGGTCGGCTGACGTATCCCAAGACATAGAAATTACTACTTGGAAGTGGGAAGAGGTCAACATGGATTTTGGTGTTGGGTTGCCCAAGACTAGGAGACACTTTTACTCTATTTAGGTTGTTGTGGATAGAATGACAACGTCGCTCACTTTCTACCAGTCAAAACCACTTATGGTGCCGAAGATTATGCCAATTTGTATATTCATGAGTTGGTTAGATTGCATGGGGTACCCTTGTCTATCATTTCAGATCGTGGTACTCGATTCACTTCACTTTTAGAGGTCCTTCCTAAGAGGCATTGGTACCCAGTTCAAGCTTAGCACGACTTTTCATCTTCAAATGGATGGTCAAGCCAAAGGACTATGCAAACTTTTGAGGTAATGCTTAGAGCTTTTGTTTTGTAGTTCAAGGGTAATTAGGATGAACATCTTCCACTTATTGAGTTTGCTTACAATAATAGCTACCACTCAATTATTGGCATGGCTCCCTTTGAAACTTTATATGGTAAAATTGAGTGGTAGATGGGTATAACACAAATTTTAGAATACCCAAAGCAAAAAATATTTTTTGCTAATTTTTTAATTTTAGTGGTCGTCTGTGCCGTGGTCACGACGCTCCAGGGGCATAGAGTAGTGTATTTTGCCAAGAGTAATTGGTCCGCATCGCGCTAAGGGCATGGACCACTATATCATTTTCCTTTGTTTTCTTATTTTGTCCAAAGGCATTGGGATCATAGCTCATGCCCACTTAAATGTGAAATCTCTCATACTTAGTCATTTTTCAACTCTATAGCTCACAAAACCCTCTCTAAAAAACCACTCTAAGACTATCTATTCTCTCATTCAAATCTAAGGATTGTCAAGCTCAATTTTAGGACTCAAGGACCCTATTCAAGCTCTCAGACTGCTTCAAGTTCACCTCAAGAAATTCAAGATTAAATATATGTGGGTCTTCAACCATGGGCCCTTTCACTAATGGAGCTCATCCTTCTCTTTTTATGAAAATTACATGTTTTCAAGTTGTATTACCTATGGGTATCTCTTGTTATGAAATATGAACATAAATCATGTTGGGGTTTTACCAAGTATTGATTGATTATGCATGAATGTTTATTTCAAGTGGTTCTATGAATTGATTTTGTCTATTGAGACTATGCATGTCTTGAGCTATGAAAATATGAACTATTATGAGCTTTTGTAATGGATTTCAAGGTACCCTACATAAGGGTTTTACTACCATGTTGGTGGGTTGCTTTGCATTGAGTTTACTCATCTTCTTTCATTCTTGAATTGCATGATTTTGAACAAATATCATGACCCCCATGTGTTCGCTAAAATCACATGACAAGAATTCTCAAGTTATTGATGCACTATTACATGATTTACAAGTCAAATGACTTCATGATGATTAAGGGCTTTCAAGCATGTATTGAATTCATGAAAAATATCTATGATTTTACAAGTATCAAGTTAAAACCTATTTCAAGATTTTTACCTCTTGTGAGTCATTCATGCTAAAGAAGGGTTCATGTATGATTATGATCTACTCTCATGTTTAAGTTAGGCTCACTAGTAGAGGTCAAGCATGTTTATGAACTACTCAAGTCATGTTCTTACAAGCTATTCATGTTATAATTAAAGTATAATTATTTCAAGTATACCATGGGATTTGACTTAGAACCAATTGAGGCTTAAGATAGGGGCTCGACTCAAGGGGTCCTTAAATAATGTCTTTAGTCTCTAAACTATGTGCCACCATAGAATTATGATTATTACCCTTGCTATACTAGTGGATCTATCTAGTTAAACCACACCTTGACGAGGGAGTGACATGCCTTATATTATTCATTGTATGGTTTACCATGGCAAGTAGACCATACTTTGTCGAGGTGACATGTTTCGATCACTTACCAAGGGATGCCATGCCTTAGATTCCAAGGAGTAGCTAGCTTGGTCTATGTCGATTAAGGTCTCTTCCCAATATGTATTGTGTATTATGCAAGTTGAATGTTTTACAAGCATGAGTTATTACAAGCATTGATCATGCATGTCATGTTGAGATTATATCTATTGCTTATATGTATGCATTTTGAATATGATGACTTATATCCTTGTAGTATTGCATCCAGCGTACTTAGTACATCCAAACATACTAATGCATACTCTATGTCTACTTCATATCACCATGTAGGAACTGGAGTTCCTTTTGATCCTCCTACTCCAGGTGGATAGATCAGTTCTCAGACTAAGTGTTGGTGAGTCTTCAATTCTAAGGAAAATATCTACTTATTTCATGTTATGTTGAGACTCCTTTGTAAATACTTATTATCATGAGGGTGAGACGGGGTGGTGTCTTGGCCCCTGCTCCATTATAAAGTAGAGGTTTTGTTGGATACTTTGTATGTAAAAGTTATGAGCTTGACTCCTTTATGCTTTTGTGATTATCAAAGACTTCCATTAGTCCTACTTCCCTTTTATTTATATCGCTTGTTGATGCTTATTTTGTTTTTGCCACCAAGGATGTGTAGACGATATGCTAAGAGGCTTGTTTGGGGTCCCTTTGGATTCCCTATTTGCCACACTTGTTCTTTCTAGTGACCTTATTAAGTTGCCGGTAGTCGATGTACATTCTAAGTGATCCATCTTTCTTCTATACAAATAACACTGGTGCACCAAAAGGTGACTTACTAGGAATTATAAAACCCTTCTCTAGTAAATCTTTTAATGGATCCTTTAACACATTTAACTCCGCCGAGTCCATATGGAAAGGGGAGTGGAAATGGGTTTTAAATCAAGGAGGAGGTCTATACCAAAATCTATCTCCCTTTTGGGAGGGACACCGGGAAGCTCTTTGGGAAAGACATCAAGAAAGTAATTGACTATCAGAATTGACTCAATAAGAGAGACTTTTAGACTAAATATATCGAAGCTTTATATGATGGTAAATGCAACCCATAGAAATCAATTTATGAGCCTTAGGACAAGAAATGAACCTACCCCTACCACCGAATTAAAAAATTGGAACTTAACCTTATGAGTCTTACAATCAATTGAAGCATGATATGCATGTAAACAATCCATCCTAAGAATAATATCAAAATCCACCATCTCAAGCTCAACAAGATCACAAGGCAATACTTTATGCAATATATTGATAGGACAACCCCTATAGACTCTTCTAACAATAATGGACTCACCAACGAGGGTAGACACCTAAAAAGGATCACACAACAATTCGAGACATACATCAAGTTTATTAGCCACAAAAGGAGTATTGAAAGAAAGAGTGGCACCCGGATCCAATAATGCATACATATCATAATCATAAACTTTTAACATACTGGTAACAACATTGGTCACCTCATCCACTCCTTACCTCCCTCGAAGAGAATAAAATCAATTATAATGTGGAGCACCCCCGTGTTGGCCTCCTTGTGGCCTTTGAGCAACAAAAGCACCTTGTCCTTGAGGATGACCATCTTTACCCTTGTTTTGAGAATAGGGACAATCAATAATCTTGTGGCCTACTTCTCCACACCCACAACAAGCATTCGAGTCATCGAGAATTTGGTTTTTTCATATTTTGGGCACCTTGGAAGAGTCATCCCACAATTGCAACCTTGAGCCTTAGGGTTAGGTGCCCTATTGTTAGAAAATCTTTTGTTTTGAGAATGGGAAGATCCTTTGCCTTGGAATTTGTGACCTTGTTGGAAATGAACACCCTTACCACCTTGAAAACTACCATCATACCGAGCCCTCTTGGACTCCCCACTCCTTCTCTTCCAAAGTTTCTGAAACATCCCCAAAAAGTGCCTAAAAATGTGCCTTGGAAGTTCTCAAAATCGTAATTTCCATATATCTCAAAATCCTTATGTGATATTGAAAATCTAACTTCATATTCTTGATCAATGGGGAAAAAATTGAGTGGGAATGGGTCTAATCCTGATTTTAGAGCAAAAGAATCACAATTTCAATTTTTCAAGAATGCAATTTCTAGTGAGGATTCATGCCCTAGGCACAACACGCTAAGGGCATGCCTCAATGTTAAAATTGCCCAGTTTTATTAGTTCGATCCAAGGCTTTTGGGTCTTGCGCGTAAGTCTTCCCATCATGAAAATACCTATACTTAGCCATATTTCACCTTTATATCATATAAGACATTCGCCAATACTCCCTCAAACACTTAGACAAATATTTCGTCCCAAATTTCAAGTTCCGAAACTCATCCGAATTTTAAGGATTTCACTCAATCTTTAAGTTCCCATTTTCAATCTTCATCAAGTAATTCTCCAAAGTTAACGTCTGTGGGTTTCAACCATTGGGTCATTTCACCCATGCTGCCCAAGCTTCCTTTTTACCTAAATTACATGTTTCTATGTTGATTTTACTTATGGGTCTTCTATTATAAATTTGACTATGAACTATGTTGGGGTTTTGTAAAAGTGTGACTGTTTATATATGTTTTGAGCTTTGAATCTTAGATCTATCTTGAGATTTGGTGAAGGTTGTTGACATATATTGCAGGAGGTTATTATGTAACACCCTAGATGTCCCACGTACTAGTTGTATGTGAATGGAGCATGATATGGCTTTGTCAAATCAGTACCTATTTATAAAAGTGCTTAAACTTTAGCATAGAAGGTTATGTATATGACTAACATTTAAGACGAGCGACGGTATATAAGTTTTACGCAAAATTGGGGAGATAGAGGGCTTAAATGAGGTGAGAGAATTGAGGTGCTTGTAGGACTTAGAAAGATAGTAGGTGAGTCACTTACGTATTTAGCTTAAATATGTGAGGTAGACAGGGATGAGACCCGACACCGAATTGGCCCAAGTTCGATAATGAATATCGCCAAGCTAAGGGTGTAATTACACACCATGTGTTAGCATTATATCCCAGACCCCGTTTGTGGGATTCCATTAGGTATGTTGTTGTTGTTCGTTAGCATTATATATAAGGAAGATTGGCAGCCCAAGATAATTATATGAAAGGCCCAATTACATTCAAAATCTTCTTAACATTTTGGGCCTAAATCAAGTGGAATATAACATAAAAATGGTAGCCCAAGCCCCACAAATTAAAACCCATGAAAGCCCAAGTGAAAGGATAAAGAAGAAGCATCACCTACTTGACTTTATATGGCTGAAAATCATTACAAAGTCGTCCAAAGCTATCCATTTAAAAGGGTTTAAAAATAGTCCCTTAAGTCAATTCACTTTCGAATAATTTTCAGCTTTCCTAAAGACTTTCTTTTACTCTTCACTTCACTTTACAAGGCAGCCACAAAAAATCCTCTAGGGTCCTTCAAGGAAACTTGAATCTTAAAGTCTAAGGTAAATGAAAATATCCATGTATTTTGTATACTTTTTCCATAAAAAATAAGAAGTATATGCTAGTTATGCTTGTGAACAAAGGTTGGATAGCATGTGTTTAGAAAGTTGCGGCACACTTGCCTTTTTTTAGTGACTTATCTATGATTTGTGGGCTGAATTATGAAGGTAATTTAATGTTCTTAACATGGTTTAATTTATAGATATTAATCTGAGGTTGCTGCACTGATTTTATTTCACTTAAAAATGAGTTTTATCGTGCTATCTTAAGTGTGACTTTGATTGGAACTTGTGGGCTAATTGATGGAAGGCTATTGCCTCATGCCCTTTATTACTTCTTTGGCACTGTTATAGGACTTTTTTAAGGCCTTTTCTATGCATAGATTTGTTGAGGATAGTTTGGCTAAATTCCAGATATTTTTGAATTGTTGACGTCGAGATATAGGGAAATGGCATAATGTTGTGCTGCCTAATGGCATGTTGTGTTGAGTTGGTGTGTGCTATGAATTGTGGACTGTTTCTAGCATATTATGGAACTAAACTAGGATGATACACCATGTATATTGAATAGGTAGTATACACATATGCTTAGGGGTGGAAATCATGAAATAATGCCATTGGGTCGGTGCTTACGGACTGTTGCCCGAAGTTTATTTTTAAATTAGATTGGACTGCCAGGACATGCTTAGTAATTACTATTACTTTTCTTATTATCCTCACTAATGTAGATAACTACATTAGAGAAAATGAGGTTACTTCAAGATAATAATGAGGTCGTACAACGAGGTATGTAAGGCTACTTAATTTCATATTAGTTGGCATGAAGCCTAGATCCTTCCTTAGCATATAAAGGTACTTTCCAACTCTGATAAACTATGAACTGTTTCTCCACTCTTTCACATGTACATATGCTCCTATATATATATTCATTTGCAAATCTACATACATACTTGAATACCAAGATACATGAGTTCTTTCTGCTAAACAAAGTTCATGTGTTGTTTCATCTCCTACACATTTCATTACTTCTGTTACCTACTCCTTTCATTATGGTATCATCTTTTATGATTATTTACATGTCACGTGCTATATCTATAGTCCTATGGCTCAAATATTATGACCACCAAAAGAATCATCTCAAAAGTAATTAAAAGAAAAAGTAAAGTAAGTTTCTTATTGATGGGTGGTAGCCCTAGGGGTGGAAGAATCACCTAGCAGAGGCCGATCCCATTACAGAGGGTAGCCCAAGGGTGAAAGAAAAAGCCTAACATGGGTCAATCTCGATATAGACTTGCCACTATTTAGTTGGTCATTTGTATTACATGTTGTTCACAGATTACATAGTAAGCATAAAGTAATAAAAAGAACATCAAGTACATGATTCCACCATATGACTAAAGGTGGTCTCTTATCCTTACACTAGTTCATGATTTCATTTGAGTTTTTACTTCATATACAGTATTTTCTGCCTTACATATTTAGTACATTATCTCGTACCAACATCCCTTATAGGGGACCTGCATTTCATGTTGCAGGTACAAGTGCTAGTAGATCTCTCCAGTAGGAGTACAAGATAGCTATTGATACTAAGCTCCAAGTTACTTCAGGGCTTTGTGTCTAGAACTTATATATTTTTGTATTGTATAGATAGTTATGAGGCGGGACCTTTCCGACCCTTATCTGAAATTATTCATTATCTAGAGTTTTTGTGGACTATGTAAATTAAAGTTTGGTCACATCTCGTACTTTAGACATTGTGGCTCCAACGGCCAAGTCATATGCATTTTCCTTTGGTTTGTTATTATAGTTAACCTTCTTAAACGCATGCTGAATATGGAAAACCCTTATAATATTTATAGAAAGTGCATGGGTACAAGTTGGTTCTCTCGAGCCTTATCATCAATGGGTGCTAGTCCGCCTTAATGGGACTTTGAGCGTGAAAAAAGTGGTACCGGAGCGGGTTGTCCTAGGGAGTCTACAAAGCCATCTTTGTAGAGTCTTATTTATCGATGTATTATGCATCACATTTATAAGCAGGAGGCTACATAAAATTTAGGAGTTGACCCGTTATATTGTTTTTTTGCTTGATTTTGTGCATTGGGGACAATGCACATCTTTTTCAATGGGGTATGGGTAGTTATGGACCTCAGTGAATTCTGAGTTGCTTCTGGTCCACGATTACCCAAAATATTGATCCCGAGGTTTTCTACATGTCTTTTTTTCCTCATGGATAATTTAATTTATGTTGAACTGACACGTTTAGGATGTTTAGATAATATGTGTAGCATATAGTACTAATACTTATGGCATATAACATCTTTTTGTGTTTTATTCTGAAAAATGGTACCCACCAAAAATTTTTAATTAGTAATCAGATGGCAACCATGCATGTTTAGGTAGTTGGCAATATTTATTCTGATAAGTAAGGGTAATTTGAGATATAAAGCATGATCTGTGAGTCTTTTGTTGATAATGTATGTTGTACCCTGTGAGTGTGATGTTATTTTGCTAGATTCATGTATTTTGTGTTAATTTAGAACTTTCTATTACTCTAAGTTAGATCATAGATTAAATGGATTAGGAAAGGTTCTTTAATCAGTCCACTTTACCCTAACATGACCATCCAAATGATATTTTATCCCTTGTTTCAAATATTTGAGGCTTACATGTACCAATTCTTTCAAAACACCTAATTAGCCTAGCCTTATCTTGTGATAAACCTTGAAATTGGCCCTGGTTTTCCTTGAGCATCATGAACCTTGACTGAGGCGAAAAGCTTAAGTTGAGGGTGGCTACAAAAAGTGGCCCTGGTTCAAAGGAGAGATATTGTGTACTTCAACACAGGCTAAAGGGCAAGTTGAGGGTGGTCGATATAAGGGCAAAGCACAAACATAAGATAGTGAGTTAGGAATGAGGAGAAAAAGAAGAAAAATCATGTACCAAGTGCAAGAAAAAGAAAAGATACTTTAGATATGAGCTAAAAAGAAAAATGAAGTGAGAAAACGAGGTCAAAAAATGTTAAAAATGAGAAGAAAGCACCCAAAAAAGTTTGAATAAGGAAAAAGTGAGAATAAGGTGAAATTATCATAGTTGGTGAGTTAATAGTGTAGAAAAACATAGTTTCAAGGAGGGCTATTAGTCACTATTATCCTAAAATATAACACCAAAGCTCCCTGAGCCTACATTACAAGCCTAGCAAGGATCCTAGTCTTTGTTGAAAGTCTGAGTCATGAATACAGGGGCAAGCCTATGGTATTAGTCATTGTGCATGAATATCTTTTGTGAGTGTGTGTGTGTGTGTGTGCACAGTCCTATGGTTAAATCTAAAATCATTTTTGAGTGTCGAAAATGGGATTTCTTTCTGTGAGGGCACTTGCATTGCATTGTTAGCATTTGACTTGTTCAGTGATTTTGGAAGGTTGATATTCCCTTGCTTATTATTGTTGTGCTGTCACATGTACTAGTTTTCATTGGTTTGCTAAATAGCTATCTAATCTTGTTTTGAAAAGCTAGTGCAAGTATTCGAGTTAGAGATGTATGTGATATATGCCATTATGTTGAGTTTTGTGTATTATTGTATTGACTATATAGATTGAATCGTCACTTGTGGGCAAGTAGTAATTTTACGTTGAAGGTGTTGATGTGCTATCAAAATACAACACTTTTGATGCATAAAATATAAGATTTTGTGTATTCTCAATGCTATATTTATCGATTTTATGTATTTTGTGTTTAGTTTTGTAGGAAAGCAGGTTGGTTATGACTTGGGGCAAACTTGCAGAAGTTTTCTTGTTTTTGGTGATTTATGAGACCCTTTACGAGTAATAGAGCATTTTTACCAGTCATAGAGGTAGTTTTGTGACTAATTCCAATGAAGGATGACATCTAAAGTTAAGCAAGATGAGCCCTCTATACGAGTATTAGAGTATTCTACGAGTCATATAGATGGATTTTGTGAACATTTCTAGTGAAGGACAATGTGATGCAATTGAAATACACAAGAGAGCAATATCTGAACTAGCTCCAAAGGCCTACCATTGGTTTTGTGAGATAGGACTAAGGGATAAGGAAAGCAGGGCTCAAGTCGTGCATCAGTCTATGACTTGTAAACTGAAGTTGTAGAAGAGAAGTCCAAGATACCAAAAGCTGATTACGAGACCCTAACTGTGACTCATAAATCATATTATGAGTCATAGAGAGCTTGCGAGGACTCCACCAACTAGTTTTTCTATTTTTTTAGGACATAATTTTAATTACTATAAATAGTGTTTTTAGGTTGTTGTACAAGGGAAGACGATAGTATTCAGTACTTTTAGGGCTTGTACTTAGAGAACTCAATACTTGATAGTGAGAAAACACTTGTGGGTAAATTTGATCTTGAAGCTTGTGATTCTCATTCTTTTTGGATTTTCTTGATTTCAATTCAATTACTATGTTTTCCCCAAAGCATGAGTAGCTAAATCCACAACTGCGGTGGTGAGAACCATGAAGATTTAACAAAGTGAACCCAGATAATTTACAATTCTTTGAATAGGTACATGCATGT
>JAOTQJ010000072.1:8430394-8526855 GCA_025642045.1 Solanum sejunctum
GGAGGATTGATAATGCCCTATGAGTTGGAATTGCCTATTGGAATGGATTTGGTTCATCTGGTCTTCCATGTGTCTATGGGGTGAGTCGGAATAGAAATATGTGAAAAAAAATAAAATTTTCAAAATGTAAATTTTTTTCAATAATAAAATGTTAATCTCATTTTATTTTTAAAAAAAATTTGGGAGGTGGATCGTAATATGAATGGGATAAAAAAATCAATTTGAAATTGGATAAGAGTTTTGAAAAATAAGGACAGTATGCTTTTGATGATAAAGCTTGATACAAAAAGTTAAGGTCAAAGTTGAAAACTTAAAAAAGAAGAAAAAGTTGGATTTTAAGTTAGATGTTATGATCAAGCTCAGGGCCTAGTCGTAACACAGGGAATGAGAAATCCGAAGGAACCTCACCAAGCCTTTTAGTATTCACTAAGAATTTCACGGGTAATGAAGATAAATAAATGCGGAAAGTGAGAGAAAACGGGAATAAGGGAGAATTAAGCATAAAATGAGACTAAGTCATAAACTTTAATATATGTCCAACAATCTCTCTAGCTTTAGATTTGGCAAGGGCTAAGACATGTCCTTAAATCATCCTTAAACAAAAATAACAAAGTGACACAATAAAATAGTGTAGAAGTCCTAATACATCAAGCCAACAAGAGTCCCCGACTAGAGAAATCACCTAAACTTGTCTTCGAAACGTCCACAAGCTAGACATGTTGAGGAGGAGAAGGAGCACCAGTCCCTATATGGTGAGATCATATAGGTAAAACTATGCATTAGTACTTTGAAATGTACTAAGTATGTGGGATGCAATGCGATAAATTAAAGAAAGCCCTAGTATCATAATTGTAATGACCTTCCAGGTTATTTCTGCGATTCTACGAATATTTTATTAGTTTGAGCATTCGAATAGTAACCTCGAGTTCTTGTAACTTATTGATAATGATTGGTCAGTCATTGGGTGAATCATTGACAATTATACAGCTTTTTGAGTTAAACGAGTGATTGTAACCATAAGATAAATTTTTGAGTAAAGTCCTAGTAAATGGCCTTCGAGTGGAATTCTACGATTCCCTCAGCTCCAAAGTGGCCAAATTGGAATAGAAGCATTTTCGTGTAATTAATTCAGTTTTTACAAATTTAGTTCTGGGTCACTAGTTGTTAGTCAACGTCTTTGGAAAGTGTGCCTCATATGAAATTTCTGACTACACTGTTGGATCTTGAACATCAAGTTTGATCTAGGAGGATATTATGGTTGATTCCCGAGGCTTTTGGATGGATTTTGGCCCCTTCGATAAACTTTGATATTGGTAAATGAGACCCATATTTGAATAAAATGATCTATTATGGAAATTTTGACTAGACTATTGAGTTTAGAATGCCATTTCCGATCAGATTTCATATATGTATTGTATTTTTCTCACTTTAGATGAGGCCGAAACATCAAAATTAAGTTTGGAGAGTTGCTAAAGATTAAAAAGCAAAGGTGATGTGGCCGAACCACGAAACTGCCATGTGGCAGGCGGAAAAAAATAAGAAGAAAAAGAAAAGCATGATATATATCGGGAAACATTTCCAGAAAGAGAAAGTGACGAACATACTATTTTGAGCCGCGATTTCTCTCCTGTTTTTTATCCGATTTTGGTGATTCAAAAGCCTAACTCGTATAATATTTTGCGAAAAACACATGGATGTGTTGAAAATTGATTTTTGCACGCTGTTTGGGGTAAAACTTACTGTGTTTGCAGATGTATTTAGAAGATATTTTTGGAAACTTCGATATGCGATTTCTTATCTGCTTTGAGTCAGAATTTAGTGAAATTTGGGTCTATATTGTCTATTTTTTATGATGCGCATATCGTGGTAATGTCGGAACTAATTGATAGTACTCCGATTTATGTGGGAATCTGATTTTAGCTACTGTTATGTTGTGGGTTTTTTCAAAAATTTTGAGTTGCGATATCTCAGTCGTTTCTTATCATAATTAAGTAAAATTTAGGTCCAAACTGTACTACTTTTTGTACATTATGGTATATTTGGATTTTGTTAATTTAACTGTATTGTTAAGAAATTTCGTTGAGAATCTGCTGTATGCATACGTTGTTTTCGATAAGAAATGTCATTTATTTTTGGGTTGTTTCTGATTATTTTAAGCCTCGTTTTGAGATCAATTTTTGGACATACACTTGGGCTGATATAAAGATCACTTTATGAGGGTTAGTTTAGAATTTTGGGTGTGGGTCCCACTTCCTCCATTTTAGTCGCTAGTGATCTATTCTTCCCCATTTCTCGAGATATTACAATCAAATAGGTGTTTATGTTGTGATTTATATTTTGATAGCTAAGTGGCACTTAGAGGTAGTTAGATAGGGTAAAACTCATGTGGACTGATCTGGAGCACGTGGATTCGCTTTTCAGGTAGGCTAGGCTTTTCTTACCTCTAGACTAAGTTGAAATACATGTATATTGGGAGTTGTTTGTAGTTGAAAGTCTCGAGTAAGATATGTTGTGAGGCTGATTGTTAGTTATATTCCTGCTATGCATTTTAAATATTGTTATCATGATTTGTTAGCACTTGTTTTCCTAGATAGTCGTTATACTTAGCATATGGAGTAACGACAGTTATTTTTGGATACTTGTGGTTATTATTAACTGTACTAGTTGTGACCACTATAGTAGCTGAGTTCTGGATCTGTAGAACTACAAAAGGACTTGTAAAGGCTAGATATGAGCTAATGCCCTGAGATAGGTATGTATTCTTGCTTAACTCCTATCTGTATAAATGTGTAGCCTAATGCTAATAAGATACATTGGTTGTGAAGTTGGTGATTATATACCATACTATGGATTGACTCTAGTATAGATATGATTTTGATGCACCAGTTTGTTCGGAATACGTATGATACAACCATGCATTGGACTGATTAGGTATAGATATGACCCTACTAGACTTGATTGTTCTGGATACTTGTGAATACCTGTTGATACCGTGGGTCTAGGACCCTGTTGGTTATTCTCTGACTCCTTGTTCCCTCGAGGCCTTAGCCCAAGCTTCAACCAATGCTGCCCTAGATGCCCTCTACATAGAGCCCCACATGTACTTGGGTGATTTTTCATATTTACTCAAAGTACTTGTGATCAACCAGAATGTGGTGTATTTGGCTTTGGGTGAGACTGACCCTATATTACTCTGTGAGATATGTACGTTTGAATAAATTGTTAGTCTTTGTGCATTTATTCTCCATACCTGAGGCTAGGATTAACTAGTGTTATCTGAGGGATAGTGACCTACAGATGTGTGCATTAGATTATATGGTATATATGTATATTGTGAGTATCAACGCCTATGTTCACTCTAGGCACAATATGACTTTGGAGTTTCAAATCCAGACAGATTGGTTGAGTGAGGGATTATTTTGATACCTCGAGCCTAGATAACGCTCATCGTCATTATTCGAGATCCAATGCTCATATCTAACTGTCTGAGATCAGGGAGTCACACCCTGTGGTCCAAGTCTGGTGACCACGACTGAGATGCCGGGTAGCAGATGCGGATTCTGAGGTCCGAGCATCAGTTGATTATTCTTAGGTTAAAGTCCTAGTTGATTATTCTAAGGTTCGAGGCCTAGTTAATTATTCTTTGGTTCGAGGCCCAATTGACTATTGCTAGGTTTGAAGCACAGTTGATTATTCTTGGGTTCGAGGCCTAGTTGACTATTCTTTGGTTCGAGGCCCTATTGATTATTTTAGGGGATTCTTTCTCATGTGGGGGATACGTCCCAACATTATGTATATTGTCAGATTATCTGGCCCTAGCTGACTGCCCCGATTGGAGGCCTGGTCGAGAAGGGGCTTCGAAGCCTCATTTGATATTATAGGGGTTTGAGGCACCATGTGATATTGGTTACTTGGTTACCTGCAGATCCACACACCTATACACACCTTGATTTTATGTGGGTGTACCCTCTAGGCTTATAGGGGCTCAGGGGGCGTTCAGACCTAGATACTAGAGCCTTACACCCATATACAACTAACCCCTAGATCATGTGATATTGAGAGTTAAGTTTCATAGTGGTTTTGTGAGTTCAGTGGTAATTTAATCAGTTAGATTGTGCGTGGGTGTACCTTCTGGGCTTATAGGGACCCAATCGGTGTACTAGCATATATATTAAGGCCTTGCACCCAAGTATAGAACGATGTCTCAATCTGCTGACAGTTATGGTTTAGGCCTACTCGTGTTTCATTAGTTAATATTATTGCACACACTTGGGTTGGTTCAGTTGGGGTTCAGTGATTCTCCATACATGTTTACTCCTTAATTGGAGTTCTGATTTGCTACATGTACTGCAGTTTTATATATTTGAGACTTCTATATTACAGTACTTCACCCGGTCGACCAATGATGCCTACTAGGTGCCTATTGATGGTACTCATCCCTACATTTTGCTTCTTCTAATGGTGCAGGTCCAGAAACAAGCCACAGTTGCTATAACACCCCACATTTTTACATGTACTAATGTTATGTGAATAAATCTTGATATGGTTTGGTCAAAGTAGCGTCAATTCTTGAAAGTACTTGATTCTCGTGTTAATGGATGATATGGGTGTCTAATGCCTATGAGGGTCTTATGTATATGCATTTTATATTAAATTGAGGATATTATCAAGTAAGAGAATTGTGGTGTTTGTATGAATTAATAATCTAACAGGTGATTCATCTACTTGCTTAGCTTGAAATTACTAGCAAAATGTAGAAGAGGTTCGACATCATTTTTGTTCAAGTTCGATTATGGAAAACAAATCTGTTTTAAGGGTGTAATTTTAGCTCATGTTTTGGCATCATAAATGGACATTATTTTTAGTCCAAGAAGAATGAAAGAAGAGCCCAAGTATGTTCCAAACCACTTGACTAATTGGGGTATAAAACAGATTAAGAGGAAGGCTGAAAATTGGAGCCCAAGTCCATTAGAATTTGATGTCCATTTTGCCCCAGTTTTGGGGACTAAGATGCTGAGTATTTAGCCCAATATTATATGGTATTTTATAGTCAAAATTCCCAAGGAAAGTCGTCCAAATGAGGCCCTTCAAGAGGGGATTATAAGTAGCACATTTCAGTCCTCATTTAGACTTAGAAAAACTTTTAGCTTTCCCCATTTTCTCTCTACACGTTTCTTGACCTAGCAGCAGCAGCCAAAGGATATCTTAGGCCTCACAAGGAGTTTTTCAACTTTAAATATAAAGGTAAGTGGTTATATTTGTGTATTTAGTATGATTCCTTCATGAAAATCAAGAAGCAGACAATGGTACGCTTTGCTGAAAAATTCTGGACAGCTTGTGTCCAGAAAATTGCTGTACTCTTTTCTTTTGTTTTAGTGATTTCTAAATGGTTTGTAGGCTGTATTATGAAGAGAATTTGATGTTCTTAACATGATTTGAGTTATAGGCATTACCCTAAGGTTGCTGTCCAGATTTTGGTTGCATTTAAAATATGAGTTTTATTGTGCTATCTTATGTGTGATGTTGGTTGGAAGTTGTGAGTTGTTGGATTTAAAGCTATGGCTCATGTCCTTAATGACTTCTTGCATTATGTTATAAGATTTTACTATCACTGTTGGTATGTGTAAATGTTGTTGGAATAGTTTGGTTAGAGTTGGAAAAGGTTTGGAATTATCATCATTGAAATGTAGCGAAGGGGGGAGTAATGTTATGCTGTCCATTTGTAAGTTGTATAGAATTGTAGTATGTTATTCCATGACTTACCCCTGATTTGGTTCTGTTTATGGACTATATTAAGACTAATTTTATATGGCAAAATCATTGAAAATAATTTTGACAAAGTTGAAACAGTTTTGAGATTGTTGACGTCGAAGTATGGTGAAAGGGTATAATGTTATGTTGCTTGTTTGTATGATTGTGAAGAATTGTTGTGTATTGTTTTTTGTGGGTTGTTGTGGGGCTGTTAAGGGACTGAAAGTAATATGTACATAACATGTACATAAGAATGGTTGTTAGAAAATATATGTATAAGTGAAAAGGTTGAAGAAATGCCTTTGCATCACTAATTGAAAGCTTGCTGTCCGGGTGATCGTTTTTACGATATTGGACTGTGTAGAAGTATTGTGTTGCTGCTAATACTAGTTTTATTGAATAATATTGTGTAGATAAATATTTGAGGGAAAGTCAGCCACTCCAAGGTCATAACAAGGTCATACAACCAGGTATGTAAGGTTACTTGAATTTGTATCATTTGGCATGAAATATATATCCTACGGTAAGTAAAGGCATTTATCTACTCCAACATAATAAGTAGCCATGTATCCACAATTTCACATGTTCATATGCTCCTATATGTAGTTCCCTTTAAATCTACATACATACATGGATACCAAGAACATGAGTTCTTATTGCTAAACAAAGTTAATGAGTTGTTCTATTTTATACGCATTTCGTTGCTTATGTAACATACTCTCTTCAATGCCATGTTGTCCTGAATATTTATTTTCATGTTATATATTGCATATACAGCCAAAAATCTCCAATATTATGACCACTAAAAGAATAATCTCAAAGGTAAATAAAAGATAAAATATATAATTTTTGATAGGTGGTAGCCCGAGGGGTTGTGTATAACCTTGCCAGGGACGATCCTATGAAGGGGGGGGGTAGCCGAGGAGTTGAGCATAACCTAGCCAGGGACAAAACCGATATAATTTCACCACTGATCAGTTGGTCATTTATAGTTTATGACGTGCATAGACTATACATTAAATGTAAAGCAATATAAAGAACATAAAGTATACGATCCCAAAGTATATCCAAAGGTGGTCTCTTATTCCACGCCATTGCATAGTTTCATTTGAAGTTGTTAATTCATATACATTATTTCATACCTTATATACTCAGTACATTATCTCGTACTAACGTCCCTTACGGGGGATCTGCATTTCATGCTTCAGGTACAGGTGCTAGTAGATCTCCTCAGTAGAGTCCAGGACATTCAGCTGTTGCTACCAAGTTCCAGGTTGCTCTAAAGCTTTGTGTGTGTCTAAAGTTTATATGTTTGTTTTATGTAGTGAATTTTAGCGGGGCCTGTCCTGACCCTTATCAGATACTCTTTTATTTAGAGGATTTATAGACTATGTAAATTGAGGTGTGGTCGTGTCTCATACTTTTAACGTCGTGGCCCCAATGGCCTAGTCGCATGTATTTTCTTTCTGTTTGTATCACTGCTTATCTGTATAAAGGCATGTTAAATTATAGGAATCTGTTATAAAATGTGTACAAAGTGCATAGATATAGGTTGGTTCTCCCGAGCCTTATCAGTTGTGGGTGTCGATCAGCCCTAATAGGACTTGGGGCGTGACAGAAGTGGTATCAGAGTGGGTCATCCTAGGGAGTCTACAAAGCCATGTCAATGTAGAGTCTTATTTATCGATTTGTAGTGCACCATATTTATATGCTGGAGCCTATGTGGCATTTAGGAATTGTTACTTTCCTTTCATTCTTAGATCGTGCCATAGAGCTAAGTATAATAGGTGAATTATGTCTAACCCCTAAATTTTTTTGTATAGCAGTTAAGTATGCCAGAAACCAGGAAGAACAAAGGTAAAGGAAAGGCAGTGGAAGTGGTGGCTGGTTCGCCCAGTCATGTGAGACAACAAAATAAGGCTCAAGATAAGTCCCTGTCATGGACATCTTGAACTCCTTCAGCTCCTGATAAACCCAGAAATAGTGAAATTCCCCTGGAACGACCTATTGATGCTACAGTGCAGGATTTGAGAGATGCAGTTCAACTACTTACTCACATAGTTGCCGGACAAAGCCAAAAATAGGAAGGTCTACTTATGGGCATAGGTGGTGCAAGTAGGACACCTGGCAAGAGTATACGTGATTTCCTTAATTTAGACCCTCCAGCCTTCACTGGGTTTGACCCTAATGAAGATCCCCAAGACTTTATTGATCAGATTCATCGCATTTTAGATGTCATGCATATGAGTGGTATCGAATCTGTTGAGTTAGCGGCATACAGGTTAAGAGGTGTGGCTGTATTGTGGTATGAAACTTAGAAATAATCCAAAGGTATAGATGCTCCTCCAACCACCTGGAAAGAGTTCAAAGAGGTCTTTCTTGATTATTATTTGCCATTAGAGATTCGAGAGGCCCATGCAAACCAGTTCTTGAATCTCCACCAAGGGAATATGAGAGTGAGGGTGTATAGTCTACAACTTAATTATGAATCAAGGTATGCTCCTAACATAGTTGCTACTACGGAAGATAGAGTTCATCGATATGTGGATAGATTAGATACGTATCTGGTCAGAGATTGTACCATTGCTACATTGAATAAAGATATGGATATATTGAGAATGCAAGCTTTTTCACAAAAATTGGATGATCAAAGGCAAAGGAGAAGGACACAGGAGTTAGAAAGGGCATAGTCCAAGAGGAGCAGATCTTCAGGGCAGTTTACACTATCCTAAAGTTAGTTTGGACCTCGATTTTCTAACAGACTGCCTAGGCCATCAGTCTCCCATTCTGCAGCCAGTGCTCCACCACAGATTCAAAGGTCTAGAAGTAATCAGTTTGGTCAACAAGATGAGGGACAAAGTTCACAAACAACAAAAGTATTAGTAGGCCAATTAATGACTCCTAGGCAGCCCTGTAAGCAGTGTGGACGAAGTCATCTAGGTATATGTCATTTTGGGATAGATATTTGCTATTGGTATGGTATGTGAGGGCATATAATGAGGGATTGCCTGAGAAGACGTATGGGTGGTATGGCATAACCTATTGGGTCAGCTTGTTGCATCATTATCAATAGTTCCTCCAGCAGGTAGGGGTCAACAAGCACCTACGGGTCATGGTAGAGGTGTTAGAGGGGCAACTAGCTCTAGTGGGGTCCAGAATCGCACTTATGCACTGGGGAGTCGACAGGATTTGGAAGCTTCACCAGATGTGGTCACAAGTACATTGTCCATCTTGTCACATAATGTGTATGCCTTAATTGACCCTAGTTCTACACTATCATACATCACTCCACTAGTTGCTTGGAAGCTTAAGAGAACACCTAAATTATTGAACAAACCAATTGAAGTTTTTACACCAACTGGTGAATCTATTATGGCTAGAAGGGTTTATTATGGTTGTGTCATCACTGTTTGTCACCATGACACATTTGCTGATCTTATTGAGTTAGAAATGGTGGAATTTGATGTTATAATAGGTATGGATTGGTTAGCTTCTTGTTATGCAACTATGGATTGCCGAACTAAAAGAGTATGCTTTCATTTTCCAAATGAGGCAGTTCTTGAATGCGAAGGCAATGTTGGGGCACCAAAGGGAAAGTTTATCTCTTATCTTAAGTCCAGAAAGATGATATCTAAGGGGTATATATGGCATTTAGTTAGAGTAAGGGATATAAAGGCAGAATTGCCAACTCTTTAATCAGTTCCAGTGGTGAATGAATTTATCGATGTGTTCCCTGATGAACTTCCAAGCTTACCTCCTGAACGAGAATTAGATTTTGGTATTGACTTACTTCCAGGCACTCAACCCATTTCTATCCCTCTATATAGAATGTGTCCAGTAGAGTTGCGTGAATTAAAGGAGCAATTGAAAGACTTATTGGGGAAGGATTTTATAAGACCTAGTGTGTCTCCCTGGGGTGCACCAGTGTTATTTGTACGCAAAAAGGATGGCAGCTTGAGAATGTGTATGGACTACCAATAATTGAACAGGGTGATAATTAAGAATAAATACCCCCTCCCCAAGATTGATGATTTATTTGATCAGTTGTAGGGTGCCAAATGCTTTTCAAAAATTGATCTGAGATCAGGGTATCACCAAGTGAGGGTGAAGGAGGAAGGTATACCCAAGACTGCTTTCATAACACTATGGTCACTTTGAATTTCTTGTTATGTCATTTGGTCTAACAAATGCACCAACAGTTTTTATGAATCTGATGAATAGGGTATTTAAGCTATTCTTGGATGTGTTCATGATAGTGTTTATAGATGACATTTTGGTATCCTCAAGGTCAGAAGAGGATCACACAAATCATTTATGACAAGTGTTACAAGTTCTTCGTGATCGACAGTTGTATGCTAAGTTTTCTAAATGTAAATTTTGGCTAAACTCAGTGGCATTCTTGGGCCATATTGTGTCTAATGAGGGAATAAGAGTTGATTCACAAAAGATAGATGTTGTGAAAAATTAGCCAAGGCCAACGATGCCACAGAAGTTCAGAGTTTCCTAAGATTGGTAGGTTATTACAGAAGGTTTTTCTTCCATTTCTGCACCTCTAACAAAGTTGACACATAAGGAAACTAAGTTCCAATGAAATGATGCATGTGAAAGGGAGTTTCTAGGAACTGAAAAATAAGCTAACTTCTGCACTTGTGCTAGTACTTCCAAATGGCACCGAGGGGTATGCAGTGTATTGTGATGCTTTAGGAGTTTTGCTGAGGCTGTGTGCTGACACAACATGGCAGGGTAATTGCTTATGCATCCAGACAACTATGATCACATGAGAAGAATTACCCAACTCATGATCTTGAGATAGCAACGGTTGTGTTTGCTTTGAAAATATGGTGCCACTATTTTTATGGGGTTCACATTGATATATATACTGATCATAAGAGCTTGCAATACATTTTTAAGCAGAAGGATCTAAACCTGAGACAACAAAATTAGCTAGAGCTGATAAAGGATTATGATGTTGATATACTATACCATCCGGGGAAGGAAAATGTTGTAGCTGATGCTCTGAGTCATAAGGATGTTATGACTACTGGCCATTAGGCCATAGTTAGTAAAGGGATGGCTAAGTATCTACATCAACTAGCCAGTTTAGGAGTTCGCATTCTTGAAACTCCAAAGGAAGGGGTAATTGTACATAATGTTGCGTTGTCTTCATTTGTAATAGAGGTGAAAGAAAAATAGTTCGAGGATATAGTTCTACGACAACTTAAGGAAAAGGTGAGTCAGGGTACGATAAAGGGCTTTGACCTTACACAAAATAGAGTACTTTACTACCAAAATAGATTATGTGTGCCTGATGTCAATGGGCTAAGAAAGAGGATAATGGAAGAACCCCACCATTCTCGATATTCCATCCATCTAGGATCAACTAAGATGTACCATGACCTGAAAGGAGTGTTTTAGTGGGGAGGCATGAAAAAGGACCTTGCAGAATTTATGGCTCAATGTCCAAATTGTTAACAAGTGAAGGTAGAACAACAAAAGCCAGGGGGTTAAATGCAATGTATAGAACTTCCAACTTGGAAGTGGGATATGACCAATATGGACTTTATTACCAGTTTACCTCGCTAATTTCAGAAGTATGACTCTATATGGGTAATAGTTGATAGACTCACAAAGTCAGCACATTTCCTACCTGTCAGGAGTGATTATATAGTGGAGGAGTATGTCAGACTGTAACTCAAGAAGATAGTCAATCTATATGGAGTTCCAATCTCTATTATATCAGATCAAGGGGATCAATTCACTGCAAAGTTTTGGAAGTCTTTCCAAAGGAGTTTAGGAACATAAGTAAATTTGAGCACTATATTCCACTATCAAACAGACGGTCAAGCAGAACGCATAATTCAGACACTTGAAGATATGTTGTGAGTTTGTGCATTAGACTTTAAAGGTAGTTGGGTCGACCATTTGCCACTTATTGAGTTTGCTTATAATAATAGTTACCATTCAAGTATCAAGATGATACCTTATCAAGCTTTGTATGGAAGGAAGTTTAGATTGCCAATAGGATGGTTTGAAGTGGGAGAAACCACCTTACTTGTGCTAGATCTAGTACACCAAGCCATGAAAAAAAGTTAATATAATACAACAGCTGCTAGAAACAGCCCAAAGTCGTCACAAGTCATATACGGATGCTAGGAGGAGAGGACTGAAATTTCCAGTAGGAGATTGGGTATTTTTAAAGCTGTCTCTAATGAAAGGGGTCATGAGGTTTGGTAAAAAGGGAAAACTAAGCCCACGTTACATAGGGCCTTATAAGATTATTAAGAAGATCAGACAGGTTGCATATGAGCGAGAGTTACCCTAAGAGCTTTCTATGGTTCATCCAGTTTTCCATTTATCAATACTTTGAAAATGTATAGGTGACCCATCCCATATCACTCCTATTGAGATATGTAGGTTACTGTAGATATCACTTATGAAGAGGTACCTATTGCTATTTTGGATCATCAAGTTAGGAAGCTAAGGAATAAAGAGATAACTTCAGTGAAGGTACTTTGGAGAAATCAGCATGTAGAAAAGATAACCTGGGAGGCCGAGGACACAATGAAGTCAAAATAGCCTCATTTGTTTGAATCTGAGGAGGACACCCAACATGCAGAATTGGAACACTAATAGGTGTGTGTAATTGAATACTTATTTTTGTTGTTGAAGGTTTGTTTAAATAAAGGTTTATACCTGGTTAAGTTACCCAACTGTGCTAACATTTGAGGACAAATGTTCCTAAGGTGGGGGAGGATGTAACACCCTCACTTATTCCTTCCTGCGAATAATGAGAGAGTTGATGATAATGATTCGTTCCTATTTGTTAAGTTCCTTTCTATTCTGAGTTTGAGTGACCGTAGAGTTCTAGAGTCTAATTGATGACTAATTTGATTTGTTGAATGATTACTTGGTTAACTGCTTAATTGATTGATTTCATGAGTGATTTGTGATATATTTGATTGTTGGTGTCCAGGGTATGATTCGTGCCTTAACTAGGTTCCAAGATTTAATCTTCATTCGAGTATGAATGACACCTAGGGGGAGATAAAAAATTACTAAGAAAAATCATTGAGAAAAACCACGAGGGCAATCTACGTCCCGTGGAGTGATATACGACCCATAGTTGAAGCCTCGTAGGTGCTCCTATGACTTAGTGAAACTTTTCTATGTTTGAGACTTATGTATGAGGTAGTGTATGAGTGGTACACCATTCCATGACTCATAAATCATGTTTAATAACTTGATGATTCAAAAATCATCTTTTTTGAATATTGAAGAACGAGTAACCAGATGACCTGTAATATTAGTTATGACCCATTAGTAATGTTTCGTAGACTAAGGTCTACAAAATCAAAATTTCTGAATCTTGAGCCATGAGTTATCATAACACTCATAACTCAACCTACAACCCGTAGAAAGGTGTTCATAAAAACCATATGTCCCAATTCAAGTAACCCAACTAAGTACACCCTCACCTACGAGAGGCCACTTACTACCCGTAAGTGGAACCATGACCCATAGATAGGGTTTCATGGTTCCTATCGGTAGTTTTAAAAGGGGGGGAGGATGTAACACCCCACATTTTTACATGTACTAATGCTATGTGAATAAAGCTGGATATGGTTTGGTCAAAGTAGCGTCAATTCTTGAAAGTGCTTGATTCTTCGTGTTAATGGATGATATGGGCGTCCAACGCCTATGAGGGCCTTGTGTATATGCATTTTATGTTAAATTGAGGATATCCTCAAGTAATAGAATTATGGTGTTTGTATGAATTAATAATCTAATAGGTGATTCATCTACTTGCTTAGCTTGAAATTACTAGCTAAATAGAGAAGAGGTTCGACGTTATTTTTGTCCAAGTTCGATTATGGAAAAAAAATCTATTTTAAGGGCATAATTTTACCCCATGTTTTATTGTCATAAATGGACCTTATTTTCAGTCCAATAACAATGAAAGAAGAGCCCAAGTATATTCCAAACCACTTGACTAATTGGGGCCAAAAACGAATTAAGAGGAAGGCTGAAAAATTGAGCCCAAGTCTATTAGAAAAGTTTTTCGGACTAAGATGCTGAATATTTAGCCTAATATTATATGGTATTTGGTGGTCAAAAATCCCAAGGAAAGTCATCCAAATGAGGCCCTTCAAGAGGGGATTATAAGAAACATATTTCAATCCTCATTTAGACTTAGAAATAATTTCAGCTTTCCCCATTTTCTCTCTACACGTTTCTTGACCTAGCAGCAGCCAAAGGATCTCTTCGGCTTCATAAGGAGTTTCTCAACTTTAAATATAAAGGTAAGTGGTTATATTTGTGTGCTTAGTATGATTCCTTCATGAAAATCAAGAAGTAGATGATGGTATGCTTTGCTGGAAAATTCTGGACAACTTGTATTCAGAAAATTGTTGCACTCTTTTCATTTGTTTTAGTGATTTCTAAATAGTTTGTGGGCTGTATTATGAAGAGAATATGATATTATTAACATAATTTGAGTTATAGACATTACCCTAAGTTTTCTCCCTAGATTTTGGTTGCATTTAACATATTAGTTTTATTGTGCTATCTTAAGTGTGATGTTAGTTGGAAGTTGTGAGTTGTTGGATTTAAAGCTATTGGCTCATGTCCTTAATGACATCTTAGATAATGTTATAAGATTGTATTATCATTGTTTGTATGTGTAAATATTGTTGGAATAGTTTGGTTAGAGTTGGAAAAGGTTTGGAATTATCGACGTCGAAATATAGTGAAGGGGGGAGTAATGTTATGCTGTCCATTTGTAAGTTATGTAGAATTGTAGTATGTTATTCCACGACTTACCCCTGATTTAGGACTATTTTTGGACTGTATTAAGACTTATTTTATGTGGTAAAATCATTGGAAATAATTTTGTAAAAATTAAAACAGTTTTGGGATTGTTGACGTCGAAGTATGGTGAAAGGGTATAACGTTATGTTGCTTGTTTGTATGATTGTGAAGAATTGTTGTGTGTTATGTTTTGTGGGCTGTTATGGGACTGTTTTGGGACTGAAAATAATATGTACATAACATGTACATAAGAATGGTTGTTGAAAAATATGTTTATAAGTTAAAATGTTGAAGAAATGCCTTTGCATCACTAATTGAAAGCTTGCTGTCCGGGTGATCGTTTTTATGACATTGGACTGTCTAGAAGTGTTGTGTTGCTGCTAATACTAGTTTTATTGTCTAATAAGGTGTAGATAAATATTTAAGGGATAGGCAGCCACTGCAAGGTATTAACAAGGTCGTACAACGAGGTATGTAAGGTTACTTATATTCGTATCATTTGGCATAAAACATAGATCCTTCGGTAAGTAAAGGCATTTATCTACTCCAACATGATAAGTAGCCATGTATCCACTCTTTCACATGTTCATATGCTCCTATATGTAGTTCCCTTCAAATCTATATACATGCATGGATACCAAGTACATGAGTTCTTGTTGCTAAACAAAGTTTATGAGTTGTTCCATTTCATATGCATTTTGTTGCTTATGTAACATACTCTCTTCAATACCATGTTGTCCTGAATGTTTATTTTCATGTTAAATATTGCATAATACAGATCAAAGTCCCCAATATTATGACCACCAAAAGAATAATCTAAAAGGTAAATGAAAGATAAAGTATACAGTTTCTGATAGGTGGTAGCTCGAGGGGTTGAGTATAACCTAGCCAGGGACGATCCTATCAAAGGGGGGATAGCCCGAGGGGTTGAGTATAACCTAGCCAGGGCCGAACTCGATATAGTTTTACCAATGATCAGTTGTTCATTTACAGTTTATGATATGCACAGACTATACAGTAAAGGTAAAGCAATATAAAGAACATAATGTATACAATTCCAAAGTATATCCAAAGGTGGTCTCTTATTCCACACCATTGCATAGTTTCATTTAAAGTTGTTACTTTATATACAGTATTTCATGCCTTACATACTCAGTAGATTATCTCATACTAATGTCCCTTACAGGGGACCTGCATTTTATGCTGCAGGTATAAGTGCTAGTAGATTTCCTCAGTAGAGTCCAGGACATTTAGCTGTTGCTACCAAGCTCCATGTTGCTCTGGAGCTTTGTGTGTGTCTAAAGTTTATATGTTTATTTTATGTAGTGAATTGAGGTAGATCCTATCCCAACCTTTATCAGATACTATTTTATTTAGAGGCTTTGTAGACTATGTAAATTAAGGCATGGTCATGTCTCATACTTTTAACGTCATGGCCCCAACAGCCTAGTCGCATGCATTTTCTTTCGGTTTGAATCACTGTTTATTTGTATAAAGGCATGTTAAATTGTAGAAATCTGTTATAAAATGTGTAAAAAATGCATATATATAGGTTGGTTCTCCCGAGCCTTATCAGCAATGGGTGCCGGTCCGCCCTAATAGGACTTGGGGCATGACAGTTGCTAATTTAGGGGTGTTTAGAAGATTCATGAGACATTAGTGAACATCAACAACTGTGGATATTCTGCAGTTTCTTTCTATTTTGATAGCCATCTTTTGTATTCAAACATTGGCCTTTTATATGTAGTGGGATTTGTATGTGTAGATTGTTATATATATATATATATATATATATATACATATGTGTGTGTATGTGTATTCTATTGGAGTCTATAGTAGCTCTATATAGTTGACTTCTAGGTTCTAGGTATGTTTCAGTTATTTATGTTATTGTGGTTGCTATGGTTTGCTTAGACAGCTAGGACAGGCACCTTCTGGCTTGGATAATTGGCTTACCTGTAGGTGGGATCTAATAGGTGCCACCATAACCTGCACTGGGTCGTTATAGTAATAGGCGATATACATAATCATAACAAAGGAATAAAGCTCAAGAGATGATGAATGATCAATGCATCACTAAAACATAATTTGAAGCAACATATCTTAAGAAATGTTAATTCAACAGTCTAATTTTTATCTAAGCTTATCACTTCCATTTCTCAATCCATGCAGAGCGCACAATTCAAATCTTGGAGTATATGTTAAGGGCTAGCATGATTGACTTCAAAGGTAATTGGGATGGCCATTTTCCTCTGATTGAGTTTTCTTACAATAACAGTTCCCATTAGAGTATTCAGATAGCTCCATATAAGGAACTTTATGGGAGGAGGTCTAGATCCCGGATCAAATGGTTCGAGGTAGGTGAAGTAGAGTTGATTGGTCTAGAGTTGATTAACCAAGCTATGAAAAAAGTGAAGACCATTTGAGAAAGATTGAAGACTACATAGAGTTGATAGAAATCCTACAGATGTTAGGAGGAAAGACTTGGAGTTTGGGTTTAATGATTGAGTGTATTCGAAAGTATCCCGTATGAAGGGTGTAACGCAATTTGAGAAGAAAGGGAAGTTCAGTCCAAGGTACATTGGTCCTTACTAGATTACAAACTGAGTGGGCAATGTAGCTTATGAGTTGGAGCTACCACCAAGTTAGCAGGCATCCATCTGTTCTTTCACCTTTCCATGCTTAAGAAGTGTTTGGGAGATTCGAAGTTGGTGACTTTTTTAAGAGTATTGGATTGAAATATATATTGAGATATTACGATATCCTCATTCAAATCGTTGCTCCTCAGGTTGGTAAGTTGAGAACAAAAGAGATTGCATCTGTCAAGGAATTATGGAGAAATTAGTTTGTAGAAGATGATACTTGGGAAGCTGAGGAGGATATGAAGATCAAGTACCCTCACTTATTCCTGCCTCCAAATAATGAGAGAGTTGATGGTAATGATTCATTCCTGTTCCTTAAGTTTCTTTCTATTATGAGTTTGAGTAACAATAGGGTTTTAGAGTCTGATTGATGACTGGTTAGATTTGTCGATTGATTACTTGCTTAATCAATTGACTTCATGAGTAATTTGTAATGTATTTGATTGTTGGAGTCCATGGTACGATTCATGTCGTAACTAGTTTCCTAGGTTTCCTAGGTTTGAAGCCCAGTCAATTATCCTTGGGTTCAAGGAACAATTCACTATTCTTTAATTCAAGCCCTTATTGATTATTTTAGGTAGATTCTTTCTCTCGCAAGGGATACGTCCCACCGTTATGTATATTGTCAGACCATCTAGCCCTAGCTTACTTCCCTGACTGGAGGCTAGGTTGGGAAAAGGGTTCGAGGCCTCATTTGATATTATAGGGGTTTGAGGCCCCATATGATATTGGTTACTTGGTTACCGTGGATCCAAGACACCTATACATATCCTGGTTGTGCATGGGTGTACCCTCTGGGTTTATAGGGGCTCAAGGGTTATTTAGGCTTTGACACCAGGGCTTTACACCCACGCATAGCTGACCCCTGGATCATGTGATATTAAGAGTTAGATTTTATGGTGGTTTGTGAGTTCAGGGGTGATTATATCAGTTAGATTGTTCGCGGGTGTAAACCTGGGCTATAAGGGCCCAATCAGCTTTCAAGCACAGATATTAGGGCCTTGCACCCACGTATAGCACTATATCTCAATCCAAGAATAGCTGTGGTTTGGGCCTACTCGTGTTTCATCAGTTAATATTATTATACACACTTAGGTAGGTTCTTCTCCATGTATGTGTTACTCCTTGATCAGAGTTTCAATTAGAATATTAACTGCAATTCTCTATATTTGAGCCTTCTATATTATAGTACTTCAGTCGATCGGTCGATGAAGTCTACTGGGTGCCTATTACTAGTACTTACCCCTACATTTTAGCATTTTCCCATAGTGTAGGTCCTGGTACTACCTATAGTTACTGAGTTAGGGGTGTGCAGGTGATTTTTGAAATATTAGTGAGCACAACAGCTCTGGATATTCTATAGTCTCTTTCTGTTTTGACGACCGTCTTTTGTATTCAGATACTGACTTTGTATATATAGTGGAATTTGTGTATATAGATTTTTATATTAGTTATGTGTGTATATATGTACATGCTATTGGAGTCTACAGTAGCAGTATATAGTTGACTTCTAGGTTCTGGGTAGATTTCAGTTATTTATATTGTTGTGGTTGCTATGGTTTGCCTAGAGAGCTAGGACAGGTACCCTGTGGCTTGGATAATTGGCTTGCCTTTAGGTGGTATCTAACAAATGCCATCATGTCTTGGACTGGGTTGTAACAATAATAGGAAATATGCATAATCATAACAAAGGAATAAAATCAAGAGATGATGAATGATCAATGCATCACTAAAACATAATTTGAAGTAACATATCTCAAGAAATGTTGATTCAACAGTCCAGTTTTTTTCCAAGCTTATCTCTTGCATATCTCAAGCCATGCAGAGAGCACTATTCAAACCTTTGAGGATATGTTAAGGGCCTGCATCATTGACTTCAAAGGTAATTGGGATGACCATTTCCTATGATTGAGTTTGCTTATAATAATAGTTCCCATTCGAGTATTTAGATGGCTCCATATGAGGAACTTTATTAGAGGAGATCTAGATCCCCGATCGAATGGTTCGAGATAGGTGAAGTAGGGTTGATTGGGGTAGACTTAGTTCACCAAGACATGAAGAAAGTGAAGACCATTTGAGAAAGATTAAAGACTACATAGAGTTGACAGAAATCCTACACAGATGTTAGGAGGAGAGACTTGGAGTTTGAGGTTAATGATTGGGTGTATTTGAAAGTGTCCCCTATGAAGGGTCTAATGCAATTTGTGAATAAAGGGAAGTTGAGTCTGAGATACAGTGGTTGTTACCAGATTATAAAGAGGGTGGGAAATATAGCTTGTGAGTTGTAGCTACTACCAAGTTAGCGACCATTCATCTAGTATTTCACATTTCCATGCTTAAGAAGTGTTTGGAAGATTTAAAGTTGGTTATGTTTTTTGAGAGTACTAGATTAAAGTATATCTTGAGCTATGAGGAGATCCATGTTCAAATACTTGATCGTTAGGTTGGCAAGTTGAGAATCAAAGAGATCACATCTGCCAAGGAATTATGGAGAAATTAGTTTGTAGAAAAAGCTACTTGGGAAGCTAAGGAGGATATAAAGGTCAAGTACCCTCACTTATTCCTTCTTGCGAATAATGAGAGAGTTGATGATAATGATTCATTCCGATTTTTTAAGTTCCTTTCTATTCTGAGTTTGAGTGACCGTAGAATTCTAGAGTCCAATTGATGACTAATTTGATTTGTTGAATGATTACTTGCTTAACTGCTTAATTGATTGATTACATGAGTGATTTGTGATATATCTGATTATTGGTGTCCAGGGTATGATTCGTGCCATAACTAGATTCCAAGATTTCCTCTTCATTTGAGTATGAATGACACCTAGGGGGAGATAATCTTACACCTCCCTAATTCTTTCCACCCAATCTGTTGTAGAGGACAAGATAAAACCAATAAGAAATTACTAATAAGAATCACTGAGGTAGTGTATGAGTGGTACACCATTTCACGACCCATAAATCATGTTTCATAACTTAATGACTCAAAAATCAACATTTTTGAATATTGAAGAACGAGTAACCAGATGACCTGTAATATTAGTTATGACCCGTAAGTGATGTTTCGTAGACTAAGGTCTACAAAATCAAAATTTCTGAATCTTGAGCCACAAGTTATCATAACACTCATAACTCAACCTACAACCCGCAGAAAGGTGTTCATAAAAACCATATGTCCCAAGTCAAGTAACCCAACTATGGACACCCTCACCTATGAGAGGCCACTTACGACCCGTAAGTGGAACCACGACCCATAGATGGGGTTTCGTGGTTCCTATTGACAATTTTAAAAGGGTATTCTTGACTTTTTCTAACCATTTTTATTTTAAATCTATGATATTTTGGACTTCATTTGGGTCATATATCAGAACCCTAAGTGCATTATCTCTCAATACAAACTTAGTAATTCTTTAAAGTACCAAAGAAGGGATAAAAGTGAGGTTTCGAGCTTACGTATAAAAATCATAAAGGGATTGATTGTTATTCAAAATTTGAGGTTCAAAATCATAGGAACGAATATGTCACACGTCCCTTCATAGTTGAGTCAAGTCACGAATAAGAGTGACTATTGAAAATCCTGTGATTCTAATTTTCAAGTTTTCTTGTATTTATGTTGAATCTTCATAATTGTTTTGTATGCAAAAAAATTGATGCATTTCATTGACATTTGTGTAAAACTAAGGTAATAGTAGTCCTATACTTGATAGTACAAACTCTTCTTTTATTATTTGATGATGTTTTATATATTAACTGAATTGAGAATACGAGCCCATTATATGAGTTGAGTACCTTGAGCATGTTTGAGTATGAGGAGTATGTACATATTCTTATTTTGGCATATGAATGAAATGATAACCTTGTACGTCTACTTGTTGAGCATGACTAGTATAATAATGAATGACCATATAAGTCGGAGTCCCGCATGATGTAAATTAGACTCTTGATTTGCATGCATTAATGATAAATTCTAAATTGTTAAGCTGTTGAGAAATTGAGTTGAGTTGTTTGAGATGAATCAAAGGAATGAGTTTAAGTTGATTTGCTTGAGCATATTTAAATCTTGGAATTAGTATTGAGCACCGAGTTAGGTAAGAGAATAATACTCCAGATCTACATTGCCAGCGTAAGATAGTCGTGTAGTTAATTATGGTGGCTCGTATCCCAAAAGATGGAATTTCTCTTTAGATCCGAGAGGGAGGAGAGTTGATTATCCTTCTCCTTGGACTATTTAGGATGGGCGTGGCAACAACGTTACTTTTGTTGTGCATCACCAAATTAATGGTGGTGGGAGTCATGTTAGTTAGAGAAACTTATAAGCAATACTTGACTAAGCATGCTATGTTTTAAACTGAGTTACATAAAATTGAGTCTATTTTCAAAGTATGATTTTAACTTTAAACCTGCATTATTCATTGAGTTGAGTCACAAGCTGATGAGTTGAGTTTTGAGTCGAGTTGACTATTGAGTTTGAGCCTTTACTATTTCTTGAGTCATTTTACATACCAGTATATTCCATGTTCTGATGTCCATTTGGGCCTGCATCATTAATGATATAGATACAACAGAGAGAGGAATTCAGCTAGTGCTTCATTGAGGTCCAGTTTCTTACTTCTCTGAGCTGGTGAGCCTTCCTTGCTTTTTGGTGAAACTTTTTTTTATTCTTTAATTTAAGCACTAGCATTATTTTCTATTGAAGTAGCTCGGGGCTTGCCCTTGCACCTTCTAGATTAGAGTAATGATTCATACACATAGAGTAGAGGTTGATAATTTCTTTTACTTTTCCAACTTGATTATTGGAAAATATTTTTATAAGAGTTCTATTTATCCATTTGATGTCTTTTCTTGAGTATTCTTCCATTGTTGTGTATGATGTGATGATGCTAGGTGGTCCTCTTGAGGAATCAATTATGGTTCTTCAAGTACCGGCAATGCCAAGGGTTCCCTCTCGGGGCATGACAACCATCTACTTTTACAATTGAAAAGATGGTAAACAATTGTAAAAATGAATAACCATCTATTTTTACACATAAAAATTTGCAAGTTGTAGTTTTAATATGAAGTTTTATTTAAAAGGTCACTCAACTTTGAGAGTTTATCTAACATAGTCATTGCACTTTGTTTTGTATCAATGAAATCACTTACTTAGGTCTTTGTATCAATAAAATCACTCAACCAAATTAATTATCAAAAAATTGGCATGGCAAAATATTTTTGGTATATTATGTAAATATGAAACCACAATAAAATAAAATTAAAATTTTGCATGGTAAATTTATTAATTTTTATATAATGTAAATATGAACCCTCAGATAAATAAAATTTATAAGCTAAATAAATTTACTACTAGAAAATTACAAATATAAAGCATAAAATCAAAAAAATAAAAAAATATAAAAGAATTTGAAGGATATTTTTATCTTTACAATTCTAATCCCATGGTATTAAATAGAAGATATTAGCTAATACCACCATATGAAAGGTTTTAGTTAATACTATGTAGAGTGTATTAACTAATACATGGATTAATTATACACAGACATAAAATCCTATAAAACATAATAATTAGATAATATCAAACATAAATGCATGAATTATTTTGTCTAACATCTGGTACCAAACGACCCCTAAGTGTTATTCATTGCACATCCATTGTCCTCATCAATATGTCATCTTATTGTTAATTAGATTAAAGATAATGTATTTGGAAAAGAGAACAACCAAACTAAATAAAAAGTGTCAAATATTTTTAAACATGCGAAATTGCATAAAAATGTCTTTAATTAATGGTTGGATCCAAAAATATCCATGATGTTAAAGTTTGAAACAAAAATGCTCTTATTACTATTTAATGGGTTGAAAATGTCTCCTTTCTAATAAAATATTGCTAATTTTTTTCTTAACATATCCATCCTAATAAAAATAGTACTATTTCAAAGAATCAAATCCACTCAAATATTTGTACTCAACAGTATCTATACATAAATAAATAACTTCATATATCTTAGTTTCCTTTAACAAACCTACTCTTGATGGCTACCTCACATAAATATACTATGGCTGATATCATTTTTCTAGGATTACTTGTTGACAACATTTATAAATCAGGTATGCTATTCCCTCTCGACCAGAAAAAAAAATAGTCACACGTTTTGAATTTTAGAGTCAATAATAGTCTTATATTTTATTTGTGTTTGCAAAATAAATGAATTTTGATACCTATTTACTTATTTTTCATATCGAACTTGTGTGTTATTTTACATATTAACTTGCATGAAATTTCATATGGTCATTGGTTATTTGCTAAGTTTGGGGTAAAACTCATGTAGTTGTTCTAATTAAGGGTGTCTTTCATATGACATAAATTTATTTCTTTTTTCTTTTTATTTTGTAAAAATATATCATTTTCGTTTATTTAAAACAATTTCACTCGCAAAAAAACAACTTCCTTCACTTTTAGATCGGAGTCATTTTCCTTCATACTTATCTCAACTTTGGAGCTTCATTTCACCGGTTTTTGCAACTTCATTTCACTAATTTTTACCAGTAGTTAGATACGATTGTCTGTCTTCAATTCTAAAACTTTCATCTAAACACTATCATGGTTGTAGTATTATAATCCTTCTTCAATAAATCATTTTTGCAAATATTTCTCACTCAACTAAATGCGAAAAAATATTTATGATTTTCATTTTTCAAAGAAATAAGTCTTTTTTCATGGAATTGACTACCCCAAAGCCTCACTCCAATTTAAAGGAGCACTGCAACAGGCCTGGTTATGAAAACTCTTTAAGCATAGAAAACTCCAACTTAAACAGGAACTGGCCTAGAACAGACTTGCCACGGATCTTGGATATGGTTTCCTGATAGGAGATCCATGGATCACAGACGGTAAATGACACTAAAATTCAGCTGCAATGGATTTTTTTAAGTCTAATGATGTTGCTTATGTTCATATTAATAATCTAAAATTAATAAAATTAGGTCAAACAAATCTCATACAAATTACTTCTAAAAGTATGGACGTCTATAGAAATGTTGATTGAGCTTGTTTTCTTTCATTAAAAGACTCTACCTAAACAAAGTTGATATTTACTATTTTTATTAAATTATTATTTAATTTTTTAAAAATATTTGAAATTAACTATTCTGAAATATATTGCAAGAGAAAAATATTAAAATTAAAAAGTTCTAAAATATTTGATAAGAGCATACAATAAGAGGCTGAAGGGTACCCTTATCACTGGTGTTCTTCGGGGTACTTCAACTCCTCCCATGTCTGTTTGTACCTCTCACCCTATTTATGGACTTGGTGTTGGATATCAGCCCATAAGATAATTTCTCAGTGTCCTCCATCACACCACTGATATTTTCATCCCCGCTAGTTTCTACTAGTGCTACTATGTCACTATTTGAGCAGAAGAGCTTCGTGAGGTTTATGAGATTTGCTCTACCTAGGTATGATGGTACATCTAGAGGTAGAGCTTATAACTTCTTTATAGAGTGCTATTTGTATAATTTGGGCACTCTAGAGGTTCATAGGGTGCAATACATATCTTACCGGCAAGTTCACCAGCATGGCTAGAGAGTGGTGGAGAGCAGTTCTTGCATGCAGGGTAGCTGGTGCTCCTGTGATGTCCTGGGAGAAGTTCATAGAGCTATTTCATTACAATCTTCATAACTAGCATCGATCTATGCTTGATAGGCTAGAGAAGGGTTCTATGTATGTTTTTGAGTATAAGGCCCGCTTTCATGAGCTTTCGCGTTATTCTATGTCGAGTATTCCCACTGAGTTTGAGAGGATTCACAAGCTACTGAAGGATTTTTCTGGTTATCTTTAGGAGTTCATAGCTTCTTTAGTATTATCTGATGGTTCTTTTCAGAGTATTGTTGACCACATGAGGATGATAGAAGATATCAGGCTTGCTAGACAAGATAGTGGCAAGAGGTTTCATCACTATGATCAGTTTGGTGGTTATGACCCTAGAAGCAGAGATCATCAGGGCAAGGGCACTCAGAGTAACTAGGGTAGGCCAATCTTATCATTTACATGATACTTTAAACCGAGTTATATCAATTGAATCCAAAAGACTAACCCAATTTTTGTACGCGCTCTTCTACTAAAATCCTTTATTGACTTCCCCCAAGTTACTGATTGAGATTTTATTTATCCATAAGCTTATTATTCTAAAATCATCCACTACCTTGAAGCTTATTATGAAGTCATCGATCCTTATTTAAAACTCTTGAGATACATTTCACCACCTATGCATTGGTCATCCCAAGGATCCACCACTAAAATATTTCTTATCAATACTTAACCCAAGTGTTCATAATAAGAAACTAGTTCGTTTATCAAATGTGGATATAATATCAAATCTCATCATGCGACATATATCCCCTTTCTCATCTTATGCTAGTGACATAGTTTATGAGATTTGAGTTATTTATATTCTTACCAAAATTGGTTCTCAATACTACTCCAAAAATATTATGTTCATATATACCAACATTTCAAATCATATCATCAAGTCTCATTAGAATCTCACAGGTTCAAACTCATCTCAATGATCTGTAATGACCTGATCCAAGACTATGAAGTATAGTCTGCTCTAGGGTCTAGCTCATCTTGTATTTGTTCCTTTAGCCTCACCACAAAAGGTGTCTCACGGTATATAAACCAATCCTTTACTTAAATAGCCCAATACTCTCCCTCTCTTTTCCTATGTAGGATTTTCCTATGTGAGCCAGGCGTTACATATCGCTACCCTTGCACTCACCTCCCATTGGACTCAGCATCTTCACTGAGTTTTGTCCCACCATTGTACTAGTTATGAGTCGGCTCTGATACCACCTGTAATAGGCCAGCCCACAAGTGATATTGTCTACTTTGGGTCGAAGCCCATACGACTTTAAAAATTCATCACTAGTAGATAAGACATGTTTATTTATATACCCAACATCGCTCTTGTGTTTTGCCAGTGTGAGACTTCTGATCTTAAGATGTGTTGTTACATCACCAAATCTTTCTTTTAAGGTTAAGCTCTTAACTCATAATGACTTTATCAGTCATTATTCTAACATATAACATTCAAGAAAATAAAAATATAGTGGAAGAATTTAGGGACTCCATAGACTCTTTAGGCTCAAATTATACTCATACATACCCATTTAAGTAAAATATGTAAAAATAACAATGATTCATTCTAGGGTTCATACAGTAAGGAAAAATCATCTATTTATTTCAAGTATTTAATTCATAAAATTAGTAACTCATGCAATATCATATAGAAATACATTAAGACTTTAGAGAATCCTTCAATAAACATTCATGAGAGACTCAATTTACTCACAACTCCATCAATTTTGGTTATGAGGCACATGGAATAACATAATCCATATTTTCGTTAGCCTTATATACCTGAAAGTTTTGAATCTTGATAAAGCTTAGGGGAATTCATAAGATAATCTTCAAATACTAGCATTGTTCTCCTTTTAACCCTTGCTCTAAGTTGGAGACGGTGTATTTTAGCGTCAAAATGTTGAAATGATATGTTTAGGGGTTTATTTAGGTATAAAGATGTCAAGTTTAGGCTTTGAAAGGGTGTAAAAAGATCAAAATACCCTTAAAAAGATGTCAAGTCATCCACAAGCCCACCTGCATCCCGTAGAAATTTCCATGGCCCGTAGGAACCTATCCGTAAACTTTAAGGCAATTGTTTGCTCTCTGGATTGATTCCATGAGCCCAATCTATGGCCCATAGAATATTCTGTGACCCTAGTTGGGTCCGTAAAGTTTGGGACTAAAAAAATGAATTTTTGAAGTTTTTTCATGAGATGACAGTACGGGCCATAACTCAAACCATAACCCTTATGTAGTTTTTGTAGATCAACTCTGCTATGACAATCTTTAGTAAAACGATCATAATGTTTGAGTTCAAACTTCAAATGAGGTGAAATAAGTTGCATTCGAAAGATGATTCAAATTCCTTTCATTTGGTAGTTCATGCGAAATCTAATTCTGTGTGTTAATGTAAGACCCCACTTATGAGGGTAGGAGGAATGCAAGAAATAAGCTTGAAAAATTTGATTGTTGACACTTACGAAGGGGATTTACGACTCGTAAGTCAGAGTATGACTCATAAGATATGTCTCATAGAATCTGGCATTATGACTCTTCATAGGACTCACAAGTCACTCTATAAGTCGTAGACCACATAATAGGGGTTTTAATAGTAACTCAAAGTTTAGAAAACTTAGTTTACGATTGGCTATCTATAACTTGTAGAGAGCTCTACAAGTCGTATACTAACGAGTCGTATACTAAGTCTTGTAGGGCCATCCTGCCAGAATTTTAAGAAGGGAAAGTTTGACCTTTCCTTTCTTCTAAGTCCAAAAGATGTTGTTTTGACCCCGTCTATATCCTTTATCAGTTTACACAAACATAATACGCTCCATTCTTCCTCAATCCAAACACCCTAAGTCTCTAAACCCTCTCAAAATACTCTCAAGTTCTTTGAAGGCTTCATGAAAGAATGTGCAAACTTGGGTTCCAAATTCCTCATCATCTCCCATGGTTTTTCTATCTCCTATCACTAAGGTATGTGGGTTTGATTGTGGGAACCATCTTTCCCAGAAGCCCAACCATTTCTCTTCTCTTACTACATGAAAATTATGAATCCATATGGATATTTTATGGACTATTGTGTATGATAGTACTATTATGCATTCTATGATGGTTTATTTTTGTACATTATCATGAAGTAAAATATCATGCAGAATTTTTCGATTTATATGAGTATTGAGGAAGTCTTGACTAGGGTTTTACTTGATATGAGGAAGTTCATGTTCCCATGTCTATACTTTGGAAGATGATGTATATTATTATGAGGGGTTGATTAAGGATGATTTAAACTTATTATTTTCCGTATGTGTCTTGAAATTTGATTTTTAAATGATAGGGGTTTTTACTACGATATTAGCAGGTTGGTTTGAATGACCTTAAAATGAGTTAGTTTTACTCCTCTCTTGTTTTAGACTCTTGGAAAGCATGATTTTACAACATATGTATATACCCACCATTTTAGGGTAACTTTACTTGACAAGGATTTTCAAGTTAATGAAATACTATTGCAATAATTACAAGGCAAGCATGTTATGTTAAAGTATAGGCTCCCAAGCATGTAATAAACTCATGTAGAGTTTCTATGATTTGCAAGTAATATGTTGAGTCCTTATTCTACATTTCTACCCTTTTGTGAGTGAATAATTCCTACATGAAGGGGGCAAGCCAATAACTATTTACCCTCATGTACACGTGAAGTGATCAAGCATAATCATCAATTTACCCTCATGTGCAACTAAAGCTCACTAGTAAGGGACAATCATGTTATAATCTCTACCCTCATGTTAAATGCAATGCCTACTAGAAGAGGTCAAGTCTATGCATTATTTTTACCCTATAGTTTAAAGTATATGCCCATGTAAGGGTCAAGTATGTGAATGAGCTACTCATGCCATGTTATCATATCTTTCACAAGTTATTCATGTTATGATTAAATTTATGATTATTTCAATTATTCTGTGGGATTTGACTTAGCACCAATTGAGGCTTAAGGTGGGGGCTCCAATCAAGGGGTTCTTATATAAAGTCTTAGTCTGTAAACTATGTACCACTAGAGGATTATATTATTTTTCTAAAAGTGTCTTTACTAGTGGATCCATCTAGAACAAGTTCTCCACTTTGTGGGGTCATGTATGTGTTACCTTGGCAAGTAGACCACTCCTTCTCCCATGGGGAGTCATGCATTAGGATTCCAAATAGTAGCTCACTTGGTATTATATGTCTTTTAAGGTCTCCATGCATATATGTATGTTGTATTATGCAAGTTGATTATTTACATGCATGTCTTAACTCAAGCATTGATCATACCTTCCATATTGAGCTTATATCTATTGAATGACGATTATGCATCTTAATTATTATGGCTTACATCTTTGTTGCATTTCACCCCACATACTTTGTATATTTCAAGTACTAATGCATAATTTTTGCCTACATGATCTCACCATGTAGAGATCGGAGCTCCTATTAATCCTCCTCCTCCACGTGTCTAGATAGTTCCTTTAAAGACTACTATTGGTGAGTCCTCCACTTCGAGGACAATATCCACTTTCCTTTAATGCTCTTTTAAGACTTATTTACTTATGGATATTTAGATTTTTTTGGTGAGACTAGGAGATGTCTTGGCGCCACTCTATTTATGTTTGGAGTTGTCATTGGATATATGGTTATGTATGTAATGCTATTGACTCTCATTATGATTAAGTTTGTATGAGAGACTTCCCTTAGTCCTTATTCCCTTACATGTGTGGATAGTTGTTGTTGATGAGGTGAAAAGTCCTAACTCCTGCTTCCCTTTACACTCTATTGCTACTTGTTGTTATCTTATTTGGCTTCCGCAACCAAAGATGTGTGAATCATATGCTAAGAGGATTCTTTGGGGTCCCTTCGAGTTCCCTATTTTCCATGTCACATCTAGTCCCAAAGCTAAGGTCATGACAAACTTGGTATAAGAGCACTAAGTTATTAATGGTCCTTCAAAATTCAACACACCGTATCAAGTAGAATTTTATTCATGGTTGTGAAGAATGCCATAATTATGGATAAGAGGCTATGAGGTATCTTTAGGAAATGGTTCACTTCTTCATGATCTATATGGTGCTTTAGTTTTAAAGATAGGGTTCCCTTTCCTAATGAGCACTATTTTGTTCTTCTAGATCATGCCACTACCAAGAAGAAGACCATGGAGGGCCCACATACCCGAGGAGTTACCAGCTCATTCGATTCCTCAAGCTTCGCAAGAAGGAGGGGATACATATGTTGAGTTTTGGAATGCCATCACCATGTAGCCTATACCATGACTAACAAATTGAATCAAGAGGCCCAAGCTCGTCATGCTCCCATCCTGCCTCAAAATTGGGGGGCTTCACAAGGATCAACCCACCCAATTTTCATTGTTACAAAATAGAGGAAGATCCTCAAGAGTTCATTGATGAGATATATAAGGTTATTGATATTATGGGGGTTAGTTCTGAGGAGAAGGTGGAACTAGCAGCCTATCAACTCAAGGGTGTTGCCCAAATTTGGGCTGCTCGATGGAAGTTAGAGAGGGAGAGTAATGATGTCATTCCATGGGACGAATTCAAGGTCGTCTTCCTCAATTTGTTCTACCTTATTGAATTGAAAGAGGCAAAGATGATGGAGTTTATGAATCTCAAACAAGGCTCCATGAGTGTGAGAGAGTATGCCCTCAAATTCAATAAGCTCTCAAAGTATGCTGCTCACTTGGTTGCCAATCCTAGGGTAAGAATGAACAAGTTTGGGTTGGGGGTGTCTAATTTGGTGAATGAAGAATGTCCCATCGCCATGATTGTGGGCGATATAGACTTGTCTTGGCTCATGGCATATGGTGAACAACTTGAAGGGGAGAAGCTTTGGAAGAGAGGGAGTGGGGAGTCGAACAGGGCTCGGTTTGATGGTGTCTTTCAAGGTGCTAAGTGTGGACATTTTAAACAAGGTCATAAATTCCAAGGCCAAGGGTCCTCTAATGCTCCAAACAAGATGTTTACTAATGGTGGAGTACCTAAGCCAAGGTTTCATGGTGGCAATGGTGGGATGAGTCACCTTACGTGCCAAAAGTGAGGGAGAAATCATAGTGGTCCATGCTTGAGAGACTCCAATGCTTGCTATAGGTGTGGTAAAATGGCCCTATACTTAAAACAAGGGTAGGCTTGGTCATCCTCAAGGCCAAGGTGCTAATACCAGTTCTATGCTCTCTAAGGAAGGTAAGGAGTAGATGAGTTGCGCGATGTTGTTATCAATATTTTAAAGGTTTTTGGTTATGATATGTATGCTTTGTTAGAACCGGGTTCCACTCGTGCTTTCATTACTCTTTTTGTTGCCAATAAGCTTCATGTGTGTACTGAATTATTGTGTGAATCCTATGAAGTGTCTACCCCCGTTGATGAGTCCATTATTTCTAGAAGAGTCTATAAGGGTTGTACCATGTCTATAATGCATAAAGTTTTTAATTATGATTTTGTTGAACTTTACATATGGATTTTGACATTATTCTTTGGATAGATTGGTTACATGCATATCATGCTTCTATCAATTTTAGAACACGTAAAGTTAGGTTTTAATTCCCTAATGAGCCTATCCTTTTGTGGGAAAGTCATAATGTGGTGGTTAAGAGTAGGTTCATTTCTTGTCATAAAGCTCGAAAAATGATTTCTAAGGGCTACATTTACCATCTTGTAAGGGTTAGAGATGTTGGGTCTAAATTCCCTCCTATTGAGTCGGTTCTAGTAGTCAATGAGTTTCTTAATATCTTTCCCGATAAGCTTCCTGGTGTTCCCCCTGAAAGGGAAATAGACTTTGGTATGGACCTCCTCTCTGATAAATAATTTATTTTCATTCCCCCTTACTGTATGGCCCCGGTAGAGTTAAAGGAGTTGAAAGACCAATTGAAGAATTTATTGGAGAAGGGTTTCATAAGGCCTAGCAAGTCACCTTGGGGTGCACCGGTCTTATTTGTAAGAACGAAAGAAAGATGGTTCACTTAGGATCTGCATCGACTATCGACAACTTAATAAGGTCACTATAAAGAATAAGTATCCTCCACCAAGGATAGATAACCTATTTGATCAACTACAAGGGGCTAGTCATTTTCGTAAGATTGATCTTCGATCTAGACACCACCAAGTGAGGGTGAGGGAGTGTGATATTCCCAAGATGACTATTTGGACTAGGTTTAGGAATTTTTAATTTGTGTAATGTCTTTTGGCTTGACTAATGCACTGGCAATTTTTATGGATCTCATGAATAGGATCTTTAAACTCTACCTTGACATGTTTGTGGTGGTCTTCATAGATGACATACTGATTTATCCTCAAAGTAAAGAAGAGCATGTGAATCATTTGAGGGTGGTCTTGAGGTTGTTTGCTAAATATGATAAATGTGCATTTTGGTTGAAAGAGGTTTCATTCCTTGGTCATATGGTGTCGGGTGATAGAATCAAAGTGGACCCTAAGAAAATGGAAGTGATAAAGAATTGGCCTAGGCCCTTGTCTCCCACGGATATTAGGAGTTACTTGGGCTTAGCAGGGTACTATCAGATGTTTGTGAATGGTTTCTCATCACTTGCTTCCCATTTGACAAAATTGACACAGAAGAAGGCAAAATTTGTTTGGACTGACGAATGTGAAAAGAATTTTAAAACTTTGAAGGACAAGCTTATCTCTGCTCATAATTTGACCTTACCAAAAGGGCTAGAAGGGTTTGTGGTTTATTATGATGCTTCAAGGATTGTTTGGAGAGTGTGTTGATGCAAAATGGCAAGGTCTTAGCATATACTTCTCGACAACTAAAAGTGGATGAGCAAAATTATTTTACCTATGATCTTGAATTAGTGGCCATGGTATTTGCTTTGAAAATATGGTATCATTATTTGTAGGGGGGGTTCATGTAGATGTATTTTACTAACCACAAGAGTCTCCAATATGTGTTTACACAAGAAGATCTTAATTTGAGGTAAACAATATGGTTAGAACTCCTTAAGGATTATGACATGAGTGTGCACTATCATCCTGACAAAGGTAATGATATGGTTGATGCTCTACGTAGAGTGTCCACAGGAAGTCTACATCATATTGATGACAACAATAAGGTGCTAGCTAGAGAAGTCTGTCAGTTGGCTAGGTTAGGAGTTAGGTTGAATGACGAAGAGTATGGTGGTGTGGTGGTTTTCGATGCTCCAAATCTTCATTGATTTAAGAGGTCAAGTCCAAATAAGACCTTGACCCCGCCTTACTAGTATTGAATGATTTGGTGAAGGATGGTAAAGTACAGGTTTTCTCTAAATGGGGAGATGATGTCCGTAGGTACCAAGGTAGGTTATGTGTGCCTAATATTGATGAGTAGAGGGATTTAATTTGTAAAGACTGACATAATTCATCCTACTCTATTCAACCTAGTTCCACGAAGATGTACAGAGACTTGAGAGAGGTATATTGGTGGGGTGGTATGAAAAGAGATACTGCGAAGGTTTTAGTCGTTTGCCAAAATTGCAATAAGTCAAAGTTGATCATTAAAGGCCAGGCGGCCTAGCCCAAAACTTAGAAATTCCTACTTGGAAGTGGGAAGTGATCAACATGGATTTTTTGATTGGTTTGCCAAAGACTAGAAAATAATTTGATTCTATTTGGGTTATAGCTGATAAATGACAAAGTTGGCTCACTTTCTACTTCAAAACAACTTATGTGATGAAGATTATGCCATGTATATATTCACGAGTTGATTAAGTTACATTGAGTGTCGTTGTTTATTCTATCATATCATGTTGCTTAATTTACCTCTTACTTTTGGGGATCCTTCTAAAATGGTCTTTGTGCCAAAATCAAGCTTAGCACAGTTTTTCATCCCTAAACGGATGATCATGATGAAAGGACAATCAAACTTTTGAAGATATGCTTAGAGTTTGTGTTTTGGAGTTTAAGGGTAGTTGGGATAAATATCTTCCACTCATTGAATTTGCTTATAACAATAGCTACCCGTAAAGATCCAAATGTTGTACGACTTTATCATACCTTCAAATCTTTATTTTTGGAGCTTTTGGACCAAGGTGTCACTCCAAGGGAGGACACACGGCTCGTGTAAGGTTGCAAGACCCGTGTGGCCTCTATTGAGGTGACACCTGGCCTCAAAAAGTTGGGTAGTACCTTAAACATAAATAATTTAGCCAAGAATTGTCACACTTGCACCTTCACAGTCCATGTGACACTTCACAGATTATATGGAGGTGTCATGTGGGGACCTTGGTCGAAAAGCTCACAGTTTAGGACCAAGTGTGATCACATGGGGCTTCCGGCCTGAAAGATATTCTATGTATGGAATCACCATCTTGTAACATTTTCGTGGAAATTCTCTAAGTGTCAGTTCAAGGCGTGTCACATGAACCGTATGGCTTCACACAGCTCGTGAAGCTTTCCATATGGTGGGATTTGTGCTCAAAAGTCTTATGTATTTGGTCAAGGCTCCAATTTCCAGAATTCATCTAAGTGTTTCTTCCCGGGCACTCCATAAAAACTATTAAGAGCCAAATGAGTCGTATGGCCTCAAGTAAAGTTGCTTTTGGAAAAGTTTTCCCTCCATTTTATTAAGGGCATTTCCATTTGGTCTTTTGGGAAATTCTATGCTATCCAAGGGTCATCTAAAGACCTAAAACCTATTTCAAACATTCAAAGCTCACTCATATTTCATACTTTTTCAAAAGCTTTTCACAAAGGAACTCTTGGAGATTCTCAATTTGGGAGCTAGGGAATTCAATTCTTCTAAAAATTCTTTGGGGTTTCTTCATCTTGTTGAAGGTATGTGGGTTGTGATCCTTAGTTACTTACAATCAAGGAGACCCAACCTGTTCTCGGGAAATCTACATGAATTTTGCTTACTTTAATTTGGGCTTTTAACTATTATGATTTCTTAAATTCCAATAATGAATAGACTATGTTTATCTATTGATTTTGCGATGATTTAATCTTTGAAATATTGGATTTTAGCATTTTTTTGGAATCTATGATTGTGCATAGTCCCTTTAAGGCTTTGATCTAAGCATGGGTGATTTATATTATAGTTTATATGTGGATTTGGTTTTAGCTCTACTTAAATTTAATATTATATTACAGATTTTAGATCGAATGTCAATTACCCATGCCATTCCTACATTTTTCATACCATATGCATTTCATGAGCATGGATTTATGAAATTATGAAGTGGGTTAAGCCCAATTATATTCTATAATATGATTTTGGTAAGATATTGATTATGACAAGAATGTGATCACATATATGTCTAAGATTATGGCTCTTTGAGCAATTCTATGGGTGTTTACACTATAATGTTTATGGCAGCATTGATTGAGGTTTATGTTGGAGTGGGCTATCCCCAAGGGTTCATTCTTATCTGTCAAGAAAGTTCTCCAAGACAATTGTCCCTATGCATGAAAGTATAACATGAAGAATGTTTTGGCTTTCTAGCCTATTATGTATGATTATGAAGAAAGTGATTTGACCATTACGCCTAAGAATGCATGTAAGCAATTTGAAGTCTTATGTCTCTATTATAAGAATGTATATATATGTACTCTAGTGGGATTGTGACCTAGCACTAATGGATTGGATGTCAATATGGACTATCCCCAAAGGTCCATACTCCTTTCCTTGAACTATGTGCCTAGCATAGGATTATGTTTATGCCCCATGGGGGAAAGTATGTTAAGGATCTACCTTTGGCAAGTAGGTCACTTCTTTCCATTGTGGAGGACACAATGGGGTTCCAAGTCATAGCTCACTTGGTCTCATGTCAGTTACGGTCCCATCCTCATATATACAAAGTACTTTCACATTCATGCATCACAAAATTCATGGAATCTGCCCTTGCCATCTAACATTAAATGCAAATTTTGTAAGTCATATGCATCACATACCACATACTTAATACATTCAAACGTATTAACCATACTCTTGTCTATATGATTTCACCATGTAGGGACCAAAGGCTTTGAGCATTCGTCATACGACACATAGGTCGGATTCCAAGGTTACTTATAATGGTGAGTCTTATTTTCCAAGGTGATCCACCATACTTCTTCCTATGTTACTTTTGGCTATTACTTATCTTGAGGGTGAGCCTATAAAGTGTATTGGCCCCTGACCTATCTTATGATTAGAGGCAATGTTGCACCCTTTTGTAAACTCCTTTATGATTGTATATTACATGTTGCATTTTATGATGATGGCTATCTATTGGTTATTATTGTGTGTTTGGATAGTAAGCTTATGAATGGTTTCTATGTGATGTGGAGAAAGATCCTACGTCCTAATCTATCCAATTGCATGAGTCCTACTTTCCGTCCCCTTAGAACTATGTGTTTACTTTTCTGTATATGTTTCCAAACCGATGATGTGTAAATGGATGCTATGAGGCTTGATTGGGGAACTTCAGGTTCCCATTCGCCATATCACTCCTAGGCCCTAGGTCCAAGTCGTGACAGGCTTTGTATCAGAGCACTAGGATTATAAATGATGCTCGGAGTCCAGCATGCCATATCAAGTAAAGTCCTACTCATGGGTGTGTAGTGCACCATGCCTCTGAGTGGGAGGCTATGACGATGTTCTAGGAATTGTCTCACTTCTTCATGTTTTATTTCATACGATGAGTAGTGTGATTAGTTTCTTGATCTTGATAATGTCCTTATTCTATTTCAGAAGATGCCTCGGGGTAGATCTATCAAACTAACTCTGTCTAATGAAGGCCAAGCACTACAAGGGCCTATGGACGCGCCTATCTCTAGTGGTGAATTTTGTACGACCTTTTCTATGCTTGATTAGGTTGTAAACACGTAGACTAAGCAGGTTAATCTTTCTTGATATCCCACTCTGGCTATTAGAGAGCCAGGATCAATGGGTTGCTACATCGGGCTTTCGCCCATTTATTCTATAAGGGGGAGCAGAATCATATCTGGGAGTGGTTCTTTGGATCGATCACATTTTTCTCTATTAGACGAAGGTGTTGATCGGCGTCCTCCATTCTCCTTATGGCCTGAGAGGATTTACTACTCTCTCGACCCTAAGAATGATGAGATAATAAGAGACGTGCCAGCGGAATGATCGGCCGGACAAAGGTGTCATCAATAGCCGAAGTGCTTTTTCCTTGCTCTGATCTTTCGTGGAGTGAGTGATGCCCCAAAGGGTATCACGAACGGAGTAAAGCAGTTTCATTAAAGCAATTAAATCTACTATTCCACTAAATAAACTGAAAATCAAGTCATTGCGTAATTAATGCAAGTATTCCACTTAAAGCTTTTAACGTTGAATCAAAATGAAAAAAACAATTAATTCCACTATGAAACTTATGAATTAAACTATTAAACTTCATGCCCTGTTGTCAAGCTAAATATCTCATATCTTGCCCGGCTCACATGTTCTAGCGCGAAAGGTTGCTTATTCGCCTTCGCTGTGATGAGGTGGCAATCCCTCAATCATGCGATTTTCCAACAATTTAGAGCTTCGGGAGATCGTCCTGCCTAGTTCTCCTTCAGGAGTTGCCAGGCCTAAATATCTGGCAATGGTCAGCATTCTCCAAGAGGTGAAAGCCAAATCCCAAGTCAGATCAATTCCAAGGAAGAAGCGGGGAGGAAAGGTTGTTAACAGAATCTTTGTATTGGCCTTCTTTAGTCAAAGCTTTTGCTTTTTCTCTTATGCTGTACCTGGTCGTTTAAATAAGATCTCTATTTCGGTACAACGAGAAGGGGTTTACTATGGTCAGTGCTGTGAGGGTACTTGTAAATCACTAGGTAGCCATACAACACTCGTCCCAAGTTTGACTTAGCCCAAGCAATGCCTACAAGGCTCTGACAGAGAAGAGCTAACTGGAGTACGCCTGGAACGACGAACGAGGAGTATGAGAAGAGAGTTTCGAAGGTTAGATCGGGAATCATTCAGAGTTATTTAGGTCTAAGGTTGATGAGGATGCTTAGGAATTCATTGATGAGCTCACCAAGGTGTTGAATGTTATGGATATCACTTCTGAGGTAAAAGTTGAGTTGGGCGTATATCAGTTGAAAGATGTGGCTGAGTGTTATGTACTCAGTGGTCTATGGAGAGGGTTTATGGTGATGCTATTAATTAGGAGGAGTTCAAGCTTGTATTCATGGATCATTTATTCTCACTTGAGCTTATGGGAAGTTCAGATGACTAAGTTTATCAATCTTAAGTAGGGTAATCTGAGTGTGAGAGATTATGCCCTCAAGTTCACTAAGCTCTCCAAGTATGTTGTACCTCTTGTGGATGATCCTCATGCAAGAATGCTCAATTTTATTTTTGGTATATCTAACTTGCTTCTACAAAAATATTGTATAACCATGCTTAATCAAAATATGAACATCTCTAGACTTATGGTTTATGCCAAACAAATCGAAGGGGAGAAACTCAAGTGGAGGAGAGTGCATGATCCTAGGAGGCCACATTTTGATGGTCGATTCTCCGTGTCTCAGGGTCGTAATTTTGGTCACTTTTAGTAGGGACAAGGTTCTAATACTTGGGTTGCTAATGCTAGTGTGTCTCCTCCTAGGGCACCAGTTGGTGATGGACCGTTGCCTCTGTGATATGACAAGAGCGAAAGAAATCATCCTGAAAGGTGCTTGTTCGGTTTGGGGCTTCCTTTGGTTGTGCGGGAATGGGGCACAAGTATGTTGATTTCCCAAATGCACCAAAGAAGGGTCAAGTGAATCAAGCTGCTCAAGTCCAACCTAGAGCTCCTTAAGGTATTGCACCAAGGAACAACAGGTTTTATGCTCTTCATGACCGTCAGGAAGTGGAGGAAGCTCCGGATGTTATGACTGGTACTATGAAAATCTTTGATTTTGATGCTTATGTTTTGCTTAAGTTCGCTGCAAATTTGTGTTTTGTGACTCCTCTATTGGCTGTTAAGTTTAGTTTGAGTCCAGAGATCTTAAGAGATACCTTTTCAGTTTATACTCCCATGGGTAAATTTGTTGTTGATCATAGGGTCTATAGTAGGTGTCATGTTTCTATGTTGCATAAAGGTTTTACATGTGATCTTGTCAAACTTGAGATGTTTTATTTTGATGTCATTCTTGGGATGGATTGGTTACTTGCATCATATGCCTCTATTGATTGTAGAACCCGAAAGATCAAGTTCCAACCTCCCCATGAGCCCGTTCTTGAATGGAAGGGTAGTGAGTCCATTATTAAGGGTCGGTTTATTTCCTAACATAAGGCTGAGAAGATGATCTCCAAGGGATATATATATATTACATAGTGAGGGTCAAGGATGTGGATTCTAAGTTACCTACTTTTGAATCAGTTCCAGTGGTGAATGAGTTTTCGGATGTGTTCCCCAAAGACTTGTCCGGTATCCCTCCCAAAAGGGAAGTAGACTTTGGCATAGATCTTCTTTCGGATACTTAACCTATCTCTATTCATTCCTATCATATAGCACTAGCTGAGTTGAAGGATTTAAAGGATCGATCGAAAGATTTGTTGGAGAAGGGCTTCATCAGGCCAAGTATATCTCAATGGCGTGCTCCGGTTTTATTTGTAAGGAAGAAAGATGGATATCTTTAGCTATGTATCGATTATAGAAAATTAAATAAGGTGACCGTTAAGAATAAGTATTCATTTCCTAGAATCAATTACTTGTTTGACCACTTTAAGCTTACTCACTTTTCAAAGATTGACCTCCACTCCGGGTATCATCAATTGAAGGTTACATAGTGTGATATTCCCAAGATGACCTTTCAGACAAGGTATGGGCACTTTGAGTTTATGGTAATGTCATTTGGCCTAACTAATGCTCAACTGTGTTTATAGATCTTATGAATTGGGTGTTCAAGCCATTACTTGATAGTTTTGTGGTTATCTTTATTGATGACATTCTCATTTATTGTCAGGGTGAGCGGGATCATATGGGCCATTTGAGGTTGGTCTTACAAAACTTGAGAGAGAAGAAATTGTAGGCCAAGTTTAGTAAATGTGAGTTTTGGTTGGGTGAAGTTGCTTTTCTGGGTCATGTGGTTTCTGGGTCATGTGGTGTCAGGTGATGGAATAAAAGTGGATCTGAAGAAGACTAAGGCGATAAAGAATTGGCTTAAACCGTTGACACCTCGGGACATTCAAAGTTTGCTTGGACTATAGGGTTACTATAGAAGGTTCGTTGAGAGGTTCTGTGCATCTCTATTGACTAAATTGACTCAAAAGATGACTAAGTTTTTATGGTCGGACGAGTGTGAGAGGAGTTTTCAAACTTTGAAGGATCAAATTACATCGACTCCAATTTTGATGGTTCCAAATTGTTTTGATGGATTTATGGTATATTGTGATGTTTTTAGGATTGATTGGGTTGTGCACTTATGAAATGTGGTAAGGTGATTGTGACACAGCTAGAGCTGAAAAAATAAACATGAACATAAGTAACCCGTCCAACCTATCCATAATTTTATGGGTTAGGTTTAGTCTGATTTAGAACTAGGCTAGTTTTTAGCCCAATACAATTTAATCAATTATAAAATAATTCTAAGTTGATCCCAATAAGATCCTCACTTCAGCCCAATGTATCATTTGTTTTGTATGTTCAATACTAGTCTTAAATTAAGGGGGTTAAATCGGGTGTGTCATGATCCAACCCAAATTTTTGCCCATTTGAGCCTAAAGTATATTTGGGTTGGTCAAGACCCAACCCGATATTTAATCCAACCCATTTTAACCTTTCAAATTTTAGCCCAACTCGACCATTTGACACCTCTCGACACCAAATAATTTTATTCTCTTCTATATATATGTTTCAAGCCTCATTTGGTTAGGATGTGGGTGTATTGGGTTCATGGGAGACTCCTAGTACCTACACGAGTTCAAGACTTCCCTAAAAGTTAAGTTTTGGGTGATGGTTCATGCAAGGGTAAACATTAAACTAACATAACTTTTAGCACATTTGGAACTGGGTGTCCTACAACTTGTCTAATGAAATCCCTTTGAGTTATCTTCTCAAGGCACCTGTTTTTACCTCACTAAGAGGTCGGATGAAGGAGTTATGATCATTTTTATGAGGTTCTTCCATGCAGTGTTGTCACGCGGTTAGCTTGACCGCCAGTGTGCCCTTGGATGGGATATCTTGGTCACTTGGGATTGGAAATGGCCATTGTTATCCTAAAAAAGGTGAAGTGGTAAGTGTCATGGTCCATGTGGCTTGCCACTGACCATGTGTAGGGGTCACAAGGTATGTCAAGGGGGCTTGTTAGGCATGGGAAAAATGTGGCTAAGGGTGGTGCCACGGGCACCCTTGACAGCTCGTTTGAAGGGGGACGGCTCATGTGACCTGGATGTTAGGTGCTATGGCCTCATTTTTGCACCCAAGTGTGGTGCAATGGACCATCAAATGGACCGTGAATCATCACACGACCCATGAGGTGGTCCGTCAAAGTGACGAGACGTCAATTTTTCCATGTTTTTCCAACTTCTATATTTTTTGTAAGGCACTTCACACGGGCACTCCACATGACCCACGGAGTGCCACATGACCAGTTAAGTCTCATGTGAGACAACACTTTGGCAATTTTTTCATCCGTTCACTGATGGCTACTTCATAAATTTTAATTACTATAATGCCCTTTTTAGACTTCCAATGCTATCTTAACCTTCCTAAAAGAGCTAAACACTATTCCAAAGGATCAAACTCATTAATATCATCTCAAATATACTCTAAATTATCTCAAGAGCCTCCACCAAGACCCCAATACCAATTTCAAGGAAACCCAAGAACAAGTTTGGATTCCAAGACCCACTTCCAAGCTTCCATTTTTTCTCAACTCAATTTCAAGGGAATTAAAGTCTAAGGTATGTGGGTTTATTTCATGGGTTCCTTTCACCCATAATACGTAATACTACTTTTACTTAAATTGCATGATTTAAATTTGATTTACAAATGGGTCTTGCTTATTATGAAATTCACTGCACACTATGTCAAATCTACGTGAAATTGTGACTGCTTTGCTATGTTTGGAGGTATAAGTCATTTATCTATTGTAAGATTTTAGGAGGATTTTTGATATTTGTTGCTTTAGGGTGTTGCAAAGTATTGATTGGTGGTTCTAAAATGGATTTTCTTGCATGATTTCATCTCTATATTTCATGGTTTTATACTAGCATTCCACACCCTCTAAGTGTTTGATAAAATGTCCAGTTGTGGTTTGTTGAGGAGTTAAAGGTCCAAAGCATGAAATATGATATAATTGACTATATGATGATGAAATAAGCTTATGTATATAATATACTCTATATAAAGTGTTGCATTAGACCATGCCCGATCCGATTAACCTAGTTGAGGGGTTAATATCTCAAACACCAGGGTGGTAGCTGAGATTGCTACTGACCTAGATAAGGGGTTTATACCTCACACAATAGGGTTATGGGTCCGATCATCACTCACCTAGGTGATGGGTTAGTACCTCAGACACTAGGGTGGTTGGTGCAATCATTAATAACCTAGATAAGGGGTCCGTACCTCACACACTAGGGTGATGGGTGAAATCATCACTAACAACTAACGGGTTTGTACTTTGAAAATCTAGCTTGGTCTCTACAACACATATGATATCATATATGATCATGAGTTAATTAAGAATATTTTCCTTATGCATTAATCACACATACCATATTGATATATTATGCCTATTGCTTATTGTATGCATTTTGATTATGATTGCATTGCACCCTACTTACTTAGTATATTAAAACATACTAAAGCATATACTTGCCTACCTAATATCACCATATAGGAACTAGTAATCAAGTGGATCCTCCTCCTCATGCACGTGGCTAGTTCTATACTACTCAAGCTAGTAGGTAAGTCCTCCACTTTAGGGACCTTAGTCTATGTTGTTCGTATTATATATTGAGACATTCTTCTTTATCTTCCATTTTGACTATGAGGGTGAGCCCGATTGCTTTATCTTGGTGCCCGCTCTTATCTATGTATTAGAGGTATTTGTTGGACATGTTATGTATCTATGATATGAGCTTGACTCTTTTTCTATTGTATATGATGTTATGCAAGCTCTAAAATCTTAGCCCCTTTTCCCCTATTCTTATGCCTTATGTCATTTGTATACTTCCAACCAATGATGTGCAATGATACGTTAAGAGGTTTGTTTGGGGTTCCTTCGGGTTTTCCATTCACTGTGTCACGTCTAGGCCCTAGACTTGGGTCGTGACAGTGATAGCCTATGGATGTATGCAATTGAAGGTGCATGAGCTTAATTACCCGACTCATGAACTTGAGTTAGCGGCGGTGTTTTTTTCGAAGATTTGGAGACATTATTTGTATGGTGTACATGTTGATGTTTTCACCAACCACAAGAGCTTGAAATATGTGTTCAGTCAAACGGACCTTAACTTGAGACAAAAGAGATGGTTGGAACTCCTAAAGGATCATGACATGAGTGTTCTATATCACCCTAGCAAGGCAAATATGGTAGCTGATGCTCTTAGTAGTCTTTCAATAGGAAGTGTGTCTCATGTTGAGGAGGAGAAGAAGTATTTGGTAAGGTATTTCTACTATTTGGCTGGATTGGCTATTAGGTTGGATGATTCCAATAAGGGTGGTATACTTGTTCAAAATGGGGTCGAATCCTTGGTGGTTGTTCATGCGAAAGATAAGCAAGATCTAAATCAATCCTCGGTTGAATTGAAGAAGTTGGTTGCCGAAAAGAGTATTGAGGTTTTCTCCCATAGGGAGATGGTGTAATTTGGTATCAAGATCAATTATACATTCCAGATATGGATGACCTTGAGAAGGTGATCATGAGTGAAGCCCATAATTCTCATTATTCTATTCACCTGGTCTACTAAGATGTATTAGGATTTGAAGGAGGTGTATTGGTGGCATGGTATGAAAAGGGACATATCCAAGTTTGTATCTGAATGCCCAAATTGTGAACAAGTGAAGGTGGAGCATAAAAGGCACGGTGGGTTGGCTCAAGACATTAAAATTCCTACTTGGAAGTGGGAAGACATAAATATGGACTTTGTTGTTGGGTTGCCTCAGACTAAGAAGTAATTTTGACTCAGTTTAGGTTATCATCGACCAGATAACTAAGTTGGCTCAGTTTTTACCGGTTAAGGCTGCTTTTGGTTCTGAAGATTATGCAAAGTTGTACATTCAGGAGTTGGTAATATTTTATGGAGTTCCTAGGTCTATCATATCTGATGGGGGTAACCAATTTACTTCTTACTTTTGGAGGTCATTTCAAAATTGACTTGGCACTAAGGTTTAATTGAGCACTGCTTTTCATCCTCATACCATGGATAAGCCGAGAGACAATTCAGACCTTAAAGGATATGTTGTGGGCTTGTACGTTAGAATTCAAGGGTAATTGGGATGACCATCTTTTGCTCATTGAGTTCGCTTATAATAATGATTCTCATACTAGCATTGGAATGGCTCCATTTGAGGCTTTATATAGTAGGAGGTGTAGGTCTTTAGTGAGGTGGTTTGAGTTAGGGGAGATGGCTTTGGTTGGTCCTAACTTGGTATTGGAGTCTATGGAGAAGGTGAAGTTTATTAGGGAAAGATTGAAGACGTCCTAAAGCCACTAAAGGTCCTATTCGAATGTTAGAAAGAGCGTTCTTGAGATTCTTGTTGGAGATTGGGTGTTTGTAAAGGTCTCTACTATGAAAGCATTGATGTATTTTGGCAAAAAGGGCAAGCTATGTCCCTAGTATGCATGCCCTTATGAGATCATTGAGCACATTGGGAATGTCGCTTGTAGGTTGGATTTGCCGTCAGATTTGAGTTCTATTCACTCGGTCTTCCATATGCCCATGTTAAGGAAGATGGTTGGTTATCCTAGAACTATTGTGCCCTTAGAGGGTATTGAAGTTGAAGAGAACTTGTCATATGAAGTAGTCTTGGTGGAGATCTTGAATAGGTAAGTAAAGCAACTTCATAATAAGGAGGTGGTTTTGGTTATGGTGCTTTGGAGGAATCAACATGTGGAGAGTGCTACATGCGAGGCAGAGTTGGACATGATGAAGTGATATCCCCATCTTTTCCAATCTACTCAAGGCTAAGGTATGAGGTTCTTTCCTTCCAAGTGGTCCTAATCCTTTCATTCTTGAGTGTCATGGCAAGACATGATTACATGTGCATTAAAATGAATTTTCATGGTGCTTTGGATGATGTTAATGTGGTTTCAACATAATTTAATAGTTTTATTAGTTTCTAATACTAGCTAAGCATTGTATTTTGTGTTAGGAAGTTTTATGTTCTATGTCACGACCCAAACCTAGGGCCTAGACGTGACACTGAAAGTGGCGATCTCGAAGGAACCCAAAATAAGCCTTTTAGATTATCATTACACATCCTTGGTCATAGAAGCAATCATACATTCACAATAGATAGAAAAAAAGGGATATATAGGGCTAAAGGACATCTTTCATACCATAGAAACATAACAAGCCAATAGTATAGCATTAACATGTCATCAGGTTCCAACAACATCTCTAGTATATAGATAGGAGTTAGGGCTAAGATAATCTGCCAGCTTACCCTTATGGTTATAGATTTCCAACATAAAAAGAGTCAATACATACGATAAATCAAGAGAAGTATGTCCTCATAGTTCAGGGCTCACCAACTTGCTCTAGAGAAATCGTGCTAGCCACATAGAGGATGATGATCAAGTGGGCCTCTAGTTCCTACATGGTAACATCATGTAGGCATAGAGTATGCATTAGTACATTTGAATGTACTAAGTATATAGGATGGAATGCAACAAAAGATAGGAAATATAGGCAAAATGCAATATCATAAGCAATGGATAGCATAATAACAATATGACATGTATGAATGATGTTTGAAGTAAAACATGCTTATATTTATAGAACATATTTCATGTGTAGGAAAAGACCATCATTATAAACCAAGCAACGTAGTACTTGGAATCGAAGATAGACCACTTCTTGGAAGTGATTGAGGAATCAACCTCTCAATTTTTTTGATGGGCATAATGACCCCCCACCAAAAGTGATTGAGGTATCAACCCCTCAATTGGTTGATCGCATACCACCCCCTTCTGTGGTGATTGAGGTATCAACCAACTGAATTGATTGATGGTTGTCACACACTACCATCCATGGTGATTGAGTTATCAACCCCTCAATTGGTTGATTGTTATCATACCCTACCATCCATGGTGATTGAGGTATCAACTTCTCAATTGGTTATGGTTAACTCACAACACTAGACATACGTTTAATTAAATCAACATATCTGTATAACCTCCTTTCATCATCATAAAGTCATACAAGTCATAGGTCATGCAATGGATCATCTATAGATCAAGAACCCTATGCCGGAATATTTATGAAACACTTGGTGGGTGTGCAATACTAGTGTAAAACCATGCAATTCAAGAGTGAAATTATTCAAAAAAACTTGAAGTAAATCAGTCCACCAATACTTGGTAATACCCTCAAGCAAGATACATAAAAACCCTTTATCAAATATCAAGAGAGATGTCATGATCCAAGCCTAGGTCCTAGACGTGATCGGTGAATGGGGAACCCAAAGGAACTCTAAACAAGCCTCATGGCATATCATTACATATCCATTGTCGTGGAAGCAATTAGAATGATAGTAAGAGATAAATGTAAACAAGGAGAAATTAGGACTAAGTATAAACTTCCATATCATAAACATCAGGAGTCAATAGAGTCAAGCTCATAGCATAGATACATAACATGTCCTACAATACCTCTACTACATACATAAGAGCAGGAGCTAAGGCAAATCAACCATGCTCACACTTATAGTCAATACATAAGTCAAAGAGAGAAAGTTTTAATACCTAGCAATAGATCATGAGTAACATCCTCGGAATAGAGGACTCACTAATAAGATTGATAGAATTCGTTCATGTGGAGGAGGATGATCATGCGGTACACTAGTTCCTACATGGTGACATTTTGTAGGCATAGAGTATGCGTTAGAACATTTGAATGTACTAAGTATGTGGGATGCAATGCAACAAAAGGTAGGTATTATAGGCAAAATGCATAATCGTAAGCAATAAATAGCATACTAACAATATGGTATGTATGAATGATGTTTGAAGTAAAACCACACTTATATAGATTATAATATGAGTGTAAGGAATGACCATTATAGTTCAAGCCAAGTCTTACCACTCCCTTGTATAAGCGCATGAGGTACGAATCCCTTCATGAGGTTTATGTTGTACAACCCCCCCACCAAGGTTGACAGAGTACTAACCCCCAATTAAGGTTGTTAGAGTACAAACCCCCTATGAAGGTTGATGGGTACCAACCCCCAACATGGTTACCTGGGCCTACCACCCCCTAAGCTAGGTGAACAAGGTACCAACCTATCGATAGGTTACCCGGGCCTACAACCCCCCGAGCTAGGCTTGGTCATCCCCAACACTATATAGAGATAATATCATATATATATATATACACACACACACACTTATTTCATCAGCATATATATACATTCCTTTTCCATCATCATCCCATTACCATTTCATCATCATATAGTCATTCAACTCATAAAACATATATTAGACCTTCAATTCCTCAAGAATCCACAACCGGACATTTTATCAAACACTTAGAGGGTGTGTAATGCTAGTGGAAAACCATGCAATTTAAGAGTCAAATCATGCTAGATAAATCAGTGTAAAGCCATCAATAGATACCTTGTAAAACCCTCAAACAATATACATAAAGACCCTTCATCAATTCTTACCATAGACCTTGGATTTATAGCTCCGAACATAGTAAAACAGTCACAAATTTCATAAATCCAACATAGTGTGCAGTGAATTCCACATTGAATAAGTCTCATGAAATAAATCAACTTTAAATCATGCAATTTTGCGTAAAAGAGCTTGGGTACCATGGGTGAAGGGAACACATGAAAGAAACCCATATTACTTAGATTTGGAGATGAACTAGATGAAGATTGGAGACTAAAACTTGAAGCTTGAGAGGACATCCTTAGATCTTGAGAGGGTTTTGAGACTTGTGTTTAGGAGTAAAATATTTGGCTAAGTGTTTGAATGAGTATTGGGGAATGTTTAGAATCATACAAGGGTGAAAAATGATTATGTATAGGCATTTTCATGTTTGAGAACACTTAGTCCCAAGACATAAAAGTCTTGGACCAAAGACAAAACTAGGCAAAATTTATCACTAGTGTGCGCCCTTGGCGCGTCACACCAGTGGCGTGAAAAGCTCTCTAGAATTTGCATTTTGGAAATTTTGAATTTTGATACTGTTTCTCTAAAATTAGGGTTGACCCTTCTCCCCTTAATATTTACCCCTTAAATAATAATATGAAGTCGTATTTTCGATATCGCATGCGTATTTTGAGATATATATACAAATTATGATTTCGAAAACTTTCGAGGCATATTTTTGGGCACTTTTTTGGGTCTCTACAATATCTCCCCCTTGTGAACATTCGTCCTCAAATGTAAAAGAGATGTATATGAGAGACACACACAACACAAATTTCAGCCCACATTGAAATGCAACAATGCACTTCAACATCATTTCAAAATCTCATTATAAGTGTAAAATCATATGGACTTAGTCAATTTAAACATGAACATATGCAATGACATGAGGGATGAACTTAAGACTTGAGATCATATAAAGGACTTAGATCAATACATTAGGATTGAGTAGAGTGGAAAAGGTAAGGATGTCACTTTTGCATATCCACTTCAGCCTCCCAAGTAGCACTCTCAACTTGTTGATTCCTCCAAAGGACCTTAACGCAAGCTACCTCTTTGTTTCTCAATCTCTTCACTTGCCTATCAAAAATCTGAACTGAAACCTCTTCATATGTCAAATTAGACTCAACAACACCAACAACATCAAGAGGCACAATGGCATTTGGGTTACCCACATGTTTCCTCAACATGGACACATAGAATACCAGATGAACCAATCCCATCTTATTAGGCAACCTCAACTCATAAGCTACCTTGCCAACCCTCCTCATGACCTTATAAGGACCAACACATCTTGCGCTCAACTTTTCTTTCTTACCAAAATGGACCACATCCTTCATGGGTGAAACCTTTAGATAAATCGAATATCCAACTTCGAATTCATGGTCTCTTCTTCTCCCATCTGCATATGATTTTTGATGACTTTGGGCCATCTTCAACCTTTTCCTAATCATCCTAACTTTCTAAAGATCCTACATAACTAGATCTGTCCCAACAAAGCTATCTCACAAACCTTAAACCATCTGACTTATGATCTACAATGTCTCCCATAGAGAGCCTCAAAAGGAGTCATACTGATGCTAGAATGATAGTTATTGTTGCAGGCAAACTCAATCAACGGAAAATGATCATCCCAATTACTTTTAAGATCCTACACACATGCTCTAAGCATATCCTCAAGGGCTTGGATAGTCCTCTCTGTTTGGCTACCCATTTGAGGGTGGAAAGTCATAGAAAGATTAACACTAGTACCAAGACCCCTTTAAAAGGACCTCCAAATATGTAAAGTGAATCGTGCCACACAATCTAATGTGATGGACAAAGGAACCCTATACAACCTTAGCAAGTCGTGAATGTATTATGTTACAGAATCTTTAGCCCCAAATGTGGTCTTAACTGGTAAAAAGTGAGCTAATTTTGTCATCTTATTAACCACAAACCAAATGGAATCAAAACCCTTTCTAGTCTTGGGCAACCCAACCATAAAATCCATTTTTATCTCTTCCAACATCCACATAGGAACCTCAATGCCTTAGGTTAGGCCACCCGGCCTTAGATATTTGGCTTTGAGTTGTTGACAAGTATGACAATCGGACACGAATTTGGCAATGTCCCTCTTCATGCCTCCATACCAATACATATCCCTTAAGTATCTATACATTTTGCTGGAACCGGGGTGGATAGAATAAGAAGAGTTGTGGGCCTTATTAAGGATCTTTTCTATCATGCCATCAACACATAATACACATAACCTACCTTGGTACCTAAGGTCACCATCTCCCCGTTGGCAGAAAACCTCCACCTTGCCCTCTTTCACCAAGGCCTTCAACTTTAACAAGGAAGTACCAAGATCTTGTTTTGCCATCACCTCATTAACTAAAGAAGACTTAGAACCATCAACAACAACCACACAACTATTACCATCCTCTTCCAACCTAACTCCCAATCTATCCAACTGATGCACCTCATTAGCCATCGCTTTCTCACTTCTATAAACATGAGATAGGCTACCCATGGATACCCTACTGAAGGCATTCACCACAACATTTGCCTTACCATGATGATAATGCACATCATATCATATTCCTTAAGAAGTTCTAACCATATTCTTTGCTTCAAGTTTAGATCTTTTTAAGTGAAGACATATTAGAGGCTCTTATGATTAGTGAACACATCAATATGCACTCCATACAAGTAGTGATGTCAAATCTTTAATGCAAACACAATGGCGGCTAACCCTAGATCATGGGTAAGGTAGTTCCTTTCATGTATTTTGAGTTTTCTAGAAGATAAGCTCTAACCTTACCATTTTGCATCAACACACAACCCAAACCTACTCTAGAAGCATCACATACACAACAAATCCCTCAAGCCCATTCTGTAGTGACAATGGAGCAGACACAAGCTCATCTTTCAATGTTTGGAAACTCCTTTTACATTCATCGGAGCATACAAAATTTACCTTCATTTGAGTCAATTTGTCATAGGGGAAGTAATGACAGAGAACTCATTCACAAGCCTCTCATAATAGCCCGCTAAGCCTAAGAAACTCCAAATGTACAACTGGTTTAATAGTCTAGGCTAATTTCTAATGACATCGATCTTCTTTGGATCTACCTTAATCCCGACACCACATGTCCTAGGAAAGCCACCTCCTTCAACCAAAATTAATACATTTCATATTTAGCATACAATCTCTCCTCCCTCAATATTTGTAACACAACCCTCAAATGAGCCCTATGCTACTTCTCACCACGAGAATAAATCAAAATACCATCAATGAATACCACAACAAAGAAATCAAGGTAGGGTTTAAAGGCCCTATTTATTAGGTCCATAAAGATGGAAGGTGCATTAGTCAACCCGAAAGACATCACAATAAACTCATAATGCCTATATCTAGTTCGGAAGGTCATCTTAGGAATATCACACTTCCTCACCTTTACTTGATGATACCAAGATCGAAGATCAATCTTAGAGAAACTAGCCCCTTGCAATTGGTCAAACAAGTCATCAATCCTTGGAAAGGGAAACATATTCTTGATGGTGACCCTATTGAGTTGCCAGTAGTCAATATACATTCTAAGAAACCCATCCTTCTTCCTCACAAATAATACCGGAGCACCCCAAATTGATTGGCTAGGTCTAATAAATCCCTTCTCCAACAAGTCCCTCAATTGTTCCTTCAACTCCTTTAACTCTACTGGGGCCATACGGTAAGGGGGAATAGGAATAGATTGAGAATCGGGGAGGAGGTCTATGCCAAAGTCTATTTTCCTTTCAAGAAGAACACCAGGAAGGTCATTTAGAATGATATCAAGATACTTATTTACAACTGGAATCGACTATATTGGAAGAACTTTATACTCCACATCCCTAACTCTTACAAGATGGTAAAGACACCCCTTTGAGATCAACTCACGGGTTTTAATGCAAGAGATGAATCTACCCTTGACCATAAAATCTTGATTTTCTCACTGAAGGACGGGTTCACTTGGAAATTGGAATTTGACCCTACGATTTCTACAATCAATAGAAGCATAGTAGGCATGCAACTAATCCATCACAAGAATGACATCAAAATCAACCATGTCTAACTCAACAAGATCACAAGGCAACACTTTATGGAAGATGCAAAAAGGAAAACTTCTATAAACCTTTCTAGCAATAATAAATGCACAAATAAGAGTAGACACTTCATATGACTAATGCAATAACTCGGGGTCAATATGGAAATTTTGGGCAACAAAGGAGGTAACGAAAGAAAGAGTGCACCTGGATTAATTAATGTATATACATCAGAGTTAACGATTACTAACATATCTGTAACAACAATGGTGACTTCATCAACCCTATTCCTCCCATACAAAACGTAGAACCGGTTGTGCCTTGAGGAACCATCTTGTTGATGACCTCTCCCCAATGGGATCACATTAGCACACCTTGTAAATGAACCTCCTTTCCCTTGTTGCGGTTTTGAGGGAAATCTATCTCCTTATGCTCTATTTTCCCACAATCATAACAAGAACCGGTATTTCTCAAAGATGGGCAACCATGACCCTTACCACACTATGGATACATATCAATACGAGCCATACCCCTTACACCTTGGGCCCTCAGAAGATCATTTGCAACCCTCTTATCAAATGCATAAGTAGGCCTTTGGCCTTCGTGGAACCGACCATTGCTTTGGAACTTACCCTCAAAATGGGCCCTCTTGGCCTTATGCCTCCTTCTCTTCCTCAATTTCTCCGCTTCTATTTGTTCGGCATAGGTCATCAAGCATGATATGTCAATATCACCAATCAACATGGCAGACCGGCATACTTCACTAACCAAGTCGGAGACACCCATAACAAATTTGTTCGTTCTAGACCTTGAGTGAGCAATCAAGTGAGGAGCAAACTTTGAATGTTGGGTGAACTTGAAGGCATACTCCCTTACACTCTTAGACCCTTGCCTCAAATTTATAAATTCCACCAACTTAGCTTCACTAAGTTCAAGGGGGAAGAACTTATTAAGGAAGGCCACCTTGAACTTCTCCTGAAGAACCACATAGTTGACCCTCTTTTCCTTCTTCCATTGGTTACACCATATTTATGCTATCCCTTTAAGTTTGTAGGATGCCAACTCCGCCTTATCCTCCAGCCTCACACCTATGATGGACAAAATTTTGTAGACCTCATTAATTAAATCTTGGGGATCCTTATCTCCTTCAACCTATGGAATTCCAGGGATGCGTTCTTATGAAGCCTCTTACTTGAGAGGCCAGTGTAAGAGCATAAGGGGATTGGGCCCCTTGGTTGGCTTGATTAGCCACCACTTATGCAAGCAATCTGAGAGCATCCCTAAGCTCTCCATTGGTTGTTTGCTCCTCGAGCATGCAGGCTTGTTTTCCCCTTGTATTAGGCATGATCTAGGATAATAATAAACAATCATTAGGAGAGAACACTTATTTCAACTTTGTAGCATGACTTATAGCATGAAGAAGGGAAATATTTCCTAAAACTACTTATAGCTTCCTACTCATAGTTATAGTGCACAATAAAACCATGAATAAGACTCTAATCAACGCAGTATATTGGACTCAGAGGATCTAAAACCCTAGTGCTTTGAGACCACCTTTGTCATGACCCAAGTCAAGGGCGTAGACGTGACTGGCGAATGGGGAACCCGAAGGAACACCAAACAAGTCTTATAGCATATCATTACACATTCTTGGTAGCTGAAGCAATTAGAATGACAATAAGATATAAATGTAAACAAGGGGAAACTAGGACTAAGGATAAACTTCCATATCATAAACATCAAGAGTCAATAAAGTCAAGCTCATAGCATAGATACATAACATGTCCAATAACACCTTTACTACATAGATAAGAGTGGAGGCCAAGACAAATCAACCAGGCTCACCCTCATAGTCAATACATAAGTAAAAGAGAGAAAGCCTTAATAGATAGCAATAGATCATGAGTAACATCCCCGAAATGGAGGACTTACCAACACGCTTGATAGAAGTCGTCCTAGCCACGTGGAGGAGGATGATTAAGTTGTATATTGGTTTTTACATGGTGACATCATGTAGGCATAGAGTATGCGTTAGTATGTTTGAATATACTAAGTATGTAGGGTGCAATGCAACAAGAGGTAGGTATCATAGGCAAAATGCATAATCATAAGCAATAAATAGAATACTAAAATTATGGCATATGTAAATGATGCTTGAAGTAAAACCATGCTTATATTGATTATAATATAAGTGTAAAAAGTGACCATTATAGTTCCAGCCAGACCTACCACCCCCTTGGATAGGTGTATGAGGTATAAACATCTTCATGAGGTTGATGGAGTACAAACCCCCCACCAAGGTTGATGGAGTACTAACCACCCATTAAAATTGACAGAGTACAAACTCCCCATCAAGGTTTATGGGTACCAACCCCCAACAAGGTTACCCAAGCCTACCACCCCTAGAGTTAGGCAACCAAGTACCAACCCCTCGATAGGTTGCCTGCGCCTACAGTCCCTTGAGCTAGGCTTGGTTATCCCCAACACTATATAGAGATTATATATAGACATACACATACACACACACTCCTTTCATCATCATACACATACATTTCTTTCCCATCATAATACCATCATCATTTCATCATCATATAGTCATTCGACTCATAAGACATACATTGGACGTTCTATTCCTGAAGAATCCATAACTAGATATTTTATCAAACACTTAGAGGGTGTGTAATGCTAGTATAAAACCATGTAATTCAAAAGTGAAATCATGCTAGAAAAATCAATGTAAAGCCATTAATAGATTCATGGTAACCCCCTCAAACAATATATATCATGACCATTCATCAAAACTCACAATAGAACTTAGATTAATAGCCCCAAACATATTAAAATAGTCACAAATTTCATTAACCCAATAGTCTGCAGTGAATTCCATACTGAATAAAACTCATGAAATAAATCAACTTTAAATAATGCAATTTTGACTAAAAGATCTTGTTATCATGGGTGAAAGAACTCATAAAAGAAACCCACATACCTTAACTTTGGCGATGAACTTGATGAAGATTGGAGATGGAGACCTGAAGCTCGAGAGGAAATCGTTAGATCCAGAGAAGGTTTTAAGACTTGAGTTTAGGAGTAAAATTTCAAAGTGTTTGAATGAGTGTTATAGAATATTTAGAATGATATGACGGTGAAAAATAGTTAAGCATAGGCATTTTCACGTTTGGGAATACTTAGGCCCAAGACTTAAAAGTCTTGGACGAAAGTCAAAACTGGGCAAAATTTGTCACTAGTGCGCGCCCTTGGCGCGTCGCGCCATGGGCACGAAAAGGTCTCTGGAATTTGCATTTTGAGAATTTCAAATTTTGATACTGTTGCTCTAAAATTAGCTTTAGACCCTTCTCCCCCTAATTTTGACCCATTGAACAACAATATGAAGTTGGGTTTTAGGATATCGCGCATGGATTTTGAGATATATGGAAATTATAATTTTAGGCACTTCCAAGGCACATTTTTGGGTACTTTTTGGGGTAACTACAGCGATCATAGTTTTATAGCTTAAAACATGCATAATCAATAAGCAAGTCATCTCATGGTATAGACTTAAAATGAGTATACATGTGTTTTCAATCACACTTTCATGAAACCCGATATATTACATGATCACTATTGAATAATACCCATAAGTAACAAAACTTGGGAACATGTAATTTTCATAGAAATAGGAGATTGGGTACTATGGGTGAAAGGACCCAATTGTTGAAACCCACATACCTTAGACATTGAGTCTCTAAAAATTGAGTTAGCAAAGAATGGGAGCTTGGAATGGGGTCTTGAAATCTAAATTTGTTCTTGAGTTTTCTTGAATTTGTATTGGGGTCTTAGTAGAGGCTTTGAGAGTGTACTTGAGTTGAGAGTAATATGTTTGGTCCTTTGAAATAGGGTTTAAGTCTTTTGAGGAGGTTAAAATAGTATTGAAAGTCTGAAGAGGTCATTAGATTGAATTAAATTCACGAAACGCCTGTAGTGAATGGTTGAAAAAATAGGCAAAGTGATGCCCCACTGAGGTCCACACGGGTCATGTGGTACTCCATGGGTCGTGTGGATTGCCCGTGAGGTGAGATTTGGTCAAAAATTAGAAGTTGGGATACTTTGGAACAATCATGTTTCGTCACTTTGACTGGACGCTCTATGGGTCGTGAGATACTACATGGTCCATGTTGTGGCCTCTAGAGTTACACTTTATAAGAAAAAATGTTGTCAGGAGACTCCACGCCAGGCCAAATGGCTCGTCAAGCTTGCCATGGCACTACACTTAGTCAAAAACTTCCCACTCATGCCAACCTGGCCTTACTTGCACACTCCCACAGCTAGCCATATGGTCAGTGGCAAGCCACACGGCCCATGCAACTAGCCGCACCATATCCCTTAGGCCAAAAAAGTCCTTTTTGAGCTTAAGGCAACCCAAATGGCCTGTCCAAAGTTACATTACTCATCAAGGTCCCCGAGTGGTTTCACTGCACAAAAGGGCCTCACAAAAAGGGTCATAACTTCTTCATCTGAACCCAAAATGAGGTAAAACAAAGTGCGTTAGAAAGCTGAATCAAAGGGCTTTCATTTGATATGTTGTGGGACGTCTAATTCCAAGTATGCTAAAAGTTATGCTCATTTAAAGTTGACCTTAGCACAAACCAATACCCCTAACTCAATTCATTAGGAAGTCTTGAACTTGTCTACATACTAGCACCTCCCTACGGCCCTAGTACACTTCCCACCTGGAAACATGAGGCTTTAAGCATAGATAATAATAGCATGGAGTTATGGCATATCACAATATCTCTCCCTTTGGAACATTCATCTCTAAATGTCAAAGAAACGTACACAAGGAAAGAAATCATGAAGACTTTCAAAAAGTCTCAACATGAACATCAAAATCACCATAACTTGTCAATATAAACATGGATGAATGCACTGATATAAGGGCAAAAATTAAGATTTGAAATCACATAGAGGACTTAGAATTAGTACCTTAGGCTTGGAAAGAATGGAAGAGATACCGATATCACTTTTGCATGTCTGCCTCGGCTTCCCATGTAGCACTTTCGACTTATTGATTTGTCCAAATGTACTTAACAGAAGCTACATCCTTGTTCCTCAACCTCCTCACTTGTTTATCTAAGATTTTTATTGGGACCTCTTTATAAGTCAAACTTTCTTCAACAACACCCACAACATCTAGCGGCAAAATAGCACAAGGGTCACCAATACACGTCCACAACATAGGCATGTGAAAGACTGGATGTACCATATGCATGTCATTGGGCAACTTCAAATATTAGGCCACCTTGTCAATCCTTTTCAACACTCTGTAGGGAGAAACAAATCTGGGGCTCAACTTACCCTTTTTTCTAAATCGGACCACACCTTTCATGGGTGAGACCTTTAAATAAACCCACTTACCAACTTTGAATTTAAGATCCCCTTCCTCACATAGGCATAGGACTTTTGTAGACTTTAGGCGATTTTCAATCTCTCCATAATCACCTTACCTTCCCAATGGCCTCCATAATTGAATTTAGACCTAATAAGGCCATATCCCCCATCTCAAACCATCCAACCGTGGACCTACAATGTCTTTCATAACGAGCCTCAAAAGGAGCAATACAAATGCTTGCATGATAGCTATTATTATAACCAAACTCAATCAATAGAAGATGATCATCCCAACTACCCTTAAACTCCAATACACAAGCCCTAAGTATATCCTCAGGCATTCAGATAGTTTGTTTATCTTGGCCATCTGTTTGAGGATCAAAGCCCGTACTAAGCTTAACCTTCGTACCAAGACCTCTTTGGAAGAACTCCAAAAGTGTAAAGTAAATTGAGCAACATGATTTGATATATAGACAAGGGCACCCGATGTAATCTCACCAATGGATGGATGTAAAATTTAACATAGTCTTCGGCACCATATGTAGTCTTAACTGGTTAGAGCCAACTTTGTAATCCTATAAACCACAACCCAAATTGAATAAAAACCCTTTCTAGTCTTAGGTAATCCAACCACAAAATCCATGTTAAATTCCTCCCACTTCCAAGTAGAAATTTCCATGTCTTAGGCTAGGCCACTCGGCCTTTATTGTTCGACATTGACTTATTGCCAATTATGGCAATCGAACACAAACTTAGAAATGTATCTCTTCATATCGCCCCACTAAAACACTTCCCTCAAATCTCTATAAATCTTCATAGAACCGAGGTGAATAGAATAGGAAGAATTATGAGCCTCTTCAAGAATCTTCTCTTTAAAATCATCCACACTATGAACACACGACCTACCTTGGTACCTAAGGGCACTATCTCCACCTTTGAATAAAACCTCCACCTTACCATCTCTCACTAAATCCTTCAACTCTAGCAAGGCAGAGTCAAGATCTTGCTTTGCTTTTACCTCGTCAAACCATCAACCACTACTATTCCACCACTATAAACCTCCTCTAACCTAACTCCCAATCTAGCCAGCTGATGGACATCTCTAGCCACCTCCTTGCCCTTATCCCCAACATGTGCAAAGCTACCCATAGACACCCTACTCAAAGCATCAGCCACAATATTAGCCTTACTAGGGTGATAATGTAAACTCATATCGTAATTCTTAAGAAGCTCTTACCACCTTGATTGTCTCAAGTTGAGGTCCTTTTGGGTGAACACATATTGGAGACTCTTATGATTGTGAGACACATCAACATGTACCCTATACAAATGATGATGACAAATTTTCAAAGCAAAACAACGGTAGCCAATTTAGGACCATGGGTAGGGTAGTTCTTTTCATGCACCTTGAGTTATCTAGAAGCATAAGCTATCGCCTTATCATTTTGAATCAAAACACAACCCAAACTAATTCGAGAGGCATCACAATACACAACAAGCCCTTCTAACCCTTTCGGTAGAGTCAAGATAAGAGGTGGAGACAAGCTTATCCTTCAATGTTTGAAAACTCTTTTCACACTTATCGGTCAACATAAATTTAGCCTTCTTTTGGGTTAACTCAGTCATACGAGAAGCAATAGAAGAGAACTCATTCAAGAATCTCTGATAGTAACCCACTAAGCCCAAGAAGCTTCTAATATCCGATGGGGTCAAGGGTCTAGGCCAATTTCTAATAACTTCCATCATCTTAGAATCCACCTTAATACTATCCTCTGACACCACATGGCCTAGAAAGGCAAACTTTTGAAACTAAAACTCTTATTTCTCATACTTGGCATACAACTTCTCTTCCATCAACCATTGAAGCACCACCCTCAAATGACTTATATGCTCCTCCTCACTATGGGAAATGATCAAAATATCATCAATAAAGACCCCTCACATGGTTATCTAGGCCCCTATACCCCTTGGACTGGGTATGATCTAATGTAAAACATTATAACATATTTATCATGTAAATAAGCTTATTTCATCATCATATAGTCAATCATATCATATCTCATGCTTTGGACTTTCATTTCCAAAAGAAACCCTAGCTGGACCTTTTCTTAAACACTTGGAGGGTGTGTAATAGGGGTAAAATACCATGCAATTTCAGATGAAATCATCCAAGAGAATGTATAGTAACAACATCAATCACAACTTGCAACACCCCAATACAATTACATCACATACCCTCATCAAAATCAAACATTAGATCCAACATTTAAAGATCAAAACATGCTAAAACAACCAAACTTTCATGAACTAAAATCTCTTTGCAGTAAATTTCTCAATATACAAGACCCACATGTAAAATTAACTTTAAATCATGTAATATTAGTAAAAAGGAGGCTTAGGAACCATGGGTGAAACGACCCAATGGTTCAACACAACATACCTTAGCTTTGGAGAAGTTTTTGGTGAAGATTGAAAATGGAAGCTTGAAGCTTCAAGATAATTCTTAGCTTGGGATGAGGGGTTTTGAGTATTGAATTTGGAGTGAAAATATGACTAAGTGTTTTAGTGAGTGTTGAGAAATATTGTGGGGGATGTGGAGGTGGAATAAGGCTACGTATAGGTAAAAACCATGGGAGAACAAGGGTGAGCCTAGTAGCAGGGTACATATATTTTGTACACAACAAGGGTGAGCCTAGTTACTTTTTCTTAGGCCCTGCCTTATCTATGTATTTAGAGGTGTTTCTTAAACAAGTTATTTATCTATGTTATGAGCTTTGATTCTTATCTCTTGATTATGATGTTTATATAGACTTTCCATTAGTTCTGTTGCCCCTATTCCTACACTATATGAGTTTTATATCCTTTCACAACCAAGGATCTGTAATAACAAGTTAAGAGTCTTGTTGAGGGTTCCTTTGGGTTTCCTATTTGTCGTATCACGTCTAGGACCTAGGCTTGGGTCAAGAGAAACTTGGTATCAAATAACTATTTTGTTAAATTCTCATGGTCCAATACACTGTAGTGATTAGAGTCCTATTCATGGTTGTGCAGCGCTCCATCACTATGAGTAAGAGGCTTTGAGGCATTTTAGTAAATGTTTCCCTTCTTCATGTTCTAAGTTATTGTATAGAGTAATGGTAAGTATTTTCCCCTTAAGATTGTTCTTCGCTATGTTAGATTATACCAAACACTAGATGAAGATGGGCTCAAACTCCCAAGGAGCAAGATACAAATGCTGAGCTCTAGGATTCTCTTACTATGCTTGCCCAAGTGGTGGCCAACCAAGTCCAACAATGGGCCCAAGCCCCTAATGCTACAACGCGAGAGCTAGTGTAAGAGACTTCTGGAGGATGAGTCCTCTGGTTTTCCATGGGTCAAATGTGGATGAAGATCCACAAGAGTTCATTGATGATGTCCACAAAGTCTTGAATATCATGGGTGTTGGGATGAATGAAAAGACGGAGTTGGCAGCATACCAACTCAAAGGGGTAGCCCAAATTTAGTATGATCAATGGAAGGGGGAGAAGGGTAATGGTTATGTGGTGCTTTGGGAGGAATTCAAATTGGCCTTCCTTAATCGATTTTTCCCTCTTGAGCTTAGGGAAGCAAAGTTGATAGAGTTTATGAACTTGAATCAAGGTTCTTTGAGTGTGAGGGAGTATACCCTTAAATTTAATCAACTTTAAAAGTATTCTCCTTACTTGGTGGCTGATCCTAGATTAAGGATGAATAAATTTATGATGGGAGTCTCTGACTTAGTGAGTAAAGAATGTCGGACCGCCTTGCTAATTGGTTACATGGACTTGTCTTGGTTGATGAATTATGTTGAGCATGTGGAGGAAGAAATGTTGAGAAATAGGAAGGCTCTACTCTCTTATTCAGACTAATTTATATCTATGAATTATACTTCTGAAACGTACCCCTTCCCCAAAAGGAACCCCAGCGATCAACCCAAATAATGGTAGCAAAGAATGACTTGGATAAACGTACATTGAGGCTGAATAATCAAATTCACTTTCTCCCCCTTTCTCATCATTTTGATTACCAGGGCCTCCTCATGCTACTAATAGGGGGTTTGTCAATGACTTCCCTAGACCTCAAGATGTGGGTGGAATAGCTCTTAATGATGTGTGTCCTAGATATCAAAATAATCATAGGGGAAAATGTTTGAGGGGTTCCAATGGATACTTTAAATGTTGGGAGCTTGGTTACAAGAGGATAGATTGTCCATGAAAATCGTGGCAAAGTTTGAGGTGCAAATGGTTCCTTTGGGTAGAGGTGGTCCTTAAGGTGGTTCCTCAAGGCATAATCAATTTTATGCTCTACGTGTGAGACAAAGGGTTGGTAAGGTCCCTAATATTATTATCAGTATATTAAAAATCTTTGATCTTGATGTATATGCTTTGATTGATCCGGGTGCCACCCTTTCCTTTGTTACCCCCTTTGTTGCTAAAAAGATCCATGTTGAGTTGGAGTTGTTGCATAAGTCATATGAGGTGTTTGCTCCTATTAGTGCATCTATTATTGCTTGGAGGGTGTATAAAAATTATTCAGCTTGCATCTTGCATAAAATCTTACCTTGTGATCTTGTTGAATTAGATATGGTTGATTCTGATGTTACTCTTGAGATGGATTGATTGCATACATACTATGTTTTTATTGATTGTAGAACTCATCGAGTCAAGTTTCAATTCCCAAATGAACTCATCCTTAAGTGAAAGAGTCATGATGTGGTGGTAATGGGTAAGTTAATCTCATGCATTAAAGCCAATAGGTTGATTTCCAAGTAGTGTTTCTATCATCTTGTGAGGGTTAAAGATATGGAGTCCAAGGTCCATTTCATTAAGTCATTTTCAGTTATAAATGAGTTTTTTAATGCCTTCCCAAATGGCCTTGCCTGTGTCCCTCCCGAAAGGGAGATAGGTTTTGGTATATATCTCCTTCCTAACACTTAGCCTATCTTTGTTCCACCTTATTGTATGGCTCTGGCAAAGTTGAAGGAGTTAAAGGAGCAATTGAAAGATTTGTAGGAAAAGGGGACCTTGGGGTGCACTGATGTTTTTCTAAAGAAGAAAGATGGGTCACTTAGAATGTACGTTGACTACTAGCAACTCAATAGGGTCACTATAAAGAATAGATATCCTCTTCCAATACTTGATGACTTGTTTGACAAATTACAAAGGGCTAGATTTTTCTCTAAGGTTGATCTTCGGTCCCGATACTATCAAGTGAGGGTGAGGGAGTGGGATATTCACAAGATAGCCTTCCAGACTAGATATGGGCATTATGAATTTATGTGATGTCGTTTGGGTTGACTAATGCACCGGCCATCTTCTTGGACCTAATGAATAGGGTCTTCAAACCCTACCTTGTTTCCTTTGTTATGGTCTTCATTGATGATATTTTGATCTATTCACACAGTAGGGAGGGGCATATGAACCATTTGAGGTTTGTGTTGCAAAGATTAAGGCAGGAGAGATTGTATGCTAAATATGAAAAGTGCAAATTTTGGTTGAAGGAGGTCGCATTCTTGGGTCATATTGTGTTGGGGGATGGTATTAAGGTGAATCAAAATAAGACGGATATGATTAGAATTGGCCTAGAGCATCAGCCCCATCATATATTAGAAGTTTCTTCGGCCTTGAAGGTTACTATAGAAGATTCTTGTATGGGTTCTCCTCCATTGCTTACCCTATGACCAAATTGACACAAAAGAAGGTTAGGTTTGTGTGGACCGATGAATGTGAGAGAAGCTTCCAAACATTGAAAGACAAGATTGTGTCCGCTATATTGTCACTACCGGATGGGCTTGAGGGCTTTGTTGTGTATTATGATACATCTAGAGTTGGTTTGGGTTTTGTGTTAATGCGAAATTGTAAGGTTATAGCTTATGCGTCTAGGCAACTCAAGGTACACGAAAGGAAATACCCTACCCATGATCTTAAATTGGCCGTCGTGGGGTTTGCATTAAAGATTTGGCATCATTACCTATATGGCATGCATGTTGATGTCTTCACCGATCATAAGAGCCTTCAATATGTCTTCACTCAAAAAATATCTCAACTTCATACAAACAAGGTGGCTAGAACTTCTCAAAGATTATGACATGAATGTGCATTATCATCCGGGTAAGGCAAATGTGGTGACGGATTCTTTGAGTCGGGAGTCTATGGGTAACCTAGCTCATGATGATGGGGGTGATAGGGAAGTGGCTAGAGAGGTGCATAGATTGGTTAGATTGGGGGTTAGATTGAAATAAGTAGGTGATGGTTTGTTGTTACTGATGATTCCAAATCTTCCTTAGATGATAAGGTAATAGCAAAACAAGATCTAGACTTCTCCTTACTTGACTGGAAGGCTTGGTGAAAGAGGGCAAAATAGAGGTTTTCGCCCAAGGGGGAGATTGGGCCCTTAGAATACCAAGGTAGGTTATGTGTGCTATGTGTTGATGGTTTGAGGGAGAGAATCCTTGATGAGGCCCATAGTTCTTCTTACACTATCCACCCGGTTGTATTAAAATGTACAGAGACTTGAGGGATGTATGTTGGTGGGGAGGCATGAAGAGGGACATTGCCAAATTTGTTTTCGATTGCCATAGTTGTCAACAAGTCAAATCCGAAAGTCAAAGATCGTGTGGCCTAACCCAAGTCATAGAGATTCCTACTTGGAAATGGGAGGTGATTAATATGCTTTTGTGGTTAGGTTTCCCAAGACTAGAAAAGGTTTTACTTCTATAGGTGTGGTGTTTGATAGGATGATGAAATCGACTCACATTCTATCGGTTAAGACTACATATGGGGCTGAAGAGTATGCAAGGTTGTACATCTATGAGTTATTAAGGTTACATGGGGTTGCTTTATCCATTATATCGGATCGTGGTACACAATTCACTTCACACTTTTGGAGGTCTTTTCAAAGGGGTCTTGGTATGAAAGTTCACCTTAGTATGGCCTTTCACCCTCAAATAGATATCCAAGCCAAAACGATAATTCAAACCATGAAGGATATGCTTACAGTATGTGTATTAGAATTGGGGTAATTGGGATGACCATCTTCCTTTGATTGAGTTTGCCTACAACAATAGTTATCACTATAGTATCAGTATGGCTCCTTTTGAGGCTCTTAATGTGAGATATTGTAGATCACCAGTTGGTTGGTTAAGGTTGGGGAGGTGGCTTTATTGGGACCAGATCTTGTTATGGAGGCTCTTAAGAAGGTTAAGATGATTAGGGAAAAGTTGAGAACAGCCCAATCTCGTCAAAAATCCTATCCCGATGTAAGAAAAAGAGATCTAGAATTCTAAGTGGGTGATTGGGTCTATTTGAAGATTTCTCCAATGAAAGGTGTAGTGCATATAGGTAAAAAGGGGAAGTTGAGTCCCAAGTATTTTGGTCCTTATGAAGTGATAAAGAGGATTTGTAAGGTAGCTTATGAGTTGAAGTTTGCTAGTGAAATGAATTTGGTTCATCCGGTATCCCATGTTTCTATGTTGAGAAAGTGTGTTGGTGATCCTAATGCCATTGTGCCTCTTGATGTTGTGGGTGTTGTTGAGGATAACATGACTTATGAGGAGGTTCTGGTTCAGATCTTGGATAGTCAAGTGAAGAGATTGAAGAACAAAGAGGTGGCATCAGTTAAGGTCCTATGGAGGAACCAACAAACCGAAAGTGCTACTTGGGAGGCCGAAGCGGACATGTAAAAATGGTATCCTTATCCTTTCTACTACACTCAAGCCTAAAGGTACTAATCCTAAGTACTATATGTGATTTCAAGTCCTATATTTCAGCCCTTATGTCTTCATATACATTCATGTTTAAGTTGCAAAACTTATGATGATTTTACACTTATGTTGATAATTTGAAAATAGTGTTTTAAATGTTATGTTTCATTCTTCTTGAGGCTGATTTGTTCATGGTCACTCTGTCTTTTATGTCTCTTTTACATTCGGGGATGAATGTTCCCAAGAAGGAGAGATTGAAATGACCCCATAAAGTACCCAAAAATGTGTCTCGGAATGCCCAGAATTTTAAATTCCATATATCCTAAAATCCATTTGTTATTTTGAAAATTAGACTTTATATTATTGTTCAAGGGGTCAAAATTAGGGGGAGAAGGGTCTAACCATGATTTTAGAGCTATAGAATCACAATTTCAAATTTCTAAAAAATTTCAATTTCCAGAGGCGTCGTGCCACTGTCGCGAACATGTGTTAATTTAGCCTCCACGGCAAATTCGCAGCGAGGAACTTTGTATTTTGCATCTAGTGATTTCTATCTTGGTCCAAGGCTTTGGGGTATTAGGAGTAAGTGTTCCCAAATGTGTTTTCACTTATACTTAGCATTATTTCACCCCGATATCCCCCAAAACATTTCCCAACACTCACTAACACACTTACTTTTTTGCTTTAGAAAGGAGAAGGGAAAAGGCCAATTTTCACCACCATCCTTCCCCAAAGATTCGGTTAGTATGCATAGACTTCGACTTTCCTTAGGCAACTTTCTTGTGAAGTGAAAACAATTGCATTTTGCCAGGAATTCTATGAATCGATTCCTTTGCTCTAGCGCCAGACTCTCTGCGGAACAGTCTTATCAAAGCGCTCTCTTTAACCAATCAAGAAAGACAGATGGAATGAAAGAAAGAAAAAGCCATATTTTCACTCCAAATTCAAGACTAAAAAACCTTTATCCTAAGCTAAGGATTATCTTCAAGCTTCAAGCCTCCATTTTCAATCTTCACCAAGAACTTCTCCAAAGCTATGGTATATGGTGTTGAACTATTGAGTCCTTTCACCCATGGTGCGTAAGCCTCCTATTTATTAATATAGCATGATTTAAAGTTAATTTTACATGTGGTTCTTGTATATTGAGAAATTTACTGCACAATAATTTTAGTTCATGAAAGTTTTATTGTTTTAGCATGTTTTGAGCTCTAAATCTTGGATCTAATGTTGGATTTGATGAGGGGTTTTGATGTGAGTATCTTGGGGGTGTTGCAAGGTGTTGATTGATGGTATTACTATAGATTTTCTTGCATGATTTCATCTCCAAATTGCATGGTCTTTTACACCTATTATATCTCCCCCAAGTGTTTGATAAAATATTTGGCTAGGGTTTTTTGTGAAAATGAAAGTATAAAGCATAAATATGATATTATTGACTATATGATGATGAAATGAACTTATGTACATGATATATATGTTCTATATAATGTGTTGCATTAGACCATGCCCGATCCCTGGGGTATAGGAGCTTGTTTACTATGTGAAGGGTATGTAACTTTCGACTAGGGTGTCCAGGTGTGATTGACATCAACCATGTGAGGGGTAAGTTCCTTGCCACTAGGGTTTCCAGGTGTGAATGGCATCAACAATGTGAGGGGTATGTACCTTGCCACCAGGTGTCCATGTGTAAAGGCCATCAACTATGTGAGGGGTATATACCTTGCTACCAGGGTGTCCAGGTGTGAATGGCATCTCCCAACAAAAGTTGGGACTCTAGCTTGGTCTCTTCAACACATATGATATCAGATATGAGCATGAGTTACTTAAGCATATTTTACTTAAGCATTGATCATATATATCATATTGTTATACCACGCCTGTTGTCTAATGTATGCATTATGAATATGATGTCTATCTATTGTTCCATTCCATCCCACATACTTAGTATATTCAAACGTACTAACACATACTCTTTCCTATAAGATATCACCAACTAGGAACTTTTGCTCAAGTTGATCATCCTCCTCCTCTATATGGCTAGATCGATTCTACTCAAAGCTAGTTGGTGAGTCCTCCACTTCGGGGACCTTAGTCTACGTTGCTATTATTTGTATATTGAGACACTTTCTTATGTTCTATCTTGTCTATGATGGTGAGCCCGGTTACTTTGTCCCAAGCCTTACCCTATTTATGTATTTAGAGATGTTTGTTAGACAAGTTATGTATCTATGTTATGAGCTTTCACTCTTATCTCTTGATTATAATGTTTATGCAAGATTTGCCTTGGACCCATTGCCCCTATTCCTAATCTATATGCCTTTGATATTCTTTCACGACCAAGAATGTGTAATAACACATTAAGAGGCTTGTTCGGGGTTTCGTCGGGTTCCCCATTCGCTGTGTCACGTCTAGGCCCTAGGCTTGGGTCATGATAAGGAACACTAGGAAGGCCATTTAGGAAGATATCTAGGAACTTATTAACCACCTGAACCGACTATACGGGAAGGACTTTAGACCCCACATCCCTAACCCTCACAAGATGATAGAGACATCCGTTAGAGATCAACATTTGGGCTTTAATGGAAGAAATAAACCTACCCTTGACCACTGCATCATGTCTCTCCTGCTAAAGGATGGGTTTATAGGGGAATCGAAATTTGACCCTACAGGTTCTACAATCAATAGAAGTGTAACTTGCCTGCAATAAATCCATCCCAAGAATAACATCAAAATCCACCATATCCAACTCAATAAGATCACAATGCAACATTTTATGCAAGATGCAAATGGGACAATTTATATAGACATATTTATCAATAATAGATGCACCAATAGGAGTAGACACCTCATAAGACTCACACAACAATTCGGGTTTAACATGAAACTTTTTGGCAACAAAAGAAGTAACAAAAGAAAGAGTGGCACCCAGGTCTATCAATGCATAACATCAAAATCAAAGACTTTTAACATATCGGTGACTATATCGGATACCCTATCTATCCATTACCTCCTTTGAAGAGCATAAAACTGATTGTGCCTTGGGGAACCACTTTGTTGGCCTCCTCTCCCTAAAGGAACAACATTTGCATCCTGGCCTTGTGGACAAACAAGCATTGGTGCCCTTCAAACATGGGCCGCCACGACCCTACCATAATTTGAACTCATAACATTGGTCACCTCTTCATCATAACCTGGGGCCTTTGGTTAGTCATTGGAGAACCTTCTATTAGGATCATGAGAAGACCCTTGGCCTTGATGAAATCTGCCGCCCACAGGACATTGGAACTTACCATCAAAATAGGCCCTCTTAGCCTCATTACCCCTTCTATTTCTCAACTTCTCCACCTCCATGTTCAGCATAACTCATTAGTCAGGACAAATCTATGTCACTAAACAACATAGCGACATCACACTCCTCATTCACCAAATCAAAAACACCCACCACAAACTTATTCATCCTAGATCTCGAGTTAGTAACCAAGTGTGGAGCATATTTAGAGAGTTAGTTGAACATGAGGGAATACTCCCTCATACTCATATATCTTTGCTTCAAATTCATGAACTCCATCATTTTGGCCTCTCTAAGCCCAAGAGGAAAGAATCGGTTGAGAAAAGCTACTTTAAACTCCTCCCACAGAATCTTATTATTTTTCTACTTCTCCTTCTTCCATTGAGTGTAGCATATTTTGGCCACCTTTTAGATTTGGTAAGCTATCATCTCGTCCTTCTTGTTTGACCTCACACCCATAATAGATAACACTTTGTACACCCCTTCAACAAGTTCTTGAGGGTCGTTATCCACTTTAGACCCATAGAACTCTGGTGGGTTCATCCTCACAAAGTCTCTCACCCGAGATGTCAACATAGAAGCATGTGGGGCTTATGCTCCTTGGTTGACTTGGTTAGCTGTGGCTTACGCTAGCAAGGTGAGAACATCCCGGAGCTCTTCATGAGACAGTTGTTCTTCAGGTATGCGGGCTTTTCTTCCTCTTGTATTAGGCATGATCTAAAGATGGCAAAGAATATTCATTAGAGGGGAAACCTTACCTTACTTCTATAATATGACATAGATCATATAGAAGGGAACATTTCCTAAAGTATCTCATAGCCTCTTACTCATAGTTGTGGTTCATAACACAACTATAAACAAGACTCTAATCAACGCAGGGTGTTGGATGCCAAGGACTAATAGCAATCTAGTTCTCTGATACCATGTTTGTCATGACCCAAGCCTAGGGCCTAGATGTGACATGGCAAATAGGGATCCCGAAGGAACCCCAAATATGCCTCTTAGCATATCATTGCACATCCTTGGTTACGGAAGAAATTATACATCAACAATAAATAGAAAAAAAGCGAAATACGAGGCTAAGGGACATCTTTGATAGCATAGAAGCATAACAACCAAATAGTATAACATTAACATGTCATGAGGTTCCAACAACATCTCTAATATATAGATAGGAGCGGGGGCCAAGACAATCGCTGGGCCACCCTTATGGTTATAAGTTTCCAAGATAAGAAAAGTTAATACATAGGATAAATCAAGAGAAGTATGTCCTTGGAGTTGAGGACTCACCAACTTGCTTGAGAGAAATCGTACTTGCTACGTGGAGGAGGAGTATGATCAAGTGGGGCTACGATTTTTACATGATAACAATATATAGGGATAGAGTATGTCTTAGTAAGTTTGAATGTACTAAGTAGAAAGGATGCAATGCAACAAGAGATAGGCAACATAGGCAAAATGGAATATCATAAGCAATTGGATAGCATAATAACAATATGACATGTATGAACGATGCTTGAAGTAAAACATGTTTATATTTATAGAATATATTTCATGTGTAGGAAAAGAAAATCATCATAAACCAAGCAACTTAGTACTTAGAATCAAAGGTAGACCACCCCTTAGAAGTGACTACGGAATCAACCCCTTAATTGGTTGATGGGCATGGCCACCCCAACCCAAAGTGATTGAGGTATCAACCTCTCAATTGGTTGATGGCATGCCACCCCCATCTGAGGTGATTGAGGTATCAACCCCTCAATTAATTGATAGTTGTACACCTCACCATCTATGGTGATTGAGGTATCAACCCCTCAATTAGTTAATGGTTGTCACACCTTACCATCCATGGTGATTGAGGTATCAACCCATTAATTTGTTATGGTTAACTCATAATAATATAGATACATTTCATGAAATCAACACATATATATAACCTCCTTTCATCATCATAAGGTCTTACAAGTCACAAGTCATAGATCATGCAATGGATCATCACTAGATCAACAACCTTAAACTAGATATTTTATCAAACACTTGGTGGGTGTGTAATGCTAGTGTAAAACCATGCAATTCAAGAGTGAAATCATGAAAGTAAACTTGAAGTAAATCAACACACCAATACTTGGTAATACCCTCATACAAGATACATCAAAACCCTTCATTAAATATCAAAAGGGATCATAGTTCTATAGCTTAAAACATGCATTATCATAATAGGCAAGTCATCTGATGGTATGGACTTAAAATGAGTAAGCATGTGTTTTCAATCACATTTTCATGAAACTCTAACATAGTATATAATTATAATCACTAATAAATAATTCCCATAAGTAACACAACTTGGAAATATGTAAATGTTCATAGAAATAGCAGATTGGGCACTATGGGTGAAAGGACACAATGGTTGAAACGCACTTACCTTAGACCTTGACTCTCTTGAAATTGAGTTGAGAAAGAATGGGAGCTTGTAATGGGGTCTTGAAATCCAAACTTATTCTTGAGTTTCCTTAAATTTGTATTAGGTCTTGGTAGAGGCTTTTGAGAGGATTTGAGAGTGTATTCAAGTTGAGAGTAATGAATTTGATCCTTTGGAATAGGGTTTGTCTTTTGGTGAGGTTAAGATAGCATTTGAAGTCTAAAAACATCATTAGAGTGAATTAAATTCACAAAAACTCCATTAGTGAATGAATGGAAAAATTGGTTAAGTGATGCCGCACTGAGGGCCACACGAGTCATATGGCACTTCACAAGTCATTTGGAGTGACCATGACGTGAGACTTGGTCAAAAATTGAAAGTTGGGATGCTTTAGAAAAATCACATCTCGTCACTTTAATGGGAGGCCCCACAGGCCGTATGTTGCTACACGGTCATCGTAATAGCTTGTGGAGTTACACTTGGTGAGAATAAATGTTTTCGGAGACTCCATGCCCTTATAAATGGCTCATCAAGCTTCCATGGCCCGTGAAAATTGTCATGGCACTACACATATTCAAAAACATCCCCCTCACGCAAACCTTGCCTCAATTGTACACTCCTACAGCCATCCACATGATTAGTGGCAAACCACACAACCCGTGTCACTGGCCATGTCATATCACTTAGGCCAAAAGTGGCTGCAGACCAAACGGCCCTTCCGATGCCAAATTGCTCATCAAGGTGCCTATGTGGTTTCACCGCACGGGAGGGTCTCATAAAAAAGTTCATAACACTTCCATCTGAACTCGAAATGAGGTGAAACCAAGTGCATTGGAAAGCTAACTCAAAGGGATTTTATTTGACATATTGTGGGTCATTCAAAGTATGCTAAAAGTTATGATTATTTAAAGTTGACCATGCTATAAACCAACACTCAAAACTCAATTCATACGAAAGTCTTAAATTCGTCCATGAATGAGAATCTCCCCACGACCTTAATACACTTACTACCTAAACAAATGAGGATTGAAACATGGATACACAAGAGCATCGATTTAAGGGGCATCACATTCTAATTCAAGCCTTTCAAGCCTTGTCCTTTCATATTCGTGGATGAATGTTCCCAAGGGCGAGATGATGTAACCATTCAGACATTGTACAATTTTATCGGAACTTGAAATCTTGATTTCAAAAGATTTTGGACCAACGTATCTCTACAGGAGAGGACACATGATTCGTGTGAGGTCACACTGCCCGTGTGGACTCCAGTGAGGTGACACTTGGCCTCAAAAAGTTTGTTGGCACCTTAAACGTGAAGAATTTGACCAAGGCACATCATATTTGTACCTTCACAGTCTGTGACATTTTATAGACTGTGTGGAGGTGCCATGTGGTGGGTTGGTTGGAAAACTCACAGTTTGGGAACAAGTGCAGTCACATGATCCTTTATATGAGCCATTTAATATCTCACGAGCTGTGAGGCTCTTCATGGGGCTTCCGGAATGAAAAATATTCTAAGTATGGAATCATCATCTCATAATGTTTTCGTGGAAATTCTCTAAATGTTGGTTCATAGGAATGTCATCAACCATGTGGCTTCACATAGCCCATGGGGCCATCTGTGAAACACCCAAAAAATTGCCCAAAAATGTGCCTCATGATCACCCATAATCATAATTTCCATATGTCTCAAAATCCATGTGTGATATCAAATATCAAATTTCATATACTTATTCATAGGGAAAAATTTAGTGGGAAATGGATATAACCCAAATTTTGCAGGACCCGTAGTAAAAAATTAATTTCACAAAAATTTCAATTTCCAAAAGCTATTTGTGTTGGCTCCACAACACAGAGCCGTCGTGGAGTAGTGTATTTTGTTGCCAATTTTTTCTATTTTGCTCCAAGGCCTTGGAGTCTTTGGCCTAAGCCTTCCTATGTGTAGAAACATTTAGTCATTTTTCAACCCCAAATCATTCAAGACATTCCCCAAAATCCTCTCTAACACTTAGCCAAATATTTCATCCAAATTCAAGTTTCCTAAACTCATTTCGCATCTCAAGAAATTTATTCAACCTTCAAGTTCTCATTCGTATCTTCGTCAAGAAAATCCCTAAATTTGATGTATGTGGGTTTCAACCATTGGGTCCTTGCACCCATGGTGCCCAACCTTCTTTTTTAAGTAAATTGCATGTTTTTAAGTTGATTTATCTATGGGTATTTCTTATTATGTATTTAATTATGAACTGTGTTTGGGTTTCATAAAATGTTGACTAATGTTTTGAACTATGAATCTATGATTTATGATAAGATTTGATGAGGGATTTCAATGTATCTTGCATAAGGGTGTGACCAAGTGTTAGTGTGTTGATTTATATTAAGTTTTCTCATATAATTTCACTCTTGAATTGTATGATTTTGAACAAGCATTACATACCCACCAAGTGTTTGATAAAATGTCCGACTATGGATTCTTGAGATATTGATGATCAACTGTATGGCTTATAAGTTAAGTGACTTTATGATGATGAAATGAATGATTGTATGTGATGATTTCATGAGAAGTATTAATGGTATTACAAGTTGACCACACATTGTTGAGGGGGTGATATGCCTCAACCACCTTGTCGGGGGCTGTTATGCCCGTATTACAATGTTGAGGCATATATACCTCAATTACCTAGTCAGGGTATAGTAAGACCATACATGTTGAGGGGTAAGTACCTCAATTGCCTTGTCGTGGTATGTAAGACCATACTACCATATTTAGGAGTAGATTCCTCAATCGTATTATCGGGGGTGGTAAGCCCATGCTACTAATTGAGGGGTAGATCCCTTAATCACCTTCCAAGGTGGTGGTATACCCTAGATTCCAAGTACTAGTTTTCTTGATCTATGATGATGGACTCTTCCTACACATGTAGTATGTTCTATACAAGCGTGTTTTTCTTCAAGCATTGATCATGCATGCCATTTTGTTAATATACTATCCATTGCTTATAATTATGCATTTTGACTATGTTGCCTATGTCTTGTTGCATTGCATCCTACATTCTTAGTACATTCAAATGTACTAATGTATACTCTATACCAATATGATGGTACCATGTAGTAACCATAGCTCCTCATGATTATCCTTCACGTGGTTTGTTTTTAGACATCGTGAACTTAAGTTTTAGTGAATCCTCAAGTTCGGGGACACTAGCTATACTATTCTTGCTTATGTTTTTCCAGCATAGTAGTATAGTCATAATTTTACTTTTGTTTTTGAATTACAAACCCATCCCCCCCTTTTTAGAGATTTTAGTTATTGATGCTTAAAATAATTAGTAGTGAAATCTTGTAGTCAACCCCTTTATTCCCTGTGGATTCGACCCTAACCTTTGGGTGGGTTAATTCCTGACAACGATTGCTTTCTTATTAGAGCATGAACAACAGAATGTCAATAGTTGGCAGCCTACCAATTCAAAGGGGTGGACCAAATATGGTTTACTTAATGGAAAATAGATAAGGGGAATAACGATGTGATTCTTTGGAAAGCGTTTAAGGTGACATTTCTCAACCCATTCTTCCCTCTAGAGCTAAGGGAGGCCAAAATGATAGAATTCATTACTTTAAAGTAAGGGTCGATGAGTGTAAAGGAGTATGCCCTCAAGTTCAACCAACTCTCTAAATATGCTCCACAATTAGTGGTTGAGCCAAGGTCTAGGATGAAGAAGCTTGTGATGGGTGTGTCTGACTTGGTAATGAAGAATGTTATGCTACTATGTTGATAGGTGATATGGTCTTGTCCCGCTGCATGCCTTATGATGAACAATTGAAGGGGGGAAAGTTGAGAAAGAGGTGAATGGGAGAGGCCAAGAAGGCCCATTTTGAAAGTAGATTTCAAGGTCCCAAGGGTAGCCAGTTTCATCAAGGCCAAGAGTCTTCTAATGCTCCTAATAGAAGGTTTGCTAATGACAACTCAAGGTCCCAAGGTGGTGGTGGTGGTGTTCCTAATCCTATGTGCCTAAGATGTGGTAGAGGTAATGACAACCCATGTTTAAGGAACACCAATGCTTTCTATAGTTGTGGAGAGGTGGATCACAAGATGATTCATTGTCCTTGTAATCACAACAACGGTAGAGATGGTCATCCACAAGACCAAGGTGTAAATGTGGGTCCTAGAGAAAGGGGAGGTCAACAAGGTGGTTCCCCAAGGCACAATCGATTCTATGCTCTTCAAGGAAGACAAGGGGTAGATAAGGTGCCTGATATCATCACCGGTATGTTAAAAGTCTTTTATTTTGTTGTGTATGAATTAATATACTCTGGTACCACTCTTTCTTTTGTTACTACTTTTTTTCCGAGAAAGTTCCATGTTAAAGCTAAATTATTGTGTGAGCCATATGAGGAGTCTACTCCCGTTAGTGCATCCACTGTTGCTAGAAGTGTCTATAGAAATTGTCCCATTTTCATTTTGTATAAAAGTTTGCTTTGTGATTTTGTTGAGTTGGATATATGGATTTTAATGTCATTCTTGGGATGGATTGGTTATAGTCATATTATGCCTCTATTATTGTAGAACCCATAGGGTCAAATTATAATTCCCTAATGAACCTATCCTTGAGAGGGAGAGTTTTGATATGGTGATCAAGGGTAGATTCATTTCTCGCATGAAAGCCCAAAGTTTGATTTCTAAGGGGTATCTCTATCATCTTGTGAGGGTTAGGGATGTTGAGTCCAAAGTTCTTTTCATAGAGTCGATTCTGGTGGTTAATTCTTGATGTCTTTCCTAGTGAGCTTCCCATTGATCCTCCCAAAGGGAAAATAAATTTTGGCATAGACCTCCTTCCCGATATTTGACCCATTTCTATTCCCCCTTATAGTATGGTCCGAGCAAAATTGAATTAGTTGATGGAATTAAGGGATTTGTTGGCGAATGGTTTTATAAGGCCTAGACAATTACCTTGGGGTACACCAGTATTGTACGAGAACAACAAGAATAGTACTCTTAGAATGTGCATTGACCACAGACAAATTAATAGGAAGTACCCTCTACCAAGGATTGATGATCTTTTTGACTAACATCAAGGGGCTAGTCACTTCACTACGATTGATCTTTGGTCCAAGTATCACCAAGTGAAAGTGAGGGAGTATGACACTCCCAAGATGACTTTTCGAACTAGGTATGGGAACTATGATTTTGTGTTAATGTCTTTTGGGTTTACTAATACACCGGCTATCTTCATGGATCTTATGAATAAGGTCTTCAAATTACCCTACCTTAATTTGTTTGTGATAGTATTATTGATGATATCTTGATCTATTCTCATAGTAAGGAAGAGCATGTGGATTACTTAAGTGTGTTGTTGCAAATCTTGAGGGAAGAGAAAATGTATGCTAAATATAAAAAATGTGAGTTTTGATTGAAAGAGGTTGCCTTTCTAGGTCATGTGGTATTGGGTGATGGTATTAACGTAGATCCTAAAAAGATCTAGATGATTAGAAATTTGCATAGACCTTTCACTCTAGCAGACAATAAAAGTTTCTTGGGTTTGGTGGGTCACTACCGAAGGTTTGTTAGTGGTTTCTCTTCTATTGTTTCTCCCATGACTAAGTTGACCCAAAAGAAGGAAAATTTTGTGTAGACCGACGAGTGTGAAAAGAGTTTCCAAACTTTGAAAGATAAGCTTGTCATGCTCATATCTTGTCACTACTAGAAGGGTTGGAAGGGTTTGTTGTGAATTGTGATGCCTTAAGCATTGGTTTGGGTTGTGTTTTTTTGAGGAAAAATGGTAATGTGATAGCTTATGCCTCTAGATAACTTAAGGTCCATTTAAAGAATTATCCTACCCATGATATTGAATTGGCCACCGTGGTGTTTTCTTTGAAATTTTGGTGTCATTACTTGTATGGGGTTTATATTGACAAGTTTACCAATCATAAGAGTCTCAATATGTGTTCACCCAAAAAGATCTTAATTTGAGACAAATAAAGTGGTTAGAGCTTCGTAAAGATTATGATATGAGTGTGCATTATCACCCCAATAAGTCTAAGGTTATGCCCAATACTCTAAGTAGGGTATCTATAGGTAGTCTATCTCATATTGATGATAGTGGCAAAGAAGTGGCTAGGGAGGTCCATTGGTTGGTTAGATTGGGGGTTATGGTGGATGAAATTGATAATGGTAGGGTTAAGGTTATTGATGATTCTAAATCTTCATTGGTTGACGAGGTGAAGGCAAAGCATGATCTTGACCCCGCCTTGTTAGAGTTGAAGACCTTAGTGAGAGATGGTAAGGTGGAGGTTTTTTCCCAACGGGGAGATGGTGCCCTTAGGTACCAAGGTAGAGTGTTTGTGCCTAGTGTTGATAACTTGAGAAAGAAGATTTTATATGAGGCTCATAGTTCTTCTTATTCTATTCACCCGATTCTACAACGATGTATAGAGATTTGAGGGAAGTGTTTTGGTGTGGTGGTATGAAGAGAGACCTTGCTATGTTTGTATGTGGTTATCACAATTGCCACCAAGTTAAAGTCGAGCATCGAAGGACGGGTGTCCTAGCCCAAGATATAGAGATTCCTACTTGGAATTGGGAGAAAATCAACACAAATTTTATGGTTAGGTTTCCTAAGACTAGGAAGCATTTTGATTCTATTTGGGTTTTGGTTGATAGAATGACAAAGTCAGCTCATTTCCTATCGATCAAAACTACTTATAGTGCCAAATATTATGCTAAATTATATATTCGTGAGTTTCTTAGTCTGCATGGGGTTCTTTGTCTACCATTTTGGATCATAGTGCTCAATTCGCTTCTCACATTTGGAGGTCCTTCCAAAGAGGTCTTGGTACCAAGGTTAAGCTTAGTATGACGTTTCATCCTCAAATGGATGCCAAGCTAAAAAAACTATCCAAACTCTTGAGGATATGCTTAGAGATTATGATTTGGAGTTCAAGGGTAGTTGGGATGAACACCTTCCACTCATTGAGTTTGCTTACAAAAATAGTTATCATCAAGTATTGGTATGGATCCTTTTGAGGCTCTTTACGGTAGGCGTTATAGATCCCCAGTTTGATGCTTTAAGGTGGGGGTGATAGTTTTGTTAGGCCTAGACTTGTTTATAGAGGCCATGGATAAGGTGAGGATGATAATGAGAAATTGCCCAAAGTAGACAAAATTCCTATGCCGATGTGAGGAGAAGGGATCTTGAATTTAAGGTTAGTGATTGGGTCTATTTAAAGGTCTTACCCATGAAGGGTGTGGTCCATTTTGGTAAAAAAGGTAAATTGAGTCCATGATTTATGGGTCCTTATAGAGTGTTGAAGAGGGTTGGTAAGGTAGCCTATGAGTTGGAGTTTCCCAATAACATGAATATGATTCATCCGGTCTTCCACGTGTCTATGTTGAAGAAGTGTGTAGGTGACCCAAGGGCTATTGTGCCTTTAGATGTTGTGGGTGTTGTTGAAGACAATTTGACTTAGGTAGAGGTTCTAGTAGAAATTTTGGATAGATAAATAAAGAGGCTGAGGAACAAGGATGTGGCTTACATCAAGGTTCCTTGGAGAAACCAACAAGTTGAAAGTGCCACAAGGGAAGCCGAGACAGACATGCAAAAGTGATATCCCTATCTCTTCCATTTTGCGCAAGAATATGGTACTAATTTTAAGTCCCCTATGTATTTTCATATTTTAAATTTTAGCCCTCATGTCATTTGCATGCATTCATGTTTATGTTGACAAGTTTATGGTGATTTGAGACTTATGTTGAGATTTTTGACATGATGTTTAAGTGCATTGTTGCATACATGAGTTGGGCTGAAATCATCGTAGTTACTTCTCTTATATATGTTTCTTTGACATTCGGGGACGAATGTTCCCAAGGTGGAGATATTGAAACATCCCAAAAAGTGCTCAAGATTGTGCCTTGAAAATGTTCATAATCTTAATTTCCACATATCTCAAAATCCACGCATGATATCGAAAATTCGAGTTCATATTCTCATTCAGGGGGCAAAATTGAGTGGGACGTCTGGCTGTAACATGAATTTTGCAAACATCTTAATTTCTAGAAGCTATTTGCGTTGGCTAGAGACATGGAGCCATCGCGGAGTAGTGTATTTTGTTGCCAGTTTTTCCTATTTCGGTCCAAAGCCTTCGGGTCTTGGGCCTAAGCCTTTCTATGTGTAAAAACAGTTATAGTTAGTCATTTTGTCAACCTTATATCATTCAAGACATTCCCAAAAACCCTCTCTAACACTTAGCCAAATATTTCATCCAAATTCAAGTGTCCCAAACTCATTCTGGATCTCAAGAAATTCAATCAAGCTTCAAGTTCTCATTCAAATATTCATCAAGGAAATCTCTAAATTTAAACGATACGGTTTCAACTATTGGGTCCAAGCCATGGTGCCCAACCTTCCTTTCGAAGTAAATTACATTTTTTAAAGTTAATTTATTTATAGGTATTTCCTATTATGAATTTTATTATGAACAGTGTTGGTGTTTCATAAAATGTTGACTATTTAAGCGCGTTTTGTGCTATGAATCTATGATATATAATGAGATATGATGAGGAGTTTCAACGTATCTTGCATGAGGGTGTTACCAAGTATTGATTGGTTGACTTATATTAAGTTTTCTCACACGATTTCACTTTTGAATTGCATGATTTTGAACTAGTATTACACACCTACCAAGTGTTTGATTAAATTTTTGGGTATAGATTCTTGAGTTATTGATGATTTATTATATGGCTTATGAGTTAGGTGACTTTGTGATAACGAAAGTAATGATTGTATTTGATGAGTTCATGAAAAGTATCTATGGTGTTGCAAGTTGATCGCACCTTGTTGAGGGGGTGATATGCCTCAACCACTTGTTGGGGGGTCAATGCCCGTACTACCATGTTGAGGGGTATATACCTCAATCACCTTAACAGGGGTGGTAAGACCACACTACCATGTTGAGGGGTAGATACCTCAATCTCTTTGTCAGGGGGTGGTAAGCCCATACTACAATATTGAGGGGTGGATATCTCAATCGCCTTATCGGCTAGTGGTAAGCCCGTACTACCAATTGAGGGGTATATACCTCAATCACCTTCAAAAGGGGTGGTATGCCTTGGATTCCTAATACTATTTTGCTTAGTCTATGATGATGGTCTCTTTCTACACACGTAATATATTCTATATAAGCATGTTTTACTTCAAGCATTGATCATGTATGTCGTGTTGTTAATATACTATCCTTTGCTTATAACTAAGCATTTTGATTATGTTGCCTATCTCTTGTTGCGATGAATCTTACTTACTTAGTACATTCAAATGTACTAATGCATACTCCATGCCTATATGATGTTACCATGTAGGAACCGAAGCTCCTCGCGATCAGCCTCCACGTGGTTAATTTTTGGACATCTTGAAGATAACTTTGGTGAGTCCTCAAGTTCAGGTACAATAGCTATATTACTCTTACTTATGTTATTTCTTTATGTCAAACTCTTGATATAACCAGTTAAGTCGTGGAGCACTACTTTGTTGGCCTTCTTTATACCTTGCCCTTGCATCCGACCATTTTTACCCTTGTTTTGAACGTAAGGGCAATTAACAAGCTTATGGCCTACTCTCCCACACCTATAACATGCATTTGAATCCTTCAAGCATTTGCCAATGATGATGCTTTTCACATTTTTGGCATTTTGAATAACTCACCCCACCATTGCCACTTTGGACCCTTGGGTTAGGCACCCCATCCTTAGCAACCCTCTTGTTTGGAGCACTAGAGGACCCTTGAGCTTGAAACTCATGACCTTGTTGGTAAGGTCACCCTTAGCACCTTGGATACCACCCTCAAACCGAGCCCTCTTGGACTCCCTACTCTTCCCTTTCCTAAGCTTCTTCCCCTTAAGTTGTTCAGCATATGTCATGAGCCGAGACATGTCCATATCACTCACTAGCATGGTGGGATGACACTCTTCGTTCACCAAGTCAAACACTCCTAACACAAACTTGTTCATCCTTGATCTAGGCTCAGCAACCAATTGAGGAGCATACTTGCAGAGCTTGTTGAATTTGAGGGTATACTCCCTCACACTCATGGAACCTTGCTTAAGGTTCATAAATTCCATCATGTTACCCTTTTCAACTCTATAGGGAAGATTCAGTTGAGGAAGGCGGCTTCGAAACTCCTCCCAAGGAATAACATCATGATTTCCTCTCTTTACCTTCCATTGCACAAACCAAATTTGATCCATACCTTTTAGTTGATAAGCCGCTAGATCCGCCTTTTCCTCTGAACTTACACCTATGATGGACAGCACCTTATACACCTCATCTATGAACTCTTGGGGATCTTCCTCTGCCTTGGACCGATGAAACTCTAGAAAGGTTCATTCTAGTGCAGTCCCTCATTCTTGAGGCAAGAGTATGAGCATGAGGAGACTAGGACCCTTGATTCAATTAGTTGGTCATTATGTGGGACAACATAGTAATGGCATTTCAGAACTCAATTTTGGTAGCCCCTCCATCTTGAGGAGCAGGGTAAGCCGGTTGCCTAATGGGTGCACAGGCCCTCCACGGTCTTCTTCTTTGTAGTGGCATGATCTATAAAAGCAAAGAGCATTCATTAGGGTAAAGTTTTATAGATACACTAAAAGCACGATATAGACTATGAAGAAGTGAAATATTTCCTAAAATGCCTCATCGTCTCCAATTCATAGTTGGGGCGCGCTTCACAACCATAAATAAGAATCTAATCAATGTGGTGTTTTGGATTTTGAGGACACCTAACAACCTAGTACTCCGATACCAAGTTTGTCACGACCCAAACCTAGGGCCTAGACATGACACAGCAAATGGGGAACCCGAGGGGACCCCAAACAAGCCTTTTAGCATATCATTCACACATCCTTGGTCGCAGAAGCAAAATGAATAATATCTAGAGACATAAATAAAGGGAAGCGAAACTAAGGGAAAATCATTCATAATCACAATAGTGTAAGAAAAGTCAAGCTTCACTAACATAATCAAACCATGACATAATATCCAATGACAACGCAAACATAGAATGGAGCAGGGCTAAGACACTTTCTGGGCTGACCCTTATTTAATAAGTATCCAACATAAGGACAAGAATCTATAGAGCATGAATGAGAATAGCTATCGCCCTCAAAATTGAGGACTCACCAACGACCTTCTTCATAAGAACAAACTAGTCATATAGAGGATGTATATAGGAGCTTTGATCCCTACATGGCAATATCATGTAGGGATAGAGTATGAATTAGTACATTTGAATGTACTGAGTATGGAAGATGTGATGACAAGAGCCATAATCCATAATAATAAGATGTTTAATCATATTCATAGAACATAAGCTCAATATGTCATATATAATCAATACATCGGATGAAACATGCTTAAGAATAGTTGTGATTGCATATCTTGTTTAACACCATAAAGTAACATGAATAGATCATCTAGCTGCCTTGTACTAGAGGATGACGGATATAGCATAGGACATAACCCCTTTTATTACGTATTGGGTAGTACATGAGGGTAGATAAGTAGCATAGGTCATAACCTCTACATGTAAGCATGAGATAATGAATAGTACATGAGGGTAGAAAAATAGCATAGGTCATAACCCCTACATGTAAGCATGAGATAATGCATAACATTAAATCACATATGAGGGTGAGGCATACCACATAGTTCATAACCCCATCATATGAGTATAAGATATTGTATGACATTGAATCATACATGAGGGTAAGGTATACAACATAGTTCATAACCCCTTCATGCAGAAATTAGCTTTGTACTAGAGGGTAAGGCATATAACATAGTTCATAACTCCTTCTAGTAGGCTTCACAATTCACAAGAGCATAAACCTTATCATAAGAACTCAATAACCCATCAACCATCGAGAATTGTAAAATCATGCAATAGGTCATAGGAAAAGTTGAGAATTCTTGTCTGGACATTTTATCAAACACGTGATGGGCATATATGGACACATGTCCAAATCATGCAAATGCAAGAGTATGGATCACGAAATAGTGAAATCTATGCATCTTAAAGTCATGTAAATTATCCCACCAACAACATGGTAAAACCCCATCATGGGTAATATGTAAATCATATCAAAACTTCACAGTAATTCATAGATTTCATAGCTTGAATCATGTATAGTCTCAAAGGACAAAAATTAACTCATAGTATGAGCTTTAAATAGATATTCATGTATAATCAACCATATTAGATAATACCCCAACATAAATCATACATATATTTCATAACAATACATACCTATAAGTAATATATCTTGAAATGATGCAACTTTTATAAAATAGGAAGTTTGGGCTCTATGGATGAAAGGACTCAATGGATGACATCCACATACCTAAATTTGGGGATTTGTTGATGTAGACTTAAAGGAGACTTGAAGCTTGAATGGAGTTCTTGAGATCTGGAATTAAGCTTGCGACACTTGAATTTGGATAGGAATTTGGTAAAATGGTTGAGAGGTTTTAGAGAGGGTTTTTAAATGATATGGAGTTGAAAAATGGTTAAGTAAGGGATATTTCATGTGTACATGGGCATGGGACTTCGAACACAATGGCCTTAGGCCAAAATAGAAAATAAGAAAGTGCTAACACTACTCCGCGATGGGTCCATGTCGCAGAGCCATCGCACACACTCACTATTTCCAGAAAATTTTGCCAAAATTATTTTTCACTATGGACCTTCTAAATTCTGGGTTATACCCATTTTTCACTCAATTTTACACCCTAAAGATGAATGTAAAGTCATATTTTCGATATCATGTATGGATTTTGAGATATATAGAAATTACGATTATGGGCATTTTTGAAGCACATTTTTGGGGCTTTTCAATCTATAACTCGTAGAGTGTTCCACAAGTCATATACGGGTATCATAGACCCATCCTACAAGAATTTTCATAGGGGTAAATTTGACCTTTCCCCTTTCTTCTAAGTCCAAACTACATCATTTTGATCCCATCTATGTCCCTTGTCAGTTTACATAACCCTAATACACTCCATTCTTCCTCAATCCAAAAACCCTAAGACTCTAAACCCTCTCAAAACACTCTCAAGTTCTTTCAAGGCTTCAGGCAAAAAGGTGCAAGCTAGAGTTCCAAATTCTTCATCATCTCCCCAAAGTTTTTCTATTTCCTATGACTAAGGTATGTGGGTTTGATTGTGGGTACCTTCCTTCCCAGAAGTCCAACCATTTCTCTTCTCTTACTACATGAAATTTATGAATCTTTATGGGTATTTTATGGACTTTTGCATATGATACTACTATTATGCATTCTACGATGGTTTATTTTTGTGCATTATAATGAAGTAAAATATCATGTGAAATTTATGGATTTATATGAGTATTGAGGAAGTCTTGACTAGGGTTTTACTTGATAAGAAGAAGTTCATGTTCCTATTTCTATATTTTAGAAGATGATGTATATTATTGTGATGGGTTGATTAAGGATGATTTAAACTAATTGTTTTCCCTATGTGTCTTGAAATTTGATTTTTAAATGATGGGGGTATTACTATGATATTGGTGGGTTGGTCTGAATAACTTTAAAATGATTTGGTTTTACTCCTCTCTTATTTTTGACTCTTGGAATGCATGATTTCACTACATGTGTATATACCCACCATGTTAGGCTAAATTTACTTGATAAGAATTTTCAAGTTGATGAAAGACTGTTGCATTAATTACAAGGCAAGCATGTTAGCATGTTATGTTAAAGTATGGGCTCCCAAGAATGTATTGAACTTATATAAAGTTTCTATGATTTGCAAGTAATATGTTGAGTCCTTATTCTACATTTCTACCCTCTTGTGAGTGAATAATGCCTACATGAAAGGGGCAGCCAATAACTATTTACCCTCATGTAAACGTGAAGGGGTCAAGAATAATCACCAATTCACCCTCCGTGCAACTAAAGCTCACTAGTAAGGGACAATCATGTTACAATCTCTACCCTCATGTCAAATGCAATGCCTACTAGAAGAAGTCAAGTCTATGCATTGTTTTTTCCCTCTGGTATAAGGTATATTCCCATGTAGGGGTCAAGCATGTGAATGACCTACTCATGCCATGTTATCATGTTTTTTACAAGTTATTCATATTATGATTAAATTTATGACTATTTCAAGTATTCTGTGGGATTAGATTTAGCACCGATTGAGGCTTAAGGTGGGGGCTCGACTCAAGGGGTCCATATAGAGAGTCTTAGTATCTAAACTATGTGCCACCATAGGATTATATTATTTCGCTAAAAGGTGCTTTACTAATGGATCCATCTAGAACAAGTTCCCCACTTTGGGGGGTCATTTAGGTTTACCTTGGCAAGTAAATGATGTTTATGCTCTAATATCAAAGCGGTCGCAGAGTAATGAACCTAACCTAAGGTTAGGGTCGAATCCACAGGGAATACGTGGCTTGCCCAATTTTATCGACTAACAATCATTTCAAGCATTGATCACTATATTCTCTAAAATAGGGGGTTTCTTTTGATTCAAGTTGAAGAACAAAAATAAACACTATGCTAATTATACAAGAAGATAATCAAATTGAGGGACAACTAGGGAATTGTGTTCCCCCTTGATTTGTTGACTCCATTATCCTAGACAACATGACTTTAATAAGGAATTCGCATGCACGATGGTAACTTAGGTTCTTCTAGCCTGTTATGAAGATAAGGTGAAATTTCACTATGGTGCTTGGTCGGAAACCATGGTGTGCCAACTAACCGTTACACATTGTCTCAGTAAACCTCCCCTTAGTCAGGTTTGGTTGATTAAACGAGAATACATCAATCGAATCTTGTCATTCACTTCCCTTTTCTAATTCATCACTACCTTGGTCGGGATGGTGATAGGAGGAAGGGTTTGGTGTTGTCCACTACAAACAATAATCAAAACGGAGGGAAATAAATAATACTTGCAAAAGCTTAATCAAAGAAATACACAAAGTGTAGGTTATTTCAAGTCAACTACTGATGAATCCCACAACCCCAAGTTATGGGTGCTAAGCTACTCATGACTAAACCAAAATCAACAACAATGAATAAGAGAGATATAGTTGAGAGTTTACCCAAAACAATGAAAAGCAAGAACACCTTCAGGTTGAAAACCACAAGCTTGGATTAATGGCAAATAAGTGCAAATTGGGTTTTCAATCCCCCAAAAATGTGTCTTCAAATTGAAAGATGCAAATCTACTCTAAATCCTAAAAATGCTCATAGAATATTCACAAGTTTCTCCGAATGTCCAATCTCCCTAAAAGAAAACCTAACATTATCTATTTATACTAGTTACAAAAACATAGCTCGCAGTTATTATGTCTCGCAGATACGACTCGTAGGGTGGCCTACAAGTCGTAATTGGTATTTCATAGTCAACAATTAGTATTTTGGACTTGACTGCTATGGTCTACTATTATGAGTTGTTGCTTGGGCTACGACTCGTATGCTCTTCTCGTAGTCTAGGCCTTCAGTTCTAGGTCCAAACTTTTGGGTCACTGTTCTTCGCTATGACCCCCACCTATACAAGTCATAATGAGACCTACAACTCATAGGATGGCTTCATATGGCAGACCTTCACATTGCAACATCTTAATTTTGCTCACTGTTCCTTACTACAAGGGCACCTTATGACTCGTAGCTTCAGCTATGACTTGTAGGGTGTCTTGTTCAGCAAAATCTGTAATTTTCTCCAAAACTCATGCCAACCTATATTTTCTATAAAAACAACACAAAAACACATAAAACCATAAAAGGTTGCATTAAGGACTTGTAAAATCCCTTGTTTTAGGCATCAAATGTATCGTATTGTGACAGCACATCAACACTCTCTACTTAGAATTATTGTTTGTCCTCAAGCGATGATTGATCTAAGCAGACAATGAGAAACACATAGCAATTACTCTAATAGCATATATATCATTTAACTCTAATATAGGTACCCAACTCTCATTTTCAAAACCTGATTACAAAGCTACTAAGAAAACCAAAACACAATGATACATCCGGCAATCCAACTATGCCAAGTGAAGGAGTACCAATAATCCATAATCATTGAATTAGTCATGTGCCAATCATGTTGTGCAAATTTTCTTACTAAAAAAAGTCCCTCTAGCTCACCCAAAATTCATTTAAAATTCAGGGGTTGTGCAAGCATTCTCACACTCACAACTGAAATTAATGCAAAATAAATAACACCATAGGCTTGCCCCTATACTCAACTTCGGACTGATGACAAGGTGGATTCAGATTACTTTAGTGATTAAAAGGCTTGTAACATAGGCTCATGGGGCTTTGATATGCCATTTTAGGAAAGTAGTGACTCAAAGCTATCCTTGAACCATATTTTTCCACACTCTTATCTCCATAACTCAACCATTTTCATTTAATCCACCTCTTATTCTTCCTTTTTCAAGCTTTTCCTGGGTGCTCTCTTTTTTTAGTTAGTTGTGCCTTATTTTTGCACTCATTTTGCTATTCTCTTCAATCCAACGAAACTTTTATTTTCTTTTTCTCACCTGGCACATGACTATTATTTCTATCTTTCGTTCTTAACTAACCCCCTCATTTTCATTACTATACCACAATAAAGGCCACCTTTAACTTACGCTTTTAGCTTGAGGTGAATCATACAATATCTATTCCCTATACTAGGGCCACTATTTGTAGACACCCTCGATTTAGGATTTTATCCTCAATCGAGGTTCGCAATGTTCGAGGATAGACCAAGGCTAATATCAAGGTAGTTCACAAAATAAGGTTGCGCTAGCCAAGTGTCAAGAAAGAACTAGTACACGAGAAGCTCAAACATTTGGAACAAGGGATCAACTATCACATTTGGTAGGTCATTTAGGCAAAAGTGAGCTCATTAAAAGAACAATAGCCTAAGATCCTTTCCCAAATCAATCATATCAACTGTCCAATCTTAGAGTAATACGGCAAGTTTTGAGTCCATATATAATACATGATTGCGACAAAATAAGCACTCACACATATGTCATTGCATACACAATCAATCACAGACTCACAGGTCATGCTTCAAGCATCAACTTATCTTCTCTTTATCAAAACAAACATTGCCAGATAATCATATGCAGGCCTGCAATAATAACCAACAATCTCAAAAAAATTTGAGGGTACCAAATTTTCAAAACATTTATGAAACATTTAAAGATTATATATATGCCAAAAGATAATAACTATAATATATCCATAAATTATCTGCACTACCTAATCATGCCGGTTCAATAGAAATTAAGAACATCCACAAGGAAAAAAAAGCATGGTAAGAAAACCTTGGGATCAAAAATAGGGGAAGTTATGGACGTGAGGCTACTCAGACTTTACCTTAATCCATAACTTTCCACACCCTACCAAAATAAAATACCTTGTCCTCAAAGTAAATACACATATACACACACATATACACACACACAAACACATACACACATATAAACACACAAACACACACACACACACACACACACACACACACATATATATATATATATATATATAAACTTTTAAAAATCCAAAATGGGAAACAATCATCCATCAAGTTAGATGAAAACCCAATATCCAAAATAAAAACATCCATAAAAGCAATAATAAAACAAATTGTCTAAAGAAAAACATAAGGAGAACGAAGTATCCAAAACATCAATAAGGTTAAGGGTTCAAAAATATCAAACACATAGTGCTCAAGCACCGGCATCTATCTAGTCCTGGGCTCCTGTGCTCTAATCTCCTCCTGGACGGTTCAAATTGCAGTTGTACCTGAGCTCCTAGCTCTTCCTGCTATCTGCTAATCTCGGTCTCTCTATATAGCTGCCATAGCTAATAACTCCTGCACCACCACATCAATAATCTGCTCGTCCAGTGCTGCAACCTCATTATTAATCCTGGGTCTCTTCTAGCTCATGGTTGCATCTTCACTCTTGATTGGCCTCTCCCCGTGGGTATACAGGCAGTTATTGAATAAGTTAAACATATCATCACCCATCGGTGCATTCTATGGGGCTTCTATTAGAGCTGCTAACATCTTTGATAGGTTGGTGTTGAACCTGGCTAACTCATCTGTCAGTGCGACCATGTCAGTGAGCCGCGCATCCTCAAGTCTCTTCAGTACCCTATTCTTAAAGGCATTTACTCAGGCATCCACTTCTCTAACTCTATGATCTATCATCTCACGAGTGTATGCCTTGTCCTTCTCCTCTGACTCCTGGACTATTTGAAACCCCAAGTTTGAGCTAGCTTGTCAACCTGCTCAACTAGAGCTCCCTTTTTGCTAACCTATGCAGTAAAGCCTAAAAAGCCAAAGAGGAGATAAGAGAATAGTTTCCGAAATCAACCTAAGTAGTAGAAGGTGTTGTTGCTGGTATGTTCGAGGATGGAATTGCCTCAGTATCAATAGCTCGAGGTGTTTCTGAAGCAACTGGAGTAGAACTGATGGTGGCTAGAATCAGCTCCTGAGTTTGCAGCTCTAGAAGGAATGGATCTGGAATAAGAGGAGAGGCTGCTTGCTGTAGGGCCACTGGGTTTTCATCATTCTTAATTAGGCTGGGATCCATAGTATGCACGTCCACTACATGTGGGTCCAAGTGAAAAGAGACACGTACCCCTACCTCATTAAACAATTTCTGTATCAAGATGGGACAAGGCAATGAAGTTTGGGTACAAATCAACGAATTGTGGATCTACTTAGCAATAACTCATGCCCAATCAATCTTGTACCAAGCTAGAATGTTGGCTAACAGTACAACTCTCTCTAAGGTGATAACATTATCTATAAAAGTAGGCTTGATGCGCCAACGTATAATAGAGCACCAAAATTTAGCCTGGAATGAAAGGTGGGATTTCATGATCTGATCAGCGTAGTTTGTGACCTATGTAGACTCAAAATCCTTCTCGCATATCTAGTTGGCTATCCATCTGAGCAAATCAATTTTTATCTCCACATTCTTTTTTCTCACCACTTTCCTCATCTTTGCGATCTTATCATTATATTTGGCAGTGGAACGAGGTACGTGTAGTTTATCTTAAACTGAACACTTCTAATAGCCTTCTCTGAAATGTCAACAATTTCATCTTGGACTAGGACTTCTCACAACATCGGCTGCTCTATAGCTTTCTTCCCTATAGGAACATCTTAGAGAATTGTGGGTAGTAGGCTATGTAGAATTCCCAAACCAGATATGGGGCATATTTTCCCAATCTTTATAAAAGCCACCTTAGCCCATAGCGATCATCTCTGCTTCCAAGTTTAGCATACTGCTCAACCCTGAGTCTTTAAGCCTGAACTTTTCATGGAATTGCGAGAATGGCTTCCCTTGACCCTTTGGTTCAAACCCCTTGTCATATATTTCTTTTATGCGTAGAATTAACCATCTAGTATTTATAGGGTCTGTAGGAGTGATAGTAGAAGTAGGATTTGCCAGAGGTTGAGAATCGGCCTCCTCAGGTTGGGTCTGTGATGCCTCAATAGACCTTGACTCCACAAGTGAGAGGTCGCCATATGACCCATCCTTATTACCCTCCTCTTGAAACTGGGAGGAACTAGTAGCCTCCAACGAGGTTAGTGCTACTCCAGATCTAGTAAGCGAAATGCACTGAACCAGTTACACGTCTACAAGTATGAGGCACAGGTATGAATCATAGAGGGCCTATGAGTAGTACAATAGTCTCGCAGTGCTAAGGTGCCTAAAAGAAATAACATTCTAATCACAGATTTGAGACTCAGATATGACTCGTAGGATGACTTTCGAGTTATAACTTGGGTCATAGTACGGAACAGAATACAATATTAAACAAGGAAGGTCTTACGAGTTCCCCACTATGATTCATAATTGTCACTATAAATTATAGATGGGTCTTAAATAGGAAGTGTTAAGGAACCACAGGTGATTGTTGCCTTCTAAAAGGGACCACTATGACTCATAGAGTGACCTACGATTCATAGCGTGTCCTCATAGAAAAAAATAGAAGGTACCTGTGGTGCCTGTAACCTTTTCACAGGAATCAAAGATTAATCAAAACAACACTTAAATAGCATCAAAGTAAAACATCATTTTAAAAACTCAAGTACACAAGGAAACCCATCAGCCAGACATGTCAACCCCAGACAAAAGTTACCCCACAAAGATAAAACAATCGCTAAATTACATTCGAAATTTACCCAATGATAACTAATCCCCAAACTCGCAATTATTACCACTAACTAACAATTAAAGGAGTTTAAAAGAGTTCAAAACATATACACAAGGGTATCTTGAATGATCATAGTTAAACACACACTAATAACCACAAACTTTAATTCCACATGATTTCAACAATTGATCAACCACGATAATGCATCATCCTCACATGATCAATATATCCATCATCACAACCACCTAATAAGAATATTACGCAATTTAAAATCATGCTAAGGGGTTAACTTGACCAAGCCTAATTCTCATTCTTACACAATCATTTTCTCATTGAGTCAACTCACTATGATCATAAAACACATATTCATCCAACAATATTCAAAGATCATTACATAAGTGTGCCCAATTTAACCAAGAAAACTTACCTGATGAGCCAATGAAGATCAAACAGATGAAATGATACAAATAGGAAGAAGCCAAAACCCTACCATGATACTTTGCCGAAAAAACTCGCCCGACTTCTATAGGGGTTAAAGAACATAATAGAAAATAGAATTGGAGAAGGTTTTAGGGGTAGAAAATGTTAAAATGAGGGAAATAAGTGGTTAATTGATTATTTGACCCCTAATATACCAAATTGGATTGACTATTAAAAGTCTATGTTTCAGAGCTAGGAAACCCGAACTACGAGTCATAGGGCTCATAGGTCCAGATCTCGTAGCAGACCTCAACACTTAAAAAAATTAGAATTCATATCTCAACACTATGATCTCTACTTATGACTCATAGGGGGCCCTATGAATTGTAAGGTTGGCTCGTAGTGTGTGTGCCAACTTCATACCTTACTTTTTTCCTCTATGAGACTTGACTACGAGTCATAGTGTGCACCATTACTCGTAGGCCTGCTCGTAGAGGCTGCTCCATTTGCAATTTTCTTCAAATCTTCAACCTTTGATCTATACCTATAAACCACACTTTAAAATACACCAATGTCTAGAATAATACAACTAATCCAATGTCTTATCACTCAAAATAAATAATCAAGCCACTACCTAACAATTCAAACAAATGAAACAGTCTAAAAACCAATCTAAAAATATAAAGATACTTAGGTTTCCTCCTAAGAAATAACTTTTTTAACATCGTGGCTCGATATTGTTGTCATTAGTACTCAGAATTCCTCGTGGCTTGATGGGTTCTTGTTATCATTCCTCTGACATCTCTTCTAGTCCATTTGTATAAACTTTGACTGTGTTGCAAGTTGCTCAACCCTGTCATCAAGTCTTTGTATTGCCATCGCTTGTTGATCAATCTTGTAATTCACTTTAATGACATAGAACATAATTTCTTAAAGTGTTGCCTCTTGCTCATTCACCTTCTTCATCAATTGTTCAAGAATACTCTTAACTCTCGAAGGTTTTTCTCTAACCCATTGTATATGTGGTAGCTTAAGCTAACTGACCACACCATACCTTCTTGTACTACTTAATAACACACAAAGTAGAGATGGCACCAACATGAGTGGCATGTACCCCTCAAGACCATTCACAAAGAGTCAAGCAAAAGATCTCCAAGACCTACAAGCAATACTCATGAAAAAGAAAGCATTGGAGGACCTTGAGGGTCACCAAAGGAAGGCTTACAATGTGTGGAAGGTATATCTAGGTAACAAGAAGGAAGAAAAGAGGCCATGTGTGCAAATGGCTATTACTTCAGTTCAAGGATTTAAAAAGGAGGCAACCAAACAAGGCCCTTACTCATTAAGGATAAAATTATAAATAAAATATCTTCTTTTACTTACTTAGTATAAATAGTTTTATTTTGGAATTTGGATGACTTAGACTATGTTGAATATTGAATTCCCAAATTGTAGTATCTTCTTAGTTGAGTAATTAGTGAGTAATTAAGGTGAACTCTTAGAATTGTTAGTTGACTTTTTTGCTTGGTTAATTGAAGCGTGCCCATTTGTGGTTCTTAGTTTCATTCAATTTTTCCTTCTAGGGTTTGATTTGAGTGGTTGAAATCAATTTGGAGGTGAGGGTTTTAGTCCTTTGTTGCCCATAATTCTAATAGTTTGAATTTAATCCACATATCCTTCTATCTTTGTTCCCTTTTCCCTCTCTTTCTTGTTTGATCTTTATCATTACTAGAGCCTCTTCTTGATGCGATAATGGTAGTTTGTCTTGATATGATTTGTAAAAATGTCTAACTGCAGATTGTTTGTCCATGTACTTAGTCACTTCATTAAACAACTACCTCAAAAATGCCCAACAATCCCCTCCAAACAAGGCATCGGCATGCAACTGTTGCTCAAAACACAGTGCTCAATAGAAGCTTGTCACTAGTTTAGCATCCGGTAAACCATGATTTGGCTTCTTCCCCAAACATTCTTTATATCTATCCCAAGATGCACCCAAAGACTCCCCTAGTACTCATCAAAAGTTCACAATCGTATCCTGTAGTGGATACTAGTTTGGCTCTTTATAGAAATTCATGAGGAAGACCCTTTATACTTGTTGAGGGGTTGATAGCTTGACCATTATGATAAAGGGTGTGATGTCCATTAACCATGTTGAGGGGTTGATACCTCAACCACTACTAAGGGGGTGTTAAGCGTTTGATTTCGAGTACAAATTGCTTTGTCTATGATGATGGTCTCTTCTTACCCATGTAATATGTTCTATATAAACATGTTTTAATTCAAGAATCATTCATACATGTCATATTGTTAGAATTCTATTCATTGCTTATGATTATGCATTTTGCCTATGTTGCCTATGTATTGTTGCAATGCATCCTACATACTTAGTACATTCAAATATACTAACCCATACTCTATGACTATATGATGTTACTATGTAGGAACTAGAGCACCGTTTGGTCATCCTCCTCCTCCACGTGGCTAGTGGTATCTATTCAAGCTAGTTGGTTAGTCCTCTATTTCAAGGACAATGTCTATATTTTTATGCTATGTATTAAAGACTCTCTTCTTTATTATATACTTTGACTAAGTCGGTGAGCCCGGTTGCTTATCTTGGGTCCCTCTCTTATATATATAGTTGAGGTATTGTTGGACATATTATGTATCTATCCTATGAGCCTTGACACTCTCTCTTGATCTTGTTGATTATGATATGAAAGATGTCCCTTAGCCCCAGTTATCCCTATTTACTATTTGTTGTTATTTTACTTACTTTTGTGAGTAAGGATGTATGATAATATGCTAAGAGGCTTGTTTAGGGTCCTTTTGGGTTCCCCATTCATTGGTCACGTCTAAGCCCTCCACTTAGGTTGTGACAAAGATGGTATCATAGCACTAGGTTGTTAGGTCCTCGGTATCTAACACACAACATCAATTTGAGTCTTGTTCATGGTTGTGTTGTGAACCACAACTATGAGCAAGAGGCTAAGAGATTTTAGGAAATGTTTCCTTTCTTCTTGGTCAATATCGTGCTATACAGTTTAGGTAACGTTATTTCCCCCCTAATGATTGTTCTTTGATATACTATATCATGCCTAACACACCAAAAAAAGAAGAGCCCACACTCTCGAGGAACAACCAGTTCTCCCGCCCCTCAAGCTCCTCAAGATGGGGGACCAGTTCATGAAGAGTTCTGGGATGCTCTCACAATGCTAGCTCAAGTCGTGGCTAATCAAGTCACCCAAGGGACCCAAGCCCCTCATACTCCTACACCAGAATCTTGAGTAAGGGACTTTTTGAGGATGAATCTGTCAAAATTCTATGGGTCTAAGGTAGAGAGGACCCTCAAGAGTTCATTGATGAGGTCTATAAGGTATCAGCTATCATAGGAGTTAGATTAGAGAAATGCGTAGAGTTAGAGGCTTACCAACTCAAGGGGGTAGCACAAACATGGTTTAATCAACAGAAAGAAAGAGAAGGGGTTAATAATATGGTTCTATTATAGGAGTTCAAGGCGGCTTTTCTTAGTTGGTTCTTCCCACTTGAGCTTAGGGAGGCTAAGATGGAAGAACTCATGAATTTGAAACAAGGGTCAATAGTTGTGAGGGACTATGCTCTCAAGTTCAACCAACTTTCAAAAATATGTCCCCCAATTTGTGGTCGATCCAAGGTCTAGAATGAGTAAATTCATGATGGGAGTATACGACTTGGTGAATAAGGAGTGTAGGTCTACTTTATTGATTAGTGACATGGATTTAGCCCACTTGATGACCTATACCGAATAAATGAAGGAGTAAAATTTGAGGAAGAGGAGAGCTAAGGAGGCCAAGAGGGCCCGTGGTGAAGGAAAGTTCCAAAGTCCTAAAGGTCATAGTAGTATGGTGCCTTATGCCAGGTACCCAAAATATGGTAGATGCTATGATGGCCTATTCTTGAAGAAAACCAATGCATATTATGGTTGTGAGAGGAGGGTCACAAGATAATAGATTACCCTTATAAGCACAAGAAAGGTAGAGGTGGTGATGTTGATCAATGGGATGCTCCAAGAGATAACCAATTTTATGCTCTTCAAAGAAGGCAAGGAGGATACGAGGTGCCCAATGATGCTACCGATAGTTGAAGGCTTTTCTTGATGTTGTTGTGCACGCTTCGATAGTTCCAGTGGTTTCTATTCCTTTCATTGTTCCTTTTGTTGCTAGTAAGATTCATGTGTGTCTCGAATGGTTATGTGAGTCTATTGTTGGTAGAAGGGTCTAGGGGTTGCTCATGTTATTATTGAATAGGGTTTTGTCTTCTGATTTTGGTTGAACTTAGCTTGATGGGATGGAGGTCTTGGTGTGGTTTGACTACTCACATATTGTGCTTCCATTGAGTGTAAAACCCGTAAGGTTGTAATATGATAGTTAAGAATGGTTGATTTATTTGGTAAACTACAATGGTTTAGTCATTTCTCTAAGCTTGATTTTTGGTTCGGGTTTTGTCCCCAAGTGAGGATGAGGATAGGTGATATCTCTAAATGTCTTTTTGGATGAGGAATGAGAATTTCGAGTATGGTTGGAGTTGTTAGGTAAGTTATACACCGGCTATATTTATGCGTTTCATGAATAGGGTCTTAAAACCCTACCTTGACATGTTTGTGGTAGCCTTTAGTGGTAGAGCATTGATTTATTTAGAGCTTGTGAATCATTTGGGGGTAGTGTTGCAAGTCTTGGATGATGATGGGTTGTTTGCTAAATATGATAGGTGTGAATGGAAGATAACAAGAAGGTAGTTAGAACTATTTAAGTATTATGATATGAGTGTGCATTATTTTTCCCAGGTAAGCCTAATGTTGTGGTCGATGCTCTAGGTAGCCTAGCATGTGTTGAGAGGTCTATCGGTTGCCTAGATTCGAGGTAGATCGAAGGAAGTTGAGCATGATGATGTAGTATTCTTTATGGCCTCAAATCTTCTTTGGTTGAAAGGTTTTAGATTAAGCAAGGTCTTGATTCTGCCTTATCAGAGTTGGAGGTTTCGGGTGAAAGATGTGTCATGTCCTAAGTCCCGATAGGGCGGACTGGCACCCGCTGCCGTTGAAGCTTGGGAGAACCAACCTGTAGCTATGCTCTTTATATACATAGCATAAGGGACTTCCACCTTTAACATACTTTAAAGTAGATAGACAGTGATAACAAGCCAAAAGAAAATGCATACGACTAGGTTGTTGGGGCCATGTTGTCGAAACTACGAAACATAACTATACTTTAATTTACATAGTCTACAAATCCTCTAAATAATAGAAAGTATCAAATAAGGATCAGGACAGGCCCTGCCTCGACTGACTGTAAAATATAAACATAAGATCTGGACATATACAAAGCTCCGAAGCAACCT